>JAMQGT020011762.1:0-106823 GCA_024447675.2 Pterophyllum scalare
TATGTAGCTTACTGATTAAGTCTGGTAGCTGCTCCTGGCATGGATAAGTCAGGCATTCCAGGAAAGTGGTTCTTTTTCAGAACTTGTCTTTAAAGGGTTGGTTGACTACCTCAGTACAGAGGACTAAACTACCCGGCCTGTACTGTAAATAGGGAAACTATATTGATGAAAGCAGGGCTTGTTTTCATACAAAATATGCACAAGAGCTGCAGCGCAAAAACGATGTACTTAATGTAATATAGTCCTTTTAGCTGCAGCTCTGCAGACTGCAAACAGTCACACCGGGCATGCAAAACAATCTCATATGATGAGTCTAAACAAGCCCTGCTTTTATCCTATTTTGAACTGAATTAGCCGCCTTGCTTCTTCAGAGTATGTAGTTACTGGTTGTATAGTTTTTCGGAAAATGTTACTTTTGTAAAGGCTTCAACATCACAGGCATCCAACTGCCTTTGATTTAAAAAAATAAAAATTTAAAAAAACAAACAAAAGTAAAGCCCTGCAGTGTCCCTTTTGTACCACTGTATTCTTCCAGTGGGTTTGTTTTTATATCAATACATCACATTGTCAGACAGCATCAGAATAATGTAAAAGAGGCTAATCCAATCCTTCATCTCATAAAATCATGTTAATCTTGAATGATCCCTCCCTATTACAGCAACTACATAGAAGATCTTTGGAGTTAATCTTAATTGATGCCATATTGCCCAGCCAGTGAGCATGTGTGCCTAACATTAGCTGCTATGGTTTGGTGAGGGATCATGGTCTCATAGTGGTAGAAGGGATACTGCAGTGAACGATTTCTACTTCCAGGTATAGCATAAAGGAAACTGCTCTTCAATCCCAGTTTTCTATACAGTTAACTCCCTCAGTAAAATCATAACAACCACCTTTTGAAGAAAAAAAAAAGTTAGCAGTTTTAAACTATTGTTGGTGGCCAACAACGTTTTTTGCATTCCTGCAAATAAATTGTTTTATACTGTAAAATGGAGGTGAGTGTAACTTATTTTTGTAATAAAGTTTTTGATTTTTCTCTGTGTCTTACTCTTTTGATTTAAAAACCTTCATGAGATGTAAGGATTTTAATAATGGGGTGCAGCTAAAGTGACAACTTTGACATTTTTGTTTTTACGTATTTTAACCTTGCTAGATTTTGAATAACATTTTCCAAAGTGGGTGCACAAGCACATGGAGATGTATGTATATATATATATATATATATTATATAATGTGTGTGTGTATATAAGGTATATATAGGGCAGACAACACCTATCAGATGCAGCCATACATGCAGTATTAGTGCATTACTATAGCAAATACTATTTATTGCATGCAACTATATTGTGTCAATTTTACTATTGAACTACAGTCAGTGTTACACGTTTAGTAAGGACTGCGTGAGTGATGGCGCTGCTGCAATAGTTGCGAGTTGATCCAGTTTCTGTCCACGTTAACCGACGTAAAAACGCAATTCCCTGTGTTTCTTTGTGCATTTGCCTTCAAAATGTCAGTTGCAAGCTGTTTACCATACACAGAAATCTGCTACTTCGCCTCGAGTCCGTTAAATATGAAATTAATGCAAATAATGGCCGCTCGTCTCCTTGATCCGGACGCCTTGGCATGTGTCTCGCCTTTTTTTTTTTTTTTTACAGGGGATATTCTGGCTGACAGACTTGTTATCCTGTAGCTAAACTACCAGGAGCCAGTAGCAGCTACTGCTGCTGGGAGCGCAGCGGAGGTGACATCACGCGTCTCCAGCGCTGCTCCTCAATGGATAGCTGTGCCCGTGAGAGGACCGCGGCCATTAACCAAACAGCAGCCTATCAGAGTTTCAGGACAGTCCATGCACAAATGATGCTGTGAAATTACCGCTAATCCTGCTGTCGCTCACAGCTGTACGCGGCTCTCCGCCTATCCTGCGCCGGTCCTCCAAATAGGCAACCTGCTTATATTTTTTCTGCAAAATCATTATGGTGTCGCTCCTGAACTACAGTGAAAAATGGCCCATAACGTCCGCCGTACACTTACAGTAAGTGCTTGCGTCGATAGGTTAAATCACTGCAACCTGCTATTTATGTAAAGCAAAACAGCTCGATAAAAAAAAATACCATGACTTTGAGTTAGGAGCTCTGTGTCGCCGCTACACGCCCTTATTTATTTGCAGCCTGCGGCCACTTCATAGTGCTTTCTTTATTTTTTTTACAGTAATATGCAATAAGCTGGGTGTTCATAAACGAAGATGGGATGCGTCCGGGCTTATTTGCATAAAATAAGACGCAGGATGAAGCTGGACCGGCTCAGAGAGCTTGGCCGACAGTATCCAGTCTTCTGCTTTCTGCTGCTGGTCCTGCTTCTGTCCACTGTGCTTTTGAACAGGTAAATAGTTCACTGTCACTCGATTAATGCCTCTTCACAGGCAAACCTGCAGCCCAATCAATTTACTTCATAGTTTACCGTGTTCTCATTCATTTATACGCGTGTTTTCCTTTCTTACAGATATATTCACATTATAATGGTGTTTTGGTCCTTCCTGGCTGGAGTTGTTACTTTCTACTGTTCACTGGGGCCTGAGTCTCTGCTGCCTAACATCTTAGTATCCATTAAACCAAAAACCAAGGTTCGTTCAGAAAGTAACTGAAAAATTAGGAGGACATGGTCTCCAAACTGAGTGCCACAAATGATGGAAATATGTGTAATATCTGTCATTTTTTTAAGCTTCCTGTTGCTTGTTTTCGCATTGGATGCATAAGCAGTCTGGCCACAATATTTAGACTCAAAAGCTGCAGCAGTGCTTAATCCATGCTTTTAACTTTCTCTCGTAGTCATACCAGCAGGAGCTGTTTCCACTGGGCCACAGCTGTGCGGTTTGTGGAAAAATCAAGTGCAAAAGGCACAGGTGAGTGACCTCGTTGTGTTGCGTGCAATGATTGACAAATCTGATGTTGACTTGTGTTTTATTGAAACCTAATATTTATTTCAGCAGTAGTTATGCTAGTATAGTAAATGCGTAACAGATTATAGATTATCTGTGACCATGTCCATATCATCATGTTGCTACATATCCCCTGTAACCTCATTACTAGGTTGTCAGCAATACAGTTACCTGCATGTAAGGTCATGGGAGATTTAGCAATGCCATCTCAGTGGTAAGACTCAATCTGTCTGCCTTTCTCTGATAATATGGATTTTTCTTCTTTTCTTCCTTTATTTTGTTTATGTTCATATTTATAGACCGACTCTGTTACTGGAAAACTATCAGCCGTGGCTTGACTTGAAAATTCCTTCTAAAGTGGATGCCTCTCTTTCAGAGGTAATAGAGATATTCATTAAACACGTTTTTTTTTCTTTTTAAATGATCATTAAATTAATCTATTAAATGATGTCACAATAAAACCTATTTATTATTTTAGATTCTAGAGCTTGTTCTGGAAAATTTTGTATATCCTTGGTATAGGTAAGATTTCCTTCCTTTCTTCCTTACTTCTCTCGTTCCTCCAAGGTTCAAACTGAAATATAATATGCCCTGCGACGTGACTGGACAGATTTCTTTCTTTCAGAGACATCACAGATGACGAGGCATTTGTGGACGAGCTGAGAGTGACCTTGCGTTTCTTTGCAGCCGTGCTGGTTCGATCGGACCCAGAAGGTTGAGAGTTAGACTCTATAAAGTTCAAAACTTTGTATGTTTACACCCAGTATTAGTCATTTTTAAACACATTTGTCTCTCTCAGGTGGATGTGGCATCCCTCATCACAAAAAAGCTCCTTAAAGTTTCCATGAAGCACATTGAAATTATTAGCAAAGCAAGGCAGAAGGGTATTGCAGACATAATCATACAGTGCAACCTTTATATTTTTATCATAAATAAACAAACAAACAAATTGTTTTTGATTTCTTCTGCAGTAAAGCACACAGAGTATCTTCAGCAAGCTGCCCTGGAGGAATATGGCCCCGATCTCCCACATGGCTCTTCGCAATCGTAGAGATGAGCTGCTCTACCTAAGGAAGCTGACTGAGATGCTTTTCCCCTACATCTTGCCACCCAAGGCTACAGACTGCAGGTAACCCACTGCTTCAGAAATGAAGGCCATGTACTCCGACCACATATTTACCCAAGAAAGTCACAACATGAATGCACAGCATGATTCCACTACATAAGGATCATTCTTTATTCTCTTATTTCTTGCTGCTGTATACTCTTCACTTCTCTAGATCTCTTACCCTTCTGATAAGAGAAGTTTTGGCTGGTTCTGTCTTCCTTCCTTCAATGGACTACTTGGCTGATCCTGTGAGTGTAGAATAGAAATCCAAAAGCTGTTTTTTACTTAAAAGCCTCTTTGGATGCATTCTGCCATTCTAACAGGACATTTCTTTTGTAGTCTGGTAATCAGTGCTAATGTGCAGTATTTTTTGTTTTTCAGGACACAGTGAATCATTTAATTTTGATATTTATTGACAACTCCCCCGTAAGTATATACTGAACTGAGTGTCATTTACACTCACTGGTCACTGTTAGGTACACCTTGCTAGTATGGGGTGAGGCCACTCTTTTGCCTTCAGAAATGCCTCAGTTCTTCATGGCATAGATTCAACAAGGTGCTCAGAGATTTTGGTCCTTAATGACATGATAGCACCACACAGTTGCTGCAGATTTGTCAGCTTCCATGATGTGAATCTCCTGTTCCACCTCATTCCAAAGCTGCTCTATTGGATTAAGATCTGGTGACTCTTGGGGCTATTTAAGTACAGTGAACTCTTTGTCATGTTCAAAAAAAAAAAACCGTTTGAGATGTTTTGAGCTTCGTGATATTATTCTGCTGGAAGCAGCAGAAGATGGGTGCACTATAGTCATAAAGGGATGGACATGGTCAGCAACGATAATCAGGTAGGCTGTGGTGTTTAAACAATGTTGGTACTGATGATGGGGCCCAAAGTGTGCCAAGAAAATATCCACTACACCATTACACCACCACCAGGCAACACTTTGCCAGTATTCTTCTGTCCAATTCTGCTGAACCTTGTGTGGTCTTCTGCTGCTGTATCCCATCTGCTCCAAGGTTTGACATGTTGTGCATTCAGAGATGCTCTTCTGCATACCTTGGTTCTAACCATTGCTTATTTGAGATACTGTAGCCCTCCTGTCAGCTCAAAGCAGTCTGACCATTCTCTTCTGACCTCTGGCATCAACAAGGTGTTTTCACTCATATAACTGCTGCTCACTGGATATTTTCTCCTTTCTGGACCATTCTCTGTAAACTTCAGAGATGGCTGTGTGGGAAAATCCCAGTAGGTCATCAGTTTCTGAAATACACAGCCCAGCCCAGCCCATGTGGCACCAACAACCATGCCACATTCAAAGTTATTTAAATCAGCTTTCTTCTCCATTCTGATGCTCAGTTTGAACCTTATCAGGTCATCTTGACCATGTCTACATGCCTAAATGCATTGAGTTTAGGTATGTAGCCATGTGATTAGCCAATTAGATATTTGCGTTACCAAGCGGTTGAACAGGTGTACCTAACAGAGTGACCAGTGAGTGTATATTCTGTGTATATAAATGTGTCGCTGCAGACTATTTAATTTATGGGTGAAAAAGATAAACATGTTTCCTGCCTTGTCCCCACCAGCCCGAAGAAGCCACAGAGCCCACTTCAGCACTGGTTCCTTTCCTACAAAAGTACTCTGATCCTCGCAACAAAAAGCCCTCAGTAAGTGTTTTGTCTGATCTAAGAGAGTGAAGTTTTTAATTAAAATCTTTAAAAAAAAAAAAACTAAAAAAAAACCTGAACCATTTGTTGCCTTTGAAATATAAAACCCAATCACAATGTGTAGTCGGTATATAGGACTGAGTGCGCTTAAAAGAAGTAAAAGACTGTTGCAACAAATGGTTTATAGAGTACTGTGTGTGTATGCTAACGTGTATACTAATCTGTTTTTCTTACTCTCATATCAGGTGCTGAAGCTGGAGTTGAAGGAAATTCGAGAACAGCAGGACCTTCTCTTTCGTTTTATGAATTTCCTAAAGCAAGAAGGAGCTGTCCATGTCCTACAGTTCTGTCTTGCAGTTGGCAAGTCTGGTCAAATCTGGTTATTTTTGTTACTAAAAACTCTTAACTTTGCTTTAATTTGTGCCCTACCCATTGTGGGATAAGTGTTACCTTAGTTAATGACTCAGCTATATAAACTGCATTTCTTACTATAGCCCTCTTTGCACCCCCAACAACTCACCCCATCTGAATTTATCAAGAAAAATCATCCCTCATGGGTGCCACAGTTATGCATCCTGTGACAGTGAGATTGTGATGTCTGACTCTCTTAACTTCTCAGAGGAATTCAATGACAGGATTCTGTGCCCAGAGCTGTCTGATTCAGAGAAGATGATGCTCCACAAGGAAGTGAAGAAGATCTACGAGACCTACTGTTTGGACGAGAGCGTTGACAAGATCCGTTTTGACCCCTTTATAGTGGAGGAAATACGCAACAGTATGTGATGGGGTCATCAGTGAAAGGAAAATGTCTTAAACGTACACACAATTATTTACTAGGCCCACCTTCATGAGTATGCATGCTTACTAACTTATGTGTGTTTTTGTTGAATGTCCCAGTTGCTGAGGGTCCATATGGTGAGGTGGTGAAACTGCAGACCATGAGGTGCTTGTTTGAAGCCTATGAGCACGTCCTCTCTCTTCTGGAAAATGTTTTCACCCCCATGTTCTGTCACAGCGACGAGGTTAGCATCGGCACCTCAGTGGAAACCGCTAAACTTATTGTCGCGCAGCTTGATTTTCAGATTTCCATATAGTCCTTTATAAACTACTTCTTTTAGTAGAGACTGAATGTTAATTTCTTTGCCTTTAGTATTTTTATGGTCTCAAATTCAACAAAAACTATATCTGCAAAACGCTTAAAATTGAGCTCATTTGGAATTTGTCGACTCAGACTCCTCTTTCAGTCTCTCAGCTACCAACTGCTATCGGCCCTGTCATCAATACCAGACGCACAACCGGCCAATGAGCCGGCACTGGCATTATGCCAAGCTGCCACGCCAAATTTCACCCCTCAGAAGCGATTTCATTGAATGCAGCTGGGTGGACCAGAGCTCAGCCATTGTTCAGAGCACTCCACAGCCCTGTGTGATTAGAGTGTCTGGATAACAATATGAGATTATTTTCTTCTTAGTTGCCACTCCTCTTCCTACTCCTAAATAAACTAATAAATTATTATTTAAGCATTAAAAGATCAATAGATATGGCGTGCTCCTTCAGTTCAGCTCGTATACTGTGCTGTTACATATGGATCGTTTGATTGCTGTGACCTTGTCTTCTTTTTCCTTTTCCATCTGTTTGTGCAGTACTTTCGGCAGCTTCTCAGAGGGGCCGAGTCCCCTGCCAGGAATTCCAAAATGAGCAGGTAGGTTTTACTTTACCGCTTGTTATGTTTGTGTGTAACAAAATAAAAGTTTAGCATAATGGTACACAGGTGGACTTTTAAAAATATAGAAAGAGAAAATGGTGCAAACACAAAATGATTCACTGTTAACTAAGATTTTAGGCAGACAGTAAATTTCTGTATTTTCTTCCACGTCCAACCCAATTTTCTTTTATTTTTTTGATGTTCCCTATTGAACTTACATAAACCCCTGTATCCCCACAGCCCCTGCAGTATGATATACCATGTGCCAGCTGTGCCAAATATAAACATAAATTCACCTTAAGCTCATTCTCAGTACAGTCTAATGCAAGCTGTAAACTAGCAGCCCTTTTTTTTTGTGTTGCCAATTCACGACTTATATTCAACTGTTGCAGTATAATTGTAACTAAACTGAGCTCAGGGATCAACTGTAATGTTTTCTATCACGGGGTGTGGTGTGTATGTGGCCACGGGGCCCTGCCACTAACTCCTTGTGCATATTGTTCCAGAAATAGCCTCAGTTTGGATGACATTCGGTGAGTACAAGGCATCAATGTGCTGATCAGAACAGTGGCTGGCTGAGTAGTGCTGCACGCAAGATTGGAAAAAAAACCCAAACACTTCATACTTGCCTAAAGATAAAGATGGGCTGCCTTTTTAACAGAATTACCGTGCCCTGGGCCCACAGCAGTCAAGGAGGGCCTCAGTTCAATAAGCGCTAGTTGATAAGATGATAATGATATATGATTTTAGCACCCATCTCATTTTCACCCCTAAATACATGTTTTATTTGGTGAGTGTGCTATAGCTGCAAAAAGAGGGAAGACTGAGAAAACTGACCTTAATGAGCTAATCACAGCATGTGTCATCAGTGCTTGTAAGCTGATAAAACTAATCAGGAGTAATGGAGGTTTAGGCTTTAGTTTCTATGATTTCCTTTTGCTTGCTTGTTAGTTTCCAAAATTAGAGAATTAAACATCAGAAAAAAGCAGGGGAGGACATGCAGTCATTTCATGTTTCATATTCTACATCTGAAAGCAGACTTGTTATGAAGGCAGTTTTCAAAGCAACATTAATTACACCACTCAAAATGATAGATGGGATAGCATATAATTGCTGTCACTCCCCACATTCACATGTGTAAACACTGACCAATTTCGAGGCTAACCTCCCTCTAAACCTGCGACTAAGAAGCCCTCTCCACTTCTGCCCGTTTGTCCGCCCATTACTCCATCTGTGTATTTCCACCACCGTGCTGTGTCTGTGACCGTATGTCCACTCTGATTCTGTGACCACCATACTGCCTGCCCTGCCCTGGTATGATCCACGATCCACTCCCTCCTCTTGCCCGTGGGGATGTGACCCCGTTCTGCTTATAGTTCCTGGGACTGGAGCCCCGAGTCCCCGTCCTCACTGTTCACCGCCTCTGGCAGCTCTTCACCTGCATCTTTTAACTCCCTCCATGCCCAGTCCACGTTCACAAACTTCCCATATGGCTCGCTATCCCACCGCCACTCATCACCCAAGTAAGTCAGGGTCCATCTGTCTGTCACAGGTCGCTCAGTGTGATGTCATGCTATCCAATTTCACCCATGTGACCCCAAGTCCCAGCCGGACGCCTGCATGGTGGGGTCTATGCATGGGTTCTTGTATTTGTCATTTTATTTCTCCAACCTTGTTGTGTTAAAAGGCTCTTGTTTTTGACACTGGCAGTCACTTTTCTGTGTTCAGCTTGTTGCGTACTAGGTGTATCTCTGTGCATCATATGGTGATCTTTATTTTATTTGATCAAACTGACACTCACACAGAGCACCTGTGATGTTGTGTGCCTTCTTTTTGGCTGTCAGGTAACTGATCATCATCAACATTTTTGGCACCCTGAAAATGTGCCATCCCCTCTAAGCTAGATGTCTGTTAATCACTGCTCAGTGCTTTGTGCTGTGTTTGCTTTTGGCCCTGCGGCGCTTTACCTGCAACCCAGGCATTTCATTGTAAGATGACTGTGGAGTTAAATGTTGGCACTGCTTTGACTACCTTAGCTTTTACCTCTCATAATAATAATATCTCATAATAAGCTGCTTCTTCTCCCTTGTGGTTCCTGCCCTGCCACTTCTCTGAAGTTGCATGCGCTTTGCTGAAGCCATGCACATCCCCTCTGTCACTCTGTGTTTAATATCCTCCTTGTTTGAACTGCAGGAGTACGTCTAAGAGGGGTGAGTCCTTTGGGATCAGCCGCATTGGCAGTAAGATCAAAGGAGTGTTCAAGAGCACAACGTTGGAGGGAGCGATGCTGCCATCCTATGGGCTGGTAGAGGGAGAGGATGATATGGTACGGCAGATCTAAGGATGGTGTAAACATTCATTATCAGATGATGAAAGTGCTTAGAAGAATGCTCACATGGTGATTGCTGCTTATAGAGTCTAGATTTAAAAGCAAATCCAATGGCCCTGTGTGTTAATTATACTAACAAATGTGCATGTAAAATTTAAAGCAGTGTTTCAAATTTACTAGAAGTAACTGCAAAGAAAGTCTTTAAAACATATTACAGACTGAGGGTCTCCTAAAGGAATTCCCACATGGGGGCGTTGGTGAGTAAAGAAAGAAAAGCCACATAGGGAACTAATTCTGCCTGCTGTGTAAATGCCACAGAGTTTTTGGTTTTGATGACATCTCAGGTTTTAGTCTTTAGAGACATCCACGTGATTTTAAAAAATTAAATGTGCTATTCTGGAAAAGCAGCTGAGTTTCAGGGTTTACTGTGCTACCGTTTGACAAAGCATGTTTTTGCAGACTTATTAAAAATATCTATGTACAATTATATCTACTTTCCAGTATTTAAATCCAGTGTTTGTGGCCGTGCAATTATAGCAAATGGAAAATTAGTTTTGAAAAAATTTCTGGTGGTTTCAAAGGGGGATTGTCTGCTTTATGTTTTGAATGTGTTTAAAGAGCAAGTGTATCCCTGTGAAACCCCAAAGAAGACCTGTGAAAATGACTAAATATCCACTTTAATGAAAGAAATTAAAAATGTGTGTATTGTTTTTACAGTTCTTATGTAATGACTGTAATGTAAAAAGAACAAAAGAACTCCATAAAATTAAAGCCAGCCTTCTAACTGCAGTGTTTTGCTGCTTAAGAGTAGCAGTTTTGACCATGACTTGCTTATTCCACAAGGACTTGACCTTAACCACTCTCACTTTCTCCTATTCAAGGTGGAGGAAGCCATGATGGTGCTGGAGGATGACTCCCCAATGGAGGCAGCTTCCACCCCGAGCACCCCGCGCAACCTCTCAGCCTGGAACATCACGATCCCATACATTGATTTCTATGATGACGATGTAAAGAGGGAGAGGATTCCAGTATTCTGTATTGATGTGGAGCGCAATGACCGGAAAGCAGGTGAGACAGTGCGGACCTTTTCCTTCAGCCTTGCTTAGTGTCATCTGAGTGAAGTCACTTTGCATTTAAGCATGTTTTAGAGTAGGCTGTGTCTGTTCTTTCTATTGATTGAAGGAAGAATTTGACCAATAATCTATAACATTACTGTTAGCTGGTATTCATAGAAAAAAACTCACAAATGTAAAAATATTATCTATCAAAACATCACTAAATCATATGTAATATTGTTAAGAAAATTCTGAAAATATGCCCTGGTGTTAAGTATGCTCCCTTGTTAAACAGTGCTCCGTAGATGCAGCAAGTGACTGCTGCTGACAAGTTTAGCAGAGTTAATTTTGCTCTTTAATTGTTCGTTTTTCCCACTTCACGTGCAAATCATTAAAGACCTCCTAAAGTTAGTTGACATGAGCCTCATGTGTGCAGCTTACTCAATGTTGCCTCTCACTGGCAGTTTGAGTAACTAATGTGAATAGCTGTTAGCATAGCTGGAGTCATTAATTAAAGCTTTGATGTTTGTTTTCTGCAGTCGGACATGAGACTGAACACTGGTCTGTCTACAGGAGATATCTGGAGTTCTATGTCCTAGAATCAAAGCTCACTGAGTTTCATGGTAGGTTATACATGGTCATTACACACACACGTACACACATACATACATATAAATATATATATATATATATATATAAATATATATATATATATATATATATATATATATATATATATATATATATATATATATATATATATATATATATATATATATATATATATATATTTTTAAACACTCCTATTTGTTTAATTTTACACCCTTTGCAGGCTCATTTCCAGATGCGCAATTGCCCTCAAAGAGAATAATTGGCCCCAAGAATTATGAATTTCTGACATCAAAGAGGGAGGAATTTCAGGAGTATCTTCAGGTATGTATTTGAGCTTCTTCAGTCTTTGCTTCTGAATTGTACTAGACAAAATACTCAGTCATGTGAAAAAGAACGTTTTCAGAGGCCGCTGTGCACTAAGCACACCCTTACTGCCTCCATAGTATTTAAGTGGGTGAGTAACAGCCAGGCGCTGTTAACCGAACCCACTTGATTAAAGGATCAACAGCAAGTGTGACCACCGTTGATGTTGAAATGCAAATGCTTCTTTAATCAGATGGCAAAGTCTAACAAAAAACAAAAACGATTGGCGCTACCATGTCATCACATGACCTTAATCAACTCCTGTTTAAATAAACCTTCGCTACATTTTTGTAAAAATAATATCTAAAGCATGTGCACAAGGACCTGTTGGTAACACAACTGACAAGCAATTAACCCTTGATATGTGCATAGAAGATTAGAAGATTAAACTTACCACACTGCACTTAAATTTCCCTCCACTGAATGAATTGACATCATTTGGTGTTGGTTATGTGACTCTGGGGGTTTGTCAGTGGGTAATACAGTTGACTGAGATTTCTCTTACACAAAGTGAATAGTTTGATGCATACTAATGAGTCGAATAGCTTTTAAAACACCTTTTAAATGATTATTTTGAACAAATAATGATGAAAATAATATGCAACAACATGTATCCTAGTGTTTTACCAGCAAAATGAGACTTAGCAAATTAGACCGTCATAATATATGCTAATGATATCTTTCTCATGCCTGATTGGCTTAGCCTAATCAAGTGATTATATTGTGCTGTGCGATTGGCTATACCTACTTGACCATTATTGACTGAAGAAAGTGGGGAGTCCCCAAATCTAGCAACTGATCTAGGTCACTGAACAGCTTGCAGTAACTAGATAGTGGGAAACTGGGGAATCCCAAATTTATAGACACATCAGTTCTAGGCTGCAGCCTGTGATGCCATCTTCTGATTGGCTGAGCACTGTCTAACATGTTGTTCAGGGATGACTTGTGGCCATAAATAGTATAGACTATGACTCCTCATTGAGCAATATTAAAGCCATACCTACTGCTCAGCAATATTGCTCAAATATAAACAGCATGTTTGCATTATGTTTTGCACATAGTTGCGCTATGATTATAGTGATGTACATAAGTCATTGATATCAGCAGATGCTGATATCAATGATGGGTGCATCAAGAATACTTCACATTACGTTTTTTTGTTTTTTTTTAAAGAAACATTTAAAGTCACATCACTGGTTAAGTTACATCTTGTAAAGGGATTGTTGTTGCCTCATTTGGTTATTGTAGGGCACTGTGCAGCTTTTTAATACACAGAGGAAATAACAGAGTTCAGTCTCTGCAGTTGCAACCAAGGTCCTTAAACACTTGAAGGAGCAAGATTTGAGATTAACATTTGTGGAGAACAATGACAAAATCACAAATCCCAGATGTGTGGCAACTGGAGCTCCAAGGACACATTTTGAAATGGTCCCCACCTGAATGACCTTCACCACAGAATCATAAAAAACAACACAAAAGACCTGAAATAAGTCTCTGCAGTTTTTCTCAAGGCACAATGAGAGACTGCTTTGAAAGCTTGGAAATTAATTTAAAAAGTTTCCATGTTCTGTGGAGAATAGTCAGCACTAATCTAAACTTGGTTTGCAGGCTTTATACGCAGAAAACCCCAGATAAAGTCCTTGAAAATCTATAGTCTGTTTTGTTCTAAAAACGAGCAAAGCGTCTGCATCTGCGATTGTGCGTCCTCAGGGCAAGCTGAGCGTTGTAGCGCACCAGTTTGTACTCAGTTTTGCTTCCCGTGTCAAATACACTCGGTCACACACTTTAATCTGCAGCCCTCTGATTGATGTTCAGCTACAGAAGAAAACAAGTGTTTTTATTATCCGTTTGCATTGCAGAAACTCCTGCAGCACCCAGAGCTGAGCAACAGCCAGCTCCTGGCTGACTTCCTGTCTCCTCATAGCATGGAGTCTCAGTTCCTGGACAAGATGTTACCTGACGTGAACCTCGGTACAGTATGAGGCGGATTCTCTCTGAACTGGATGCAGAGAATGTGACAGACACTATGTTTAAACAGAAATGTGCAAAATAGATGATGTTTAAACAGCATGAGTATTTCAAACACTCTGTGGAAATGTTTGATCAGGCTGACCTTGAGTTGGGTGAAAAGATACGTGTCTGGAAAAGAGGTAAAATGTGACAGCAGCATACATCACCGAGATAATGTTTTTATGTTTCACAGGGAAAATCATTAAGTCAGTCCCCAGCAAACTGATAAAAGAGGTGAGAAATGCATTTATTCTCTGGAGCACAATATGCAGGATGTGTTTTGTCTGTATCATCTTTCACAATACGAATTATTTTAAATGTCACGTTTGTATTTTTGAAACCATAGCTACCCAATATACATTTTGCATGTGTGCTTTTTCTGTCAGAAAGGACAGCATCTGGAGCCTTTCATCCAGTCCTTCTTCAATTCCTGTGAATCTCCCAAACCCAAACCCAGCCGCCCTGAGCTCACTATCCTGAGCCCCACCTCAGAGAATGACAAAAAGGTTTGTAAGTTTAGAGCTTTCTCAGGGTCTCTGTCTTGTTGCAAGCTCAGGCCTGAGAAATGTTATCCTCTGAGTACTGGTTGAGTCCTCCCTAAAGCTCACTTGCAATTAATAGTTTCAATTACAACTGTTTGGTTAAAAATCCACAAGCCTTAAGCATTAAAGACACGTGTTTTCGAGTTTTGAAAGCAAAGACAGTTGAAAGAACTGTTTAGACTGATATTTTGTTTCCTCCTTGGATTTCACCATCGTCAAATAAAACGAAGTTTAATTGGATTAAAATCAGCCAGTGGTGATTTTAGTATTACTGACAATAGAATCTAATTTCTGCACATACACTATTTTTGCAACAAATTTTGTGAAGTAGCCCTTCGCAAAATTTAAATGAGGTCTGACACGGCCAAGTAAGGCCTTGAGCATTTAATTTGAGAACTCGCCAGCGGTGCAGCTGATGAGATCATAACAGCTTTTTGCAAGTGGTGCTTAAACAAACATGTCCACTTACCATAAAATCTGAATATATTCTCAAAAAGTAGAGACTTTTCATATTTACCTCAGTAGAATTAGTCACTCATAGCTAGAAATGCTTTTAAATAGAGGCAGTGGGTGTTTCAAAGAGCTTCGGTCTTAAACACTGACGCAAGTCTCTCTCCCCCAGCTTTTCAATGACCTCTTCAAAAACAATGCCAACCGATCAGATGTGACAGAGAAGAGACACAATCAGAACTACTTCATGGAAATGATCACTGTTGAAGGGGTTTATGACTACTTAATGTATGTTGGTAAGTGGAGGTTTGTTTTGGGTTATTTTTGCAGTCTGTTCTTCAGACACTATAACAATTTGTATATATGTGTAAGGTCAGAGGTCTGTGGATTGATTTTATTGGCTTCAAATTTCACTGCAATGTGTTTCAGAAATTACTTTTTTTGCTAAGAACATTAAATATCTTGTGTATCATCCACAAAAAAACCATTTATCCGGGTTCCACAACAACAGAGATACCATCTCTCTCTGGCTCCCTGGGGCACAGAGACATTCCCAAACCAGCCAAGAGACATAATATCCACCCAACTGGTTCCATTTGACAGAAGCAGGGACTCTACTCTGACTCCCTCTTGAATGACTGAACACTTCTCCTTATCTCACTTTCCTTCCATCAGAGGAAGCCCATTTCCACTGCTTGTTTTATTATTTCAGTCACTACCCACAGTTTGTGGACCTTAGTGAGGATAGAAGAGTAGATAAACTAGTGAATCAACAGCCTTACCTTCACAATCTTATCTGCCTTTAGAGACAAATACACTGCAAAAGCTATGTCAATCTATCCGTCAATCTTTAGCTCTACTTTTTTCCCCACTTGTGAACAAGTGGAGCATGAATCGCCACCTAAGAGTGATCCCAGGATGTTGTTGGCTGGAACTTGCCCCTGACAGGGTTTCCCAAAGCAAGTCAGAGGCTAGACCATTATTAAAACTACACCTTGGTACCCAGAAATCTCACCTGAATCAGGAATATTGGGGTCCCACCAGACCTGGGGGAAGAGCTCACTGGCTAATGCTCATGGAGCCCAGCACCTGCAGTAGGAGCTATAAACGTCTATAGCAAAAAGCACAAAAAAAAAAACAAAGAAGCTTAACTTTCTCCCCATATTCATTTTGTGTTTGTGTGTTCTTTTAAAAATCGGATTAACTGCTGATTCAGCACAAGAAGCCTTAAGGATTCACACTACCGCATCTCCTGTCCTAAGCAATAAATTCCACACTGACCTTTGCATTTTGCAGATTCACATCCATCTTAGTCGGTGGAGCTGACGGACACTAGAAGATGTGACTGAATGCACATGTTGCTAAAAAAGTAATATTAGGCCAAACAATGTCCATTCTGTTACTTTTACACAAAATGGGAAGCCTTAAAGTTGGCAAATAAGTGACACTGAGATACAGAATATAAAAAATACAATTTTGTTAGAAAGATAGCAGATCTCTCTTCTTCTTCTTCTTGATTTTTCAGGACGAGTCGTCTTCCGTATCCCTGATTGGCTGCATCACCTGCTAATGGGAGGCAGGATCCTGTTCAAGAACACACTGGAGGCCTACACAGATTATTACCTTCAGTACAAACTCAACCAGGTGGTCCAGGAGCACCGGGTGGTCTCACTCATCACCCTGCTTAGAGGTATGCAGTCAGTGAACAAAAGGGAATCTGTGTATTTGTGAAAATTTCAAACTATTCCTTGAAGTGCACAAACAAAATGAGGTGACATCATGCGCTGACTCTTTGTCCTTACAGACTCAGTGTTCTGTGAAAGCAGCCCACCTCGCTCCGCCCAAGACAAGCAGAAGAGAGCCAAGAAGACATTCGAAGAGATGATGAGCTATATTCCAGGTATTCAGTTTTTCCGAGTCATCGTTTGTCATTCATAGACGACTTGTATTTGGCATTTAAACCTGCAAGACAAGTGGTGAGTTTTAAATTGTTGGCTGGTGACTTGTCTTCCATTTATCTTTAGACTTTCTGGGGAAATGCATCGGAGAAGAGGCCAAATATGAAGGAGTGCGTCTCCTCTTCGATGGACTACAGCAGCCAGTTCTCAACAAACAGGTACAAGGACAGACAGACACACACACACACAAACAGCGAGGGCTCATTCTGTGCTTTCTCAGAATGTTTGCCCTTCGCTGATGGGAAACGTATCCAGACAAGAAAAAAAAAAAAGACCTGCAGGAATCTGTGACAGTATTTGACAGATGAGTATATGAATAAAATTGACTTGGGGCACATTTTCCTGCTGTGCAGTATATCTCTGAATGTACTCACTCACACCTTATAATAGGTACACTGTGTAACATGCAGTTTGCTAAAACACAGTTTCTTCTGCAATTCTGCATTCTGTTTGCTTATTTTCATATTTCACTTAAACATGACTGGCCTTAGTGCTTCTCATCTGCATTGTTTTTGTACCTTCCTCAGCTGACGTATGTGCTGCTGGACATCGTCATTCAGGAACTTTTTCCAGAGCTAAACAAGGTAAACATCTTGGAAAATCTGCTCCTCATCAGCCATCTATACTCTCCTATCCTCTTCAGAACTATTCAATGACTTGTTTTTGATCCTATATGCAACATCATTCTGCTTTGCATGATGATGTTTGTAGTTAAATCAATGTGAGGTTAAATTACTTTGTTTTTATACACATGTATTGTTCATTAATAAGTATGTCAGAGTCTTTTACCTGTAAGTATCCTCTAGGTGTGAAGAAACACAGAGCTGGTTAGCTAGGAGACATGTGGTCAGTAGAAATTTCAGGGTTTTTTTTGCTCTTTGGATCTATTTCTGTGCTTCTGCTTTTGAATATCTGCTGTGCATATTTTATTTAAATCTTCAAATTACAACCTCAGTTCGAAATAAGTTGAGACATTGCGTGAAATGTAAATAAATACAGAATGCAACGATCTGCAACTCTCATAAACATATTTTATTCACATTAGAAGACAGAAAACATATCAGAGGGTTAAACTTCACAATTGCATTTACCATTTTACTATTTCATGAAAAATATTAGCTAATTTTGAATTTGATGGCAGCAATGCACCTCAAAAAAGTTGGGACAGGGGCAACAAAAGGCTGGAAAAGTAAGTGGTACTGAAAAAAAACTTCTGGAGGAATATTTTGCAACTTATTTTGCAACTGACAGCAGGAAATCTTAAAACATTTCCGGAAAATATGACAAAGAAGACCCAGGACTGTGGAGCAGCTAGAATCCTATATCAGACAAGAATGGGACAACTTTCCTCTCCCAAACATCCAGCAGCTGCTCTCCTTTGTTTGCAGACTGTTGCGGATGCTACACAGTGGTAAACATGGCCTTGTCCCAACTTGTTTTTTGGCGTGTGTTGCCATCAAATTTTCCTTAAAATGATACATTTTCTCATTTTTAACATTTGATGTGTTTTCTGTGTTCTGTTGTGAATATGGGTTTATGAGATTTGCAAATCATTTCATTCTGTTTTTATTTACATTTTACACAACGTCCCAACTTTTTGATTATTCAAGCTTTCTACAGTCAAAGCTTTTCCATGTCATCTCTAAATGGAACACCTAGCCTATTTGACAAACACCAACTTTGTGCTAACCCCGTGTTCTCGTTTCCTCAGCAGGTGCAGAAGGAGACGTCTGTGATGGCTCCGTGGATGTAAAATGAACATGGGCTGAACATGAGCCAACATGCTTGCCAGGCATGAGCTCATATGACACTAATCCAGAGACTTTTACAACTGACATGTACAGAAACTGGATCTGGATCCTGCTACCACAACAAGAGGAAATACAGATGGTTTCTCTTGGTCTGTCTCTCATTAATTTGTAAAAAAAATAAAATAAAGTATATACTAAATAATTAGTCAACATTGCACTCACGATGTGTTGTTTGTATAATTATCAAAAGCTATTAAAAGCTTGCATTATTTAACAGTTTTGTCAGGTGTGGTGGAGGTGGGGAGCATCAAATCACTGAGCTGGGGTAAACAACATAAGATGAGCCTTTATTGGTAAAATCCAAAATGCACACATTTTATTTTTATTTAACTTTTATTTTACCAGGAAAATCCTGTTGAGATTGAAAATCTCTTTTAGAAGGGAGTCCCAGCCAAGACTGGGAGCAATATAAAGAGTTACATTAAACAAAACAAAACAAAACAAAAAAAACCCCCAGACATATACAACTTGAGACTTGAAAATTAAAACACATCTGTATTTAACCAGAATATCCTATCAGTTAAAGACACTTACAGCCAGACATCTGTACCTCAAAGCCTTTTAAAATGGTATTAAAAGCATTTAATGAGACCAGCTCCTTCATATGAAGGTGCTGCAGCAAACTGAAATGATTTTTTTTTCCTAGCTCTGTCTGGACTTTAGGTACTGCAAAAAAGATGTTGTCAGTGGAGCAAAGAGAGTATGTTCCTGTGGATTTCTGATGGATGTATGATAAAAGGTAAGAAGAAAGCAGACCCAGAACAGCCTTATAAATAAGAATATGCCAATGATTCAGTCTGCAGGTGGACGAAGACGACCATCCAACCCGGGCATGTAACACACAGTCATGTGTCAACATTTTAAAATTGGTGATAAAACAGAGCTGGTAGACGGAGTCCAGTGTAACCATTGAGAAGATGCATGCATGTATAAGACATCACCATAGTTTATTACTGGCATAAAAGTAGCTGCAACAAGTCGCTTTTTTGCCTCGAAAGAGAGCCAAGACTTGATTCTAAAATAAAAACCCAACTTTAATTTGAGTCTTCTAACAAGTTGCTGAATATGTGGTGCAAAGGAAAGTGCATCATCATCATAAAACCTAAATATTTGTACTGATCCCCGCTTAATTTTAATGCAATAAAGTGGTGATTGCTGCCTCATCAGACGACTTAGCCTTTGAACTGGAGAACATCAGCTTGGATTTATCTGCATTTAAAATAAGCTTTAAACTATTCATGTTTTTCTGAACAATGTCAAGGGCTAATTGTAGGAATCAAAAACAAAATCCAAAAATTAACAAATACACATAAGGAAAACAAGACGTATGAAGAATGAACAGAAGACCAACAGATGGCTAACGGGAAGGACAAGAACCACTTAGGGTGGGAAGACAGTTGCAAAGGAGAGGCATGAATCAGGAAGACAAGGCTTGTGGAAAGGAATAAGGAGGAAAGACAAAGGCACAGGCGCACTTCAGGGGAAGGGAGCTACCCTCTCATTTCCAAGGGGTCAGCACAGCAGATGGATCCACATATTTGATCAGGCACGGTTTTTACATCAGATGCCCAACCTGAGCATTTATCCGGGCTTGGGACCATCACTAGGAGTACACGAGGTTGTGGCCCACTGAGGCTGAGATTGCATTCCTTCCTAGTCTCAAACCAGGTATCCTTCATGTTTAAGGCAAATGTGTTAACCACTACACCACGGAACCACACTAAAGTAATTACCAAAATGAAAGAGGAAGTAGAAACAAGGAAGATGAGAACTAATGCATAAAGAAAACAAGAGAGGCACTCAGGACACTTGGAAAATATGAACACAGGAAAGAATATCAATAAAATCAAAACAGTATGAGAAAATGGGACTATAACACAGCTGTAACTGAAGAGTAGAAAGCCTTTATTATAATTGCATTATGCAAAATACAATGAAATTATGAGTGATGCTCCCGCTTCGGTGTTTTGCTGCTGTTGGTAGATTTAAAACTTTTATTGTGACGTTAAATGGATGTAATAATCAAAGAAAACTTTCACTGACCTTATCATCTGAATCCAAAAGTCAAGTTAGTAATAAAAATATTAAACATTTGATCTTAAATTTGAAAATTTTCTGTTTCTTTTGTCAGTGTCAGCTGAATATGTTTGGCTGTGTGACAGTCCATTTGAAGATGGCACTTGATTGAGGCTTGAGAGATATGTAAAACATTTTAAGCAAAATGACTGGTAGCTGAAAAAGGAACAATCATAGCAACCAAATACATATTACTATAGTAATGTCCATCCATTTTCTGCAGCTTATCCAGGGCTGGGTCGAGGGGGTAGCCACCCAGATCTCCCTCTCCCCAGTCACCTCCTCTAGCTCATCCAGGGGAATACTTAGATGTTCCCAGGCCAGCCAAGAGATGTAATCTCTCCAACATGCCCTGGGTCTACCCCTGGGGCCTCCTCCCCATAGAAGATGCCCTGAACATCTCACCCAGGAAGCATCCTAGTCAAACTGGCTCCTTTGGAGCAGAGGACTACTCTGAAAAGAGAGAAAAGTCAAGCGACCAGTTCACCTTGCCCGGGATAGGGTTACTGGAGCCCCATCCTGGAGTCAGGCCTGGGGATGGAACTTGAGGGAGAGCTCTAGGTGGCTGGGCCTTAACCCATGGGGCCTGGCTGGGCGCAGCCCAAAGATGACACATGGGCCTGCGCCTGCCCTCCTGACCCGCAGGTGGTATTGTAGGGGTCGGGTGCAATATGTGTCGGGTGGTGGTCCGATCCCCGGCTTTTGAGACTGACTATACTAACAATCTCATTAAAGAACACAACCATTTGCTACTAAAATTAAGTTATTGATAGAATGATTACAAGATTAATTGAATACATAATGGACCTTAATTCCATCTACTTTCAATATGTAAAAATAAAAAAATAGGGAAAAAAATATTTGGGTTTTTCTTACAAAGCAATTTCAGAAATATGACTGTTGAATAAAAAGCATAGATAATAATAATAATAATGGCTTAGACTCATATAGCGCTTTTCACGGTACTCAAAGCGCTTTACAATTCCATGCACTATTCATTCACACCTCAATCATACTTGGTGGTGGCAAGCTACTAATGTAGCCACAGCTGCCCTGGGGCAGTCTGACAGAAGTCTGGCTGCCAATTCGCACCTACGGCCCCTCCAACCACCACCACTAAACACCAACCACATTCACACTTAGACAATGTGGGTTAAATGTCTTGCCCAGGGACACAACGACAGCATGCGCTCGGACCCACATGCATTGACAAATTCATGAACTCACTTCAGCTGAATTTTTCAGCTTTGCATACTGGCAGACCAAGGAGGCCCTCATGACAGCAAATCACTGGCTTATTTACAAATCATATTTCCACAGTAATACATTCATTTTTGGAGCCTGATAACCACATAATTCTTTATAAAGGTGATGTGCTTTTTTAGTATTTTGCCTTCGATCAGAATAAATTCTCTCCAATCACATGAACCTGAGTTTTTGAGGCACTTTAAGACTGAAGGGTAATTAAAGAAAAACCCACTTGTTATCCTTGACATTTTTTGTCCTTGTTTGTTTCCATCCACTGTTACTTTGTAAATAAGTGTGTGTGTGTGTAGCCCCACATCATTTAAATTGTTGTATCTTGGTATAATGGATGTGACACTGCTGTTTTCGTAGTGTGAACTATTGGAGGTTACATTTAACACATAATAACACATTTATTAGCCCATCACCGGGGGTGAAAATAAGCCGGTACGGTCTGGTACTGCGTACCACTAAAAGATTCTGTGCCGGTACACAGTACCTGGAACAGGGGGAGCAGCTGTCTGCTGTAAAGCCATCATTCAGAACCAGTCACGGCTACACTTTGGGTCAGAATAGATCCGCTAGCAATAAGCAGTCTAAACCACGACTTAATCCGTTAATAAACAGCTTTTTTTTCTCATTTCAAATTGTTTCTGAACTGTTTGTGCTATGCTGGAGCCTCAGTTCTCTAACTTCTCTCCCCTCGGAGCTCGAGGCTTTCGTCGACGGCCAGTCTTTAAAAACGTTCAACGCTGTCTGCTCGTTTGTTACAAATATCCCAATTAAAAGCAAACAGAGATTAACTAATTGTGTTTCATGTCATTCTGCTCAATTTCAACAACACAGCACAGCTCGTAAACACTTCTTATGACTGAAGATTTCATTTACACTACACAAGAGTGCATTTATCTCCAAAACACAGTTGTTGCCAAGGAGACTGAGGTTTGAGAAAGGTGTGATATGCACTCCTTTCTTGTGCTACACACATATTTTATGGTCCAAACAAACTACTGCAGCATCTGTGTGGAGAACAGAGGTAAACGCAGACAGCGATTACGAGCGAGACGACAAGTACGCACTTTGTGTCCTTTTTATCTGTGATATGAACTGATACAAAGCAGCAAGATCAACCTTAGGGCCCAACCTAATTCACAGCTGAGAAAATCACCTCGCTTTTCTCATGTAATATACACCATGCCGTGAAACAGCACCTTCTATTTCCTCCTAAAGAAAGCTGAAGGGATTGGCATTTCATTTTCTGCATCCTGGTGAACTTTTTCACCAAATGTAGGTTAATACTGAAGATGTGTTTCTGCAGTATTTTTGCTCACATTAAAAACTTTCTGTACTTTTATGTGACAGAGGTCTTCCTTCTGGCTTCTCCATCACTACATTACAGTCTCTGTGTGTGTGTGTGTGTGTGTGTGTGTAGGGTTTTAGTAAACAAGATTGTCTCTAATCCTTTTTTGGGGATTGTTGGCTCGGTTGTGGATTAAAATAAATTTCTGCCTGGACACTGGGAACCCTGGGGCTGAACCTGTAATTCTGTTGTCTTCTAGTTAGCCTTGAAGGCAGTGAGGTGAAAAGACAGTTAACCAAGTCCCGCAGGAGTTTCTGAGTCTTTCAATATATTACAGTTTACCAGAGTGTAAAAAGCCAATCAGAGGGTCAGAGACAGACATAGACTCAGTAGCAACAAGCCAGTGCTGAATAGAGTAACGACAGCAGAGTTCCTGAAAGTGATGCGGCCTTCTACTGCAGGGTACACACGCTTCTTATCCTGGATGAACTTGGAAAAAACAGAAATGTCCATGTCACCTGCAAAACATGGCAAAAACATCCCATTCAGTATTTTTGCTTTCCCCCCAAAATAGCAAATAATAAAGTTAGAACTAAAGGCCTTTCAAATATGGATGTTGCTGGAATGGTTCAGATTCATTAACCCTGGCAGCACAGACGAGCCAGTAACCACTACAGTTTAAATGTCGGGACCCAAAATTAGTGTCATCGATTAACTTTTCTACCAAATGTGAAATGGAGTCACAAACTCCCCTCCCCTTTTATAAAAGCAATAGATTTCTATTTGCTTATTTTTTTAAGGCACAGTTGTGAACATCAATTTCAATTCAATTCCATTTTATTCATTTAGCGCCAAATCACACCAACAGACACAACAAAGCACTTTATAATGTAAGGTAAAGACCATAGAATAAGAAAGCAATCAAAACTACCCCCTATGAGCAAGCACTTCGTGACAGTGGAAAGGAAAAACTCCATTTTAACAGGAAGAAACCTCCAGCAGAACCAGGCTCAGGGAGGGGCAGCAACCGGTTGGGGGTGAGACCAAAATGTTTAGGCCAGCACATGCATCTTGGGATTGTGTATGGCAATACAAAATGCCATGGCAAGCCATTCAGTAGTTGTTTTGATGTTTTGATAAATTGGTTAAGTGGCATGCTGTATATAAAAACATGCTGGGAATTAAAATGACTAGGAACCAACATGCTGCCCAGCCAACATCCTGCCAATCTTCTCTTCTGTGCGGTCTCGGAGATCCTGTTAAAGAAAAGAACTTTTCCACAGTTTTCCCCAAAGATATTGGACTCTAACTTGTGGTGTCAATTTTAAGAGTGAATGCAGGAATCTGAGTCACAAGATAAGCTTGCTGTCATCAAACTGTTCCACTGCTAGGCTAGGGGCTGTTTTCCCATGTGGCATCCATATGCTGTTTTCCATGTTATCGTGTGTTTCATAGGCAAATAAAAGTGACCGCAATAAATTCTAAGTGTTCTCCCGTAAAATGTTTCTCACTTTTAGCATACTCAGATCCATTCATCATTTATAACATGGACAGAATTTGACTTTAGAAGATCCATGAATTAATTGTTGAAAAACAATTGATGAAAAACAAAACAAAACAAAAAAACATCATTGCCTTTGACTTAGGTTGGATTCCACCAGGGAGAAAAAAGCAGGGGAGGAATGACTGAATGACTGGGAAACATTAAAGAGCTGGACCAAGCTTCGTAACGGTCTGCCAAGTCTCAGGAATGACTTTAATCAGATGCAATGATTGCTTAATGAGCTCTTTGCTCAACTAATAGAGATTTCTTTTAAATATTTAGCCCTGCGGTTGTATGCCTCCACCAACCAATCATGTTGCAGTATATGCAGTAAGACCCTGGAGGAATTTAATTTAATATGTACAGTCAGTGTGAGTACAGAGTGGAAATAAAGGTCAGCTGTAGGGACAGCAGTAGAAACACCTTCAAATGTGGATGTTACTGAAAAGAAGAATTCTAAACGTAGACGCTTCACACACAGACATTCAGTCTGGCAGCAAAGAGGATATATGAAATCACCACAGCTGAAAGTTAGGCACCCAAAGTTAGTATCACCAGTTCAGATTCTAGCAAATGTGAAATATGATGACTACGCCTGCACAGTTATGTCACAGTTTGGTTGTGTGGCAGAATGAGAGGTAACCTGGAGCAGCTTTACAAAAATGAATGCTGGTCAGGAACAGATAATCTGAAACTATAACTTTTCTAGGAGGCACAACGGGGAGGGACACAGCCAAGAGGGAGACAACAACAACAAGGAACAGAGGAAAACTCCAACAATATACATGAGGTAACGAGGGAAGAGGAAACAGTTGGGAGCACAGAGGAAACTAATCACAGAGGGCGGGATGAGGGGAGTAAACTGAATACAAAATATGAGACACAAGAGACCGACAAAATAAAAAAGGGAATAACTGAACATGGGAACAGGAACGTGGAGTTCACGCACAACACGGGGAGGCAGGCAGGCACACTGAGGGAATACAACAAACACAGTAATACAAAAGTGAATGCTCAAAACGGAAACACTAGGGGGATACACAATACTCAAAACCATAAGCAAATTAAGAAACAAACTGAAGATAATTATCAATAACAAAACTTGAACACAAAACACTGGGCAGATGACCCAGAACCACGAAAAGTTAATTGAATTTTAATTTCAATCATGATTTTGGCTTCCTGCAGTTACACGAACACGATCAAGTGATATTTAAAATGCGTGCGCCACCGATAGAAAACAAAGTAAAAACAAATCAAGTTCTCCCCAAATCACTGCCCGATCATGTGCCTGTATGTGCCAGTCACAGCTGCTCCTTTCACCATGTGTCACTAGTCTGGATGACTAACACTATGTTAAAAGGTGAAAAGGTGGTCCTTTAAAGCTGGTCACCAGCAGTTGCTTGGAACTGCTTGTGGCAACCACCTGAAAACACACCACTAACTACAGCATGATGAATGCCAGATGGCCAAGAAAAACAAAACCGAAGGGTAAGAAGCTGAACTTGAATAGTGCTATGAAGTATAACTTGGTCGTCCGGTAGCTTTGGTTAACTGTGCTTTGAACTGGTGTGAGCTTTGTTGTAGCTTGGTTCCCTGTCTGTTGGTGTGCTTTTGGCATGCTACTGTGGTTGATGCTCATACTTTAATTCCAGTCTTGGTTGTTCGCTGCTAGAGTTTTGACAAAGCAGTGTGGTTTGTTTGTAGCCGCAGGCCATGTGATGTTGGGCACTTGCTGATCTCTTAAACTTTACTGCAAGTGTCTGCCACCTACCTGAATTATGCTTCAGTAACTCCTCCTTAATCATTGTAAAGTTATCACCTCCACCCACTACGTATGAAGACGTGACAACAGTGTATGTCTTCTGTGGGTCTAACGCTTCATACTTGGGCACACGGCACTCTGTGCAGAGCAATGTCAGTGATGCCACACGCTGGTTCACTGGCCTGGAGAGGTCATATTCTACTCGAATACCTGGAAATGTCAGGGGAAAAAAGTTTTTGCTGTTTGCTGCCCCCCTGTTAAATAGTAAAACACAAATCAAATTGACTTTTGTGAAAATATCAGCAGCATTTTATATTCAATTTAAAGCTGGAGACAGCAGCTCCTACCTGAACTGTCCCCATAAACCCACTGATTATTGTTTTTACACTGCACTAACTACACACGCGCATCTTTGTGCATCATGTTTACCTTACAGGCTAACATCTTACATACTTTTTAATCCTCCTATTACACAACTTTTCAAATAATACAGAGTTATGAAAGATTATGAAATATTCTGTTAGCAGAGGAGTGTAGAAGGCCAAAAACAGACCCGAGACTTGAAGAAATTCTCCAGTCTTGCTTCCATATCTGTGAACGGAGTGCTCAAATGCCTTTTTTATTGTTGATCCTTTTATTTGGACCAAGTCAACGGTTCCTCCAAATGGTAAGACGGTGAGAATCTCTTCCATTGTTATGGAGCCTAAAAGGCAAATAAATAAATGTAAATACCAGTGGATTACAAAACACTTCAAGGCAGATTAAGAACTCAGCAATTCTGCACAAACACCCCGACCCCCAAACAAACAAAAATAAAAACACCTACCGTTTTTGTAGCGTTCGTCTACCGATGCCCGTATGGCTCCACTATTCAGCATACACAGGCTCACGTGATTCCACTGCTGCTCACTTGAATTCTTTATATTGTGGTAAATCTGACAGTGTAAAAGGGACATATTATATGAAAAGAAAAGTCTCTTTGCTCATGGTTGTAACTTTCTATCACCGTAATGATCTGCTAAGGAGGGGCTCTGCATGTCAGCTTCCTTAAAACCAGTGTGGGCCTTTTATATCTGCTAATTTGCCCAGGCAGCAACTACTACTGTGTGAGTTTACTGTCAAATACTGACTGAATAAATTTAAGGGAAATTGTCTGTAGCTATTACCATTGCATCACAGATTAGGTTTCCAAGGTTACACTCCCGAAATCGACACTCTTCAAATGACCCATTGAGGTAGACCAAGGTTTGTCCCACATACTGTGAGGAGTACTGAGTCAAGCTGGTCTTCCACTTCTCGATATCAGCAAGGATATGTGGGTCTGATAAAGTTAAAAAAAAAAACAGAAAAACAAAAAAGATTGAGATTAAAGGATTTGGAAAAGAGTCTAGATTATTGTATTTTCAGTAAATTCTTGAGAGGAGCAAATAGATTATGCTAAATATTTTATGAATGAAGAATTTAAACAGATATACATTAAACTGTTTCAGCATGTAATTGTATTTAAGACGCACACTTTATTAGGCATGCCTAATTTTTCCTTGCACAGATTCAAAAAGAATCACATAGCTGGAGACCATTTGAGGACAGTGAAATTGTTATGTTCAAGAAACCAGTTTGAGATAATTTGAGCTTTTCAGCAACAATACTTAGATAGGCTTTGGCATTTAAACAGTGCTCAGCAAGGGGCCCAAAGTGTGTCAAGAAAATATCCTCCATGCCATTATCCCACCTAGCTAAAACGTTTTTTTTTGCCACTGTGTACCATTAGATGTTCTGAAAACTATCAGTAAATTAATTTGATACCCTGATGAATCTTAGGCAATCTTAATTTTGCCCCAAATTTGTTGGAAGTACACTGTATTGCCAAAAGTATTTGTTCATCTGCCTCCACACACATATAAACATGAGTGACTTCCCATTCTTCACTTATAGTGTTTAATATGATTTGGGCTCACCCCATAACTTCTGGGAAGGTTTTCCACAAGGTTTAGGAGTTTGTTTATGGGAATTTTTCCACCATTCTTCCCGAAGTACATTTGTGAGGCCAGACTGATGTTGGACAAGAAGGCCTGGCTCCCAGTTTCCACACTAATTCATCCCAAAGGTGTTCTATCAGGTTGAGGTCAGGACTCTGTGCAGGTCAGTCAAGTTCTTCCACACCAAATTCGCTCATCCATGTCTTTATGGACCTGCTTTGTGCACTGGTGTGCAGTTATGTTGGAACAGGAAGAAGCCATCCCCAAACTGTTCCCACAAAGTTGGGGGCATGAAATTGTCCAAAATGTCTCAGTATGCTGAAGCCTTAAGAGTTCCTATCACTGGAACTAAGGGGCCGAGCCCAACTCCTGAAAAACAACTCCACACCTCTCACAGTACCACACTGGAATTCACTGAGCTGAGAACTCTACTCCTGAGAGTGACCCATTCTTTCACAAATGTTTGTAGAAGCAGTCTGCATGCCTAGGTGCTTGGTTTGATACACCTGTGGCCATGGAAGTGACTGGAACACTTGAATTCAATGATTTAGATGGGTGATAAAATACTTTTGGAAATATATATGAGCAAACTATTTCAACCATTCAAAAACGGGCAGGTACATCAAAATCCAGTAATAACAAGTTAACTGTTAATGTAAACAAATATAAGCTGATGCTTTCTAATTTGCAGCACACAGTGCAGTCACTAAATTCATGTGCTGCAGCAAGAGCCAGGACACTTACTAAAGAACTTACCTGAGAATTATTCACGTTTTATGATCTCTTTTTTCTCTTTCAGAGAAATTTTGTGGCATTATTGTTTCTGATTACCTCTGATTTCTTGTATATTTTACATGTGTTTTGATTGGTTGGTAGACTGTTTTATTTCAAACCTAAATATAAATTAAATAAGACAAAATACAAAAAAGAACTGCCATAAATAAGTCCATATAACACACCATTTACATTACCAAAAAGGAGTAGGATGAAGTTTACACTTATTTGACTTAAGTAATTACTTCAGTCAGTTCTCACAGTCTTTCCACTTGCATGACATCAAATAATTTTGATGTTGTGGAAGCTGGCATACAGGTTTCTGCTGTTACAGAGAATTATTGAAAATTGATTTCCTGTCTTGATGGTGCTATTAAACTGGTTGTCCGTGGAATAGTATCAATTGTTTTTAATGCTGATGAAAAAGTTGTTATCACAGCCATTTTTCAGTTCCTGCCTATGATGCACATATTAAACAACTTTTTTGCATTTGCGCAATATTTCTAAAATTAGAAACATCCTTTCTCAGACTAATGCTGAAAAGCCAATTCATGCATTTATTACTTCTAGGCTGGACTATTGTAATTCATTATTATAAGGTTGTCTTAAAAGCTCCCTGAAAAGCCTTCAGCTGATCCAAAATGCTGCAGCTAGAGTACTGACAGGGACTAGAAAGAGAGAGCAGATTTCTCCCACGCTGGCTTCTCTTCATTGGCTCCCTGTTAAATCTAGAGTAGAATTTAAAATCCTTCTCCTCACATACAAGGTCTTGAATAATCAGGCCCCATCTTATCTCAAAGACCTCATAGTACCATATCACCCCAATAGAGCACTTTGCTCTGAGACTGCTGGCTTACTTGTGGTTCCTAGGATACTTAAGAGTAGAATGGGAGGCAGAGCCTTCAGCTTTCAGGCCCCTCTTCTGTGGAACCAGCTCCCAGCTTGGATTCAGGAGACAGACACCCTCTCTATTTTTAAGATTAGGCTTAAAACTTTCCTTTATGATCAAGCTTATAGTTAGGGCTGGATCAGCTGACCCTGAACCACCCCTTAGTTATGCTGCTATAGGCCTAGGCTGCTGGGGGGGGGTCCCATAATGCACTGTTTCTCTTTACTGACCTTTTTTCACTCTGTTTATACTTAACTCTGTATTTAATCATTAATTATTATTAATCTCTGGCTCTCTTCCACAGGATGTCTTTTGTCCTGTTTCTCTCCCCTCAGCCCCAACCGGTCGTAGCAGATGGCTGCCCCTTCCTGAACCTGGTTCTGCCGGAGGTTTCTTCCTGTTAAAAGGGAGCTTTTCCTTTCCACTGTCACCAAATGCTTGCTCATAGGGGGTCGTTTTGACTGTTGGGTTTACTCTGTAATTATTGTAGGGTCTTTACCTACAATACAAAGTGCCATGAGGTGACTGTTTGTGAAAATTGAATTGAATTGAATTGATCAGTGTACTTTTGTCATCCATGTCCTTTTGTGTGAACTGGAGGCTTGTTTTAATCTCTTGCATCTCCTCCATTCTACAGCTTGTAGACTCTATGTTTATTTTAACAGCTTGTTTTCTTGCCTGATAGTCTTCCTCCGATTTGACCTCTGCTTTTGGTTTATATGGCATTTTACAGCTGTTTGCTGCAGTTGTAGTTTACCAATTTTCCCGGCTCTATTTGGACGAACAGTGCCAGCTTGTGACGCACTCTCTGACTGGTGCTGAGGCTCATCTACACTTGATCACACAGACAAACCTTTTGCCTCAGTTCCACAATACTTAATACACTTAAGGGAACACTGAGAAATGGTAACATGATAAAAACCTTATGGGTTCAGTGAATGTTTTCAACTTTTTAAACAGTAACATGTTTAAAGTATAATCTGATATTGTAGTCTACCTTGAGGTATGCTGCTGTCCATTAGGATAGGATTTCCAACAGCTTTGATGACACTGCCAGTATCATTAAAGGTGACTTTTAAGTACCCAAGATATTTCCCAAAGGCATAGGCCTGGACCACTGGTACGTCTCTTCCATGGTTGGATCTTACCATAAAAGGATAGAGGCCAGCTGGCACTTCGGAAGATGGGGGTGTTCCTGCAGAGAAAGAAAATGTTGTGGTTTGTAGCCTAAATGGTTCTTACATCCTGCTACAGTGAAGTTCAGCATGTCATTCCTTTGAAGTGGCTTGCTGCAGGTGTGAAATGCAGTTCGTGTGTCTGAAGACAGCTGACTATAAGAAAAGTGATTAAAAAAAAAACTATTAAAAATAACAATAAAACAGGTCAGAGGTACCTGTGTAGAGGAATGTGTTGGTGTGTCCTCCAACAACAACATCAACCCCTCTCACACGCCTCGCAATATCTTGATCCACATCAAAGCCAGAGTGTCCCAGGGCAATGATTTTATTATAGCCGAGACTTTCCAGCTTATTTACTTGAGCCTGAAGTGACTCCACCTCATCCTCAAACTTTAGATGTTGGCCTAACATGCAGAAGAAAGAGCAGATGTACAATATGATTGCAAACAAGCAGTGCGCAACGCTCTCGCACTCGCAAATAAAACTCAAAGCACTGGGTGACAATCCGAAAGTTGGCTTTAGCAAAACTAATAGTTATTACAGTGACAAACAAGAAGAGACACTGTGTAAAGTCAAACTTCTGTAGGGGTTGGGGTGTAACTGAATTAAATAATCTTGATTGTGATGCAGCTTCATCCATAAACTGGCAAACCAAAGAATTAACATGTCATTGTCATGTAGGATATTACTGGAACAGATTTACCTGGCATGGATAAGAAGGGGGTCTCTGCTGTGGTGTAGCCAACCACAGCCACTTTCTCTGCGCCAATGTTGATAACTTTGTAGGGACTGTAGTAGTTATGTAACTTTGCCAGAGTGTGGTCAGGTTTAATGTTGGCACTGACCACTGAGAAATTTGTATCCAGGAGGAACGGTTTAATGAGACCCTCCACTCCGTTGTCAAACTCGTGATTTCCCAAAGCCTATACGACAAAAAAAACAAACAAACAAAAAACAAGAAAAGAAAGAAACTTCACCTTTATTAAGTCATGGGATTTAATGTAATGAAAAGGTGACTACAGAATTTACTTTTTTAAAAGAACATTTTCTAACAAGCAAATCCAAGCATGAACCACTTTCAGGTACAAAAAGCTAGAAAACAACACTACTTACCATAACATCATAACCAAGTATGTTCATAAAGTATGCCGCTTCAGCGCCTTTATAGTAGTTGAACCAGACAGTCCCTTGGAATTGGTCTCCGGCATCCAGAAACACCACGTTCCTCTCGTTTTTCCGGATCTCCCTCACTTTGGTGAACCTCCTGGCCACCCCAGCGAAGCAGGGGCTACCGGGTCGACACTTTCCCGAGTCCTCGCCGGTCTCCTCGATTCGTGCATGGTTGTCATTGGTGTGAAGTACCGTCAACTCGAAGGTCGACGTTGCGCTCCAACAGTTAAAACGCAAAACAAGGTAGAGCGAGGTCAAGAGAGCGCGCGGAGACGAACGGAGACCCATGGTGTGTCGGTGCGTAAAAGACGCATCTGTGACCAAGAATGTAAAGCACGTAGAAGAAGGCGTGGGCTTAGTGCGGTGAAGAAAAACTCCAGGAAATTCCGACAAAAAAATTTAGGAAAAAAAAGCGGTTTGTTAAAGTAAAAGGTTTAAATTAAGAGAAGTTTCATATGTCAACTTCGAGCCATTATTAGGAACAACTTAGGTTTCCAGGTTGTGGCATTTTCTTTTTACTTATTTGACAGTGTTATCGTTTGGTAACGGTAAGAAAATTATAGTTGTTCATAAACAATTAAGCGTTTATTTATGATAACCATAACTGTATCCCTAAAGTAAAGGATGTTGACACCGATTCTATTCAATCTGGCCAAAAGCTGGTTTCATTTGCTTGTAGGTAAAGCAGTAGTAAATCTGTTATTTATGACTCTACACCTTCATTAATTATGTATAAAACTGGTTACTAACAGATAAAACGAGATCGTCTTTTGTCGTTTTATTAGATGTGTAACGTTTATAAGAGACAAAGGGTGCTGATTAGCAGGCTACAACAGATTACTCTGTGAGTGTGTGTTTGTTTGTGTCCAGGTGAAACAATGGATCTTTCTCTTTCGGGTGGACCATCTTATCCGAAGAACATTCTCTCCAACTTTTAAGTAAATATGATCTTGTTTTTCAAGCAGTATGTCCTTGAGTCGGTCAGGCTTTCACAGGGAGTATCTGTGCAAGATACAAACTGCAGTCTTCCAGTACACATTTGGAAAACTCTACACAATAGAGCTTAATGTTATATACATAAATATTGGCCACATAATGTGTTCATGTCGTACATGTACACTTTATACACATGTGAATGAATCCTTGCCCTACGCAAACAGTTAGGTATTCTAAATGTTCAGTACATACCCTTCACCCACCAGCACGCCTTAGTGGACAGACATTGACCAAAGCACTGAAAGGCAATGAGGGGTTAAGATGAGCACTGTGATGCCCAGAAATTGTTTAACTTAAATAGTTTGTTGAGATCTAAACTTTTAATGTCACAGATTCTGAAGGTACTCCAACAACAATAACATTAAAATTCAGACAAAAACAATGTTACATCCATGTTTCTGTGTGTTTCTTGGCATGTTTTAAGAAGCAAATGTCAGTAGTTATTACAAGTTAAAATATTTATCCATGTACGTACAACCTGTTGCAAAACATATTTCCCCCATTTCTTTAGCTGAATCTGCAAAAAATACCAAACATAATAGTTTGACAGACACATAAAATAGTATTTTTGCACCAATGAGGCGATTCCTAAAGAGCTAGTAGCCAGGAAAATTCAGCATATTTCAGTATGGTGTGCCGTGTGTCCTTAAAAAAAATGAGGATACTGGAAGAGAAGGCAGGCCTGAAACATCTGAACACCTGAAAGTCACACTCTTAAGAAAAGGAAAAAAAAATCCTGCAAAGACCTGACACAGAACCTGAGAGCAACATTTGGCCCTTCTGTTAATCCAGCTACTGTTCACTGAAGCCTCATCAGGGAAGGGAAAGGGAAACATGGATAAAAGGTTGAAATATGCCAAATTACATAAGAACTGGGCTGATAATCAGTGGCAACATTTCAGCCAGTAGAGCTGGAGATCTTGTGAAAATTGATGGAATGATGAATTGCCCTCCCCAGATCCCTGACCTCAACATCACTGAATCAGTGTGGGATCATCTTGACAGAGAACAAAAGGCTGTTCATGTTGTGTTGAAGAATAAAGGTGGTCATACCAAATACTGACTTTCAAGCTCATTAGAATTGTACAAACTCTACTTTTGTGTTATATTTTGTATTTGCATGTATATTGGCACATGCACCCATTTCCCCCAGCACAGAATGCCACCACAGTTTTGTTCAGCTTTCAAAATCCCTTATTTCCCATCGCACACATTACATGTTGTGAAGGTGCCTGGTTATAAATTCCAGCTTTGCCCGAGCTCTCGCTACAATTCATTTTCACACTGCTTTCTCCCAACCAGTCTGTCGTGTGCTCTCCTACTTTACTTCCTCCTCTCCAGGCTGAAATAGGAAGAGCGAGTGATTAGTCCATGAGTGACAGGTGTGTCACCTCAACTAATGCTGCTCCCTGAACCACCCAGCCCCACCTCTCACACCTGCAGCTGAAGAAAGACCACACAACCCACCACCACACCCATTTTCCTGGCAAAATATAAAAGAAATGATGGGTGGCTCATGACTTTTGCACAGTACGTTATGTATCATTTTGTGCATGAAAAAGTACGCATATCAAAACATTGCTCCATAATGTCACCTGTAGTCAAACCTTCCAAGGTACCTTTAACAACTGAAGTGCAGGTCAGGTGGATCCGGAGATCCACCTCACACTTAGTGCCTTACATTCTTACCTACCAGGAATCTCATCATAGTATAGTCTGTGCTACCAGCAGAGTCTCAACAGCTCAAGTGGATAGATGTATGTGCAACAGCTGACTGCGTCTGACAAAACTACCAGAGGTTGCATCTGGTGCAGTTTGACACATGAGCTGACACAGATAGACAGATGGCATTGCACTTGTGAAGTGTAAATATTGTTCAAATGTCCAGTGATGTTGGATTTTTCCAGGCTTTAATCAAAACTCCCGATCCCCACTGCCCTCTGCTGTTTATTGCTCCTTTAGTGGGCTAAAAGCACTTTACTCTCCTGCCCCTTGCTGTGAAAATGTCATTTTTTCTTTATGACGAGCACACTTTCAGGATAGGCAGCTCAGAGAAAGTGGGCCAACACTCTTTTACGGATGTGTCCTCTCTGGAAATAAGCGGAAAAGTGTTGACCTCATATTTATACATGCATGAGACTGATATTTGTCCAGTCTCATGCACCTTGTTCCTAAAATGAAGCAGTAGCATCAGTGTGCCTCCAATCCAGATACTCTTTCTAACGTGTGTCTCCAGGACTACCCTCAGCCTTGATTTTTCAATATTGCTGACAAGCTGATGAAATTTCAGCCATGCTTGTTCCCAGCATGAACCCTGTGTCTGTCCTACTCAATAACCTCTTGTTTTAACACTCCTCGAGGCATCACCCACACCAGCACTGATGTGTACCATTAGCACTTGTCTGCCTACAGAGGATTAGGCTGCTCACCTCTTTTTGCTGCCACCCCGTGTCTCTTTCAACACACAAGCCTCACACATAGAGCATGTAAGCAAACATACACACTCAAAATCAGACAGCCTATACCTCCAGGAGGCAGTTCTAGCAAATCTCACCTCACATACTTACATTATCAGATCTTATTCTTCTCCAAATATCTCTGAGCATCATGCCCCTAAAAATGTTTGCAATCTCTCTCCCCAGGTAACCTTCTTTTCATTTTAAAATGAGGCCATCTGTGATTCTGTGGTTGCACGAAAGAGAATGATGTGCATTGTGTCAGTTACTGCAGAATCTTTACCACTGCTAAATAAACTAATCCTACATGTACTTTCTCCTCCTCAAAGAATGGACTAGTTACAGCTTTTTAAAGGGCTGCTTAAACCAGTCACTGCTCAAAGTGAATTCCCAATCTGGGCACTCAGTTTTTAAATGAATTCGTCCACTTCCACTTCCACTTCCACTTCAACCAAAATGAGTCTGACTGCAGTAACACCAGCGTTATCATCACCACTTAGCTCTTTTCCTGTCACGTTTTTCCTCCAGGGAAGAAAAAAAATGATTTACACAGTGTATTTAGTGCACGTTCTTCCCTCTTTCTCCTCAGCTTCAGCGATCTACAGAATCTGCACAGCGAGGGTCTCCTAAAAATGGGGCACATCCCCCCAAAAAGTGGAACAATCCCCTACATGGTGGCGATAGCTCCTTCATACGATCATCAGATTTGGAAAGTTCGAGCCTCCAGTTGTAAATAGTATCTCTCCCAATACATTTTTAGATGGAGACCTTTGAGAGCTTATTGGCGGAGCAGAAGGCACCACATCCCATCAGACCCGGCTGGAGCACACTGCAGTGGGACAGGCTCTGTCACCCAGCATGTGTCCTATATTTAATTTTCTCATTGTACTCTAGTGCAGCCTTCAGATCATACAAATTGGTGAAAGAAGTCATCAGAGTTTACTCTAGCATAAACCTTTTTCATATCATTTTATTATATTATTACAATATTATTTTCCAATATTCATTTGTTGTTTCTGTAATTTATGACAGAAGCTTAGCTTGTATAAACATGCATTTTTATATGATGACCAATAAGTAAGAAGACGTTGCAAGAAAAAAATGCTAAATTAGATATTTTGAAAGTGGGCTGCAGGGAACACACAGAGGATTCCACGACCCATAAGAATCTGCAAAAAAGCCTTTTGTAAATCATACAGAATGAAAATTGTGCAGGTATCATCAAAAAAACGCACATATACAGATGCTCTTGGGTTCTTGCCACATTCTTTGAACCACTAGAAACTCTGATATGATACAACAAATATATCAGATCTGATAGAACAAATGATAAATCACATATGCCAGTTTTATATATATATATATACATATATATATATATATATATATATATATATATATATATATATATATATATGTATGTGTGTATATATATATATATATATATATATATATATATATATATATATATATATATATATATATATATATATATATATATATATATATATATATATATATATATATATATATCCAAACCTGGCTGACCTAATTGCTCAGCTTGGTCATTTCTTCTATGTCTCATCTCATAAGCAATTGGATAAGAAGAAGGAACCATTCCCCACAGCAATAGTTGGAGAGGGAGGGTTGACACTGATGACAACAAGGGATCTGCCCTGGTTTGGGTTTGTGCTATTTGGCTTCAGTTGCTACAGCTGTCATTTACACACAGATTGAACAAGATGACCACAATAACTAAAGGGTTGCCCCCAAAAATGTTCTTTTAAATACTTCAGTCTGGACTTCAGTCGGAGAAAGTGTAATTAAGTGTCTATAGCTTTTACATGTCTACAGAAAAGTGTGCTCTCAATTACTTTTCCAGCATTGGAATTTACAGCTGCACTAGTCTGTGCTGTCTTCTATAACCATTCAAGCATGTTAGTCTTTCAGACCATTGTTTTTTAGTACCGACTGTACGTGCTGGCTCACTCATCTTTGAAACAGCTGTTTTCATCAAAAACATTAAAAGAAGACGAGCAAAACAAAGCCAAAAAGAATGACTGCCAAACACCAGATGGTAGATGGATCAAGTTAGTGATCTGAAGGTTGCATTCACCAGGTAGTCTAACCTGGGGTACAAAATACTGTATAAATCTCTGACAGATTCCACACCAAATGTGCAAACTACTGAGCAGGCTGTTGATCCATAAACTGACAGGTTTTAAAAAAAGTATTTAAAAAGTGAGTCTATTATCCATGACACTGAATCAATGAATTTTAAGTAAATCCAAGGACCCCCCAAAAAAAACAAACCCATAATCTTTCACATATTATCTCAAAAATGTATTATATGACTCATTTAGAGTCAGGAGATGTTACTGCAACATATGTTTTGAGTTTAAAAAATATGTTTATTTGTTACATGGTACAATAATACATGAATACTAGACAGAGTACAGACGGGGACTAGAAAGAGAGCACATATTTCTCCCATATTGGCTTAATTACTTTGGCTCCCTGTTAAATCCAGGATAGGATTTAAAATCCTTCCTTTCACATACAAGGTATTGAATAATCAGGCCCCATCTTATTTTAAAGGCCACATAGTACCATATCACCCCAATAGAGCAGTTCGCTCTCAGACTCCTGGCTCACTTGTGGTTCCTAGGATACTTAAGAGTAGAATGGGAGGCAGAGCCTTCAGCTTTCAGGCCCCTCTTCTGTGGAACCAGCTCCCAGCTTGGATTCAGGAGATAGACACCCTCTCTATTTTTATTAGGTTTAAAACTTTCCTTTTTGATCAAGCTTATAGTTAGGGCTGGATCAGGTGACTCTGAACCCTCCCTTAGTTATGCTGCTATAGGCCTAGGCTGCTGGGGGGTTCCCATGATGCACTGAGTGTCTCTTTTCAGTCACTTCTTTTTACTGTGTTTATACCCCACTCTGCATTTAATCACTAGCTACTATTAATCTCTGGCTCTCTTCCTTAACATGTCTTTTGTCCTGTGTCTCTCCCCTCAGCCCCAACTGGTCATGGCAGATGACTGCCCCTCCCTGAGCCTCGTTCTGCCTGAGGTTTCTTCCTGTTAAAAGGGAGTTTTTCATTCCCACTGTCACCAAATACTTCCTCATAGGGGGTCGTTTTGACTGTTGGGTTTTCTCTGTAATTATTTTAGTTCTCTACCTTACAATTTAAAGTGCCTTGAGGTGACTGTTTATGGTGATTTTGTGCTATATAAATAAAAATGAATTGAATTGGATGATATAAAATACTTTATTTATCCCATATTTGGGAAATTCCTTTGTTATACAAACTGAAATGATGACGAAAAAAAGACAAAAGCAGAAGATCGAATCATGTCGTATTGTATATATGTGAGGTTTGATCCTGATTATAACGTGTTTTGTTTTGCATTGTTTACAGTGTTGAACACTGTGTATTTCTCCCACTCCGGCCCTGTCCACATGTACACAAATATTTTGAAAGACAGAACTTTTTCTGTGCCTTCTGGCCTTTCAGCCACACGTAAACAGCTTTTGAGAAACTCCTTCCAGACTAAAGATTTTCACACATTTCACACAATGTCAAATGTGTGCACCTTTCTTCTCTGTTGATGTCAGACGTTGCACTGTATCACTGTTTGTAGGCTTCTGACTGGCCAATATTTCAATACAGTAAGGGTTATTTTGCTACCTGTTGCACTGGCACGCTTTTGACTGTACTTGGCATCATTTTTCTGCATTTTCATTTGAACAGAAATATTTTTCAAAACTGTGCAGGGTCATCTTTGTAAGAATATAGAACATTCAGCTGTAAAGGCATCTGTGAGATTTCAGCAAGATTTTAAGTTCACTTTAAGCCACACTTTACCAAATTAAACTGATTAACTTGGGTGAATTTAGATGATGGTACAATCCACTAAGTCATTGCACAGCTTTAATTCCTTTCCATGCTGCATCTTCTTTACATGATGACAGCTGAAGGACATAATACTGACAAGGCTTCTATTGCAATAACTCAACATTTTTTTTTCTTTTTTAACTTTTTGGAATGAACATTTCATGTCACACATTTTGCCTCCATTTAATTCCATTTGGGTTTTTTCACTGTGGGCCGGAGATGTGCACAAATCTGGTGACCAACTACAAGAAATGTCTTACTGCTGTGTTTGCCAGCAGGGGGTTTCTCCACCAAGTATTAAGTCATGTTTTGCCTGTGTGCACTCAACGATGTGCAAATTAATTTTTAACTTTTACGTAATGCATTTTTTCTGGATTTTTGGTTGATATTCTGTCTCTCGCCATTAAAATGAAACCACCATAAAAAATAAGAGACTTTTCATTTCTTAGTGAGCAAACTTACAAATTCAGCAGGGAATCAAATTATTATTCCCCCGCTATAACTATAAGTCTCTTAATGATTTTTGATTTTGCCTGTTTTTCCTGGTTCTTGCTCATTCCATCAAATTTGTTTCTTCGCTTTGATTGAATTCCTGTGAACTGAGCCATTTGCCCAGAAAACGCTGCCTTTTTGAACACACACACACAGTGTGATGGAGTACACTTTTGGAAAAAGCCAGAAGGAAAAGCTGTGTGACATAAAAGTACAGAAAGTTTTTAATGTAAGCTGAAATACTGCTGAAACACATCTGAGATGCTAAACTACACTGGGTGAAAAGGTTCACCAGGATGCAGAAAATGAAATGTGAATCCCTTTAGCTTTCCTTATGAGGACCCCGACTCTCCTACTTAAAAAAAAAGCGTAGTGATGCTGATTCCTGCAGTGACTGCCGTTCTTTAGCCTGAAGAGGCCATCCTACAGCTGCTACACAGGGACTAAAACATTTATTCATTCATTCATTCAGTATTATTAATATAGTGCCAAATCACAACAGTCGCCTCAAGGCGCTTTGTATTGTGGGTACAGACCCTACAATAACACAGAAAACCCAGTATAAACAAGTAAATAAGGTGAATGAAAAGAAACAGTGCATTATGGAACCCCCTCAGCAGCCTAGGCCTATAGCAGCATAACTAAAGGGTGGTTCAGGGTCATCTGATCCAGCCCTAACTATAAGCTTGATCAAAAAGGAAAGTTTTAGGCCTAATCTTAAAAATAGAGAGGGTGTCTGTCTCCCGAATCCAAGCTGGGAGCTGGATCCACAGAAGAGGGGCCTGAAAGCTGAAGGTCTGCCTCCCATTCTACTCTTAAGTATCCTAGGAACCACAAGTAAGCCAGCAGTCTGTGAACAAAGTGCTCTATTGGTGTGATATGGGACTATATGTCATGATGTGCGGTATGGCAAACGGAAGCAGACCCAAAAATGCAGGACTCACAGGCGGATGCAAAGGAAGGTGGTTTATTAATAAATGAAAAAACATAAACAGAGCTGGACGAGTGCCGGAACTAAACGGAAACAGGCAGGGTGACACACAGCAAAGGGAGCACAGACAACAACACAACAACAGGCACAGAAAACACTGGATTTAATACACTAGGGGATAATGAGGGAAAGTGGAAACAGCAGGTAACACAGCTGAACACAATGACACTGACGAGACCAGGAGAAGCAAAACTAAACACAAAACACGGCGAACACCAGACTGTCAAAATAAAACAGAAAGTGGCCAGACAAGGTACACGCAGACTTGACATGGGGAACTGGCACACAGACACTGGACAGAGACACAGACCTGACACAGGGAAACCCAAGGGACTAAAAATAAACAGAGAAATACAAAAGAGAACACTTGAACATAATTACAGAAATAACTGAACCAGAACCAAGAGAACACAAAACACTGGGCCACCGGCCCAGGACCATGACAGTATAAGGTTTTTGAGGTAAGATGGGGCCTGATTATTCAAGACCTTGTATGTTAGGAGAAGGATTTTAAATTCTACTCTAGAACTCTAGATTTAACATGGAGCCAATGAAGAGAAGCCAGTATGGGAGAAATATGCTCTCTCTTTCTAGTCCCTGTCAGTACTCTAGCTGCAGCATTTTGAATCAACTGTAGGCTTTTCAGGGAGCTTTTTAGGACAGCCTGATAATAATGAATTACAATAGTCCAGGATAGAAGTAATAAATGCATGGATTAACTTTTCAGAATCAGTCTGAGAAAGGATGTTTCTAATTTTAGCAATATTGCGCAAATGTAAAGGGCTACAGATTTGTTTAATATGTGCATTGAAGGACATATCCTGGTCAAAAATGACTCCAAGATTTCTCACAGTGTTTGCTGGAGGCCAAAGTAATGCCATCAGAGTAAGTAGTAAGTGCTTCTAAGATTTGTGGGGCCCAGAACAAGAACTTCAGTTTTATCTGAATTTAGAAGCAGGAAATTAGAGGTCATCCAGGCCTTTATGTCTTTAAGACATTCCTGCAGTTTAACTAATTGATGTGTGCCATCTGGCTTCATGGATAGATAAAGCTGAGTATCATCTGCATAACAATTAAAATTTATGCAATGCTTTCTAATAATACTGCCTAAGGGAAGCATGTACAATGTAAACTGGACCTAGCACAGAACCTTGTGGAACTCCATAATTAACCTTAGTGTGTGAAGAAGACTCCCCATTTACATGAACAAATTAGAGTCTATTAGATAAATATGATTAAAACCACTGCAGTGCAGTACCTTTAATAGCTATGGCATGCTCTAATCTCTGTAATAAAATGTTATGGCCAACAGTATCAAAAGCTGCACTGAGGTCCAACAGGACAAGCACAGAGATGAGTCCACTGTCAGAGGCTGTAAGAAGATCGTTTGTAACCTTCACTAATGCTGTTTCTGTACTGTGATGAATTCTGAAACCTGACTGAAACTCTTCAAATAAACCGTTCCTCTGCAGATGATCAGTTAGCTGTTTTACAACTACTCTTTCAAGGATTTTGGAGAGAAAAGGAAGGTTGGAGATTGGCCTATGATTAGCTAAGACAGCTGGGTCAAGTGATGGCTTTTTAAGTAGCGGTTTAATTACAGCCACCTTGAAGGCCTGTGTTAGATTGAAGCATCAATAATTGGAAAGACTTCTTTGAACAGTCTAGTAGTAATGGTATCTAATAAACATGTTGATGGTTTGGAGGAAGTAACTCTTGAAGTTAACTCCAAAAGATCAACCGGAGCAACAGAGTCTAAACAAATACCAGAAGTGCTGAAAGCAGCCGAACATAAAGATAAATCTTTGAGATGGTTTTGAATAATTTTTTCTTTAATGTCTAAAATTTTATTTGTAAAGAAATCCATGAAGTCATTACTAGTTAAAGTCAAAGGAATACTCGGCTCTACAGAGCTCTGACTTTTTGTCAGCCTGTCTACAGTGCAGAAAAGAAACCTGGGGTTTTTATTTTCTTCAATTAATGATGAATAGTAAGATGTCCTAGCATTACGGAGTGCTTTTTTATAGAGGAACAAATGCTTTTCTCAGGCTAAAAGAGCATCTTCTAATTTAGTGAGACGTCATTCCCTCTCCAGCTTACTGGTTATCTTTAAGCTGTGCGTTTGTGAATTATCCCACGGAGTCAGGCACTTCTGATTTGAGGCTTTCCTTTTCAGAGGAGCCACAGTATCCAAAGTCATACGCAGTTAGGATGTAAAACTATTGATGAGATAATCTACCTCACTGAGAGCAGAGTTTAGGTAGCTGCTCTGCACTGTGTTGGCACATGGCACTGAAGAGCATAATAATGAAGGAATTAGATCCTTAAACTTAGTTACAGCACTTTCACAAAGACTCCTACTGTAATAGAACTTATTCCCCACTGCTGTGTAATCCATTAAAGTAAATGTAAATGTTACTAAGAAATGATCAGACAGGAGGGGGCTTTCAGGGAATACTGTTAGGTCTTCAGTTTCTATGCCATATCTCAGGACAAGATCCAGAGTATGATTAAAGTGGTGGGTGGGCGCCTTTACATTTTGATAGAAACCAATTGAACCTAATAATAGATTAAATGCAGTGTTGAGGCTGTCATTTTCAGCATCTACATGGATGTTAAAATCACCCACTATATTTTATCTGAACAGAGTACTAAATCAGATAAAAAGTCTGAGAATTCAGACAGAAACTCTGAGTAAGGACCAGGAGGACGATAGATAATAACAAATAAAACAGGTTTTTGAATTTTCCAATTAGGGTGGACAATACTAAGACTCAGACTTTCAAAAGAATTAAAACTTTTTCTGGGTCTTTAATTACTAAGCTGGAATTGAAGATTGCTGCTACTCCTCCTCCTCGAACTGTGCTTCGAGCATTCTGACAGTTAGTGTTACTCGGAGGTGTTGATTCATTTAAACTTACATATTTTTTTTTCAAGACCAGTCAAGACCACAAGTGTGGAAATATCACTAAATTGCCAGAATATTGTCCATTTTATTTGTTAACATACTTGCTTTTATTGAATGCAAAACGCACTGATTCAAATCCAAAAAAGATTGAGCTCCTCTGCCATCTCCCACTGAGTGCACGCTGTGGACTCCGCCCCAGCTAGATCACTGCTGTTATCGCTGTTTGTGCCTGTGTCTTTTCACTGCAATTTGCAATCTACCACAGGGCACGGACAGTTTCATTCACAATGTGTATGTTTGATATTGCTATGGTCGGGCACACACTTAATTTCGCGGGCTACAGATATCGAAATGACAACCGGCATGACCGTGAGGAGAAGTAAAAGGAAAAATGAAGATCAAATGAAAATTTAACAAAAAATCCCAGCATGAAAGGTAAATGCCAACCTTAATGTATTTTGTTACACAAACTGAAAATTTAATGCAAATTTTAGGGCTGCAACGATTCTGCCAGTAACTCAATTCGATTATTAAAAATCCTCAACACAAATCTGTTGCTTTGATATTTCATTTTAACTCTGTGGCTCAGGTGTCTCCTTGTACGTGGAGCATTTCATCCACATTAGCGACATTAAAGTTCTCTGTCGCTGTTACGGATTTACATCATTTGGAAAAAACAACCCTTTAACACGAGTGGAGCATTGCTGACAAGTTTTTCCATGCCTCCACTGCTCTGTGCTGTAAGTGTGTGTGTGTGTGTGTGTGTTGTGCAAAGAATGTCAGCTGTTATTTTTTTTTCTTTACTTCAGCTGTAGCCACCAGAAGTGATCGCTATAGCCACAGTTTGCTAGCGGGGGCTGCCTTTAGCACTAGCAATCATTGGGTGCTGTAACCCCCCCCCTCCCCCAGTACAGAGGGGCTCCCTCAAAAAAAAGTTTTTTATGCTTTAATCCCCGATCAGCAACTTAAAAATAGACCTGCAGTAGACACATAATTTGGAGGATGCTTGTGTATAAAAAGCATTACACCACTAAGCTCATGCAGCCTCCAGTATTTCAACAAAAACACAACAGCAGTAGGTGTTTTACGTGCAGTTTGTCTGCACACGGGCAGCAAGTACAAAGAAGCGGAGCTGTTACTGAGACGGTGAGCTCAGGTTGAGCAAAAGGAGATGTTTTTTTTAGCATCCAAAGCAGCAGAGCTTGTTCCTGTAACCACTTTAAAACCTTTGCTGGAAACAGGTGGAGATCCTTCATCAACCACCTGATCAGCAACATGAAGAAAAGAGAACTTTGTAGCTGCTCCATCCACCACTGTTTGTTTCACACAGAGAAAAATCTTCAGTATGGAAGATGAATTGTCCATCCATCCATCCATTCTCTTCCGCTTATCCGGGGCTGGGTCGAAGAGGCAGCAGCCTAAGCAGAGAAGCCCAGGCTTCCCTCTCCACAGCCACCTCCACCAGCTCATCTGGAGGGACCCCAAGGAGTTCCCAAGCCGAGAGATATAATCTCTCCAGTGTGTCTTGGGTCTACCCCGGGGCCTCCTCCTGGTGAGACATGCCCAGAACACCTCACCCAAGAGGCACCCAGGAGGCATCCTAGTCAGATGCCAAGCCACCTCAGCAGCCACCTCTCGATGTGGAGGAGCAGCGGCTCTACTCTGAGCCACTCCCGAATGGCCGCACTCCTCACCCTATCTGTAAGAGAGAGGCAAGCCACCCTTTGGAGGAAACTCATTTCTGCCGCTTGTATTCGTGATCTTATTCTTTCGGTCACTACCCAAAGCTTGTGACCATAGGCGAGGGTAGGAACATAGATCGATCGGTAAATCGACAGCTTCGCTTTTACACTTAGCTCCCTCTTCACCACAGCGGACCGGTGCAACATCCCCATCACTGCAGATGCACACCACACCCGAGTTTTTGCTTCAGACACTGCCCGAGTCCCGTTCCGCTTGGCCTGCTGGTGCCTGTCAGCTGCCTCGGGAGTCCCACAGGTTAACCTGATTTAGAGCTTTGCGTCGGTCCTATGTATGTATGTATATATATATGTATATAGAGAGAAAATCCTCTCTGAACCTAACCTGACATGCACCTCGAGAAATGTAACTACACGTCCACAAAGACTGTGATTACTGCCTAGGCTTCAGAGGTGTTTTCCGGTTACATACTTGGGCCCCGTCACTCAATTAACAAACGAGAGTGGCATTTAGTGTTTAGCATTAGCTTACTCATTAGCATTAGCGCCGGGCTGAAAAAAATTTCTGGCTAGACCCCTGTAGCTAGCATGGCCACCAATGATGACAGATAAGTAAGTTGTTTCTCCGCCATTAGTACATTGAGCAGTGCGTACACGAGGAGTGATTGGCAGTGCTAAGACCCTCCTCCTGGCTCTGAATGGTTGTTTTGGACCGGGAGCGGTGCATTTCTGCAGATAGCAATAGTAGCTTTTTTCACAGATTATCTGTCTCATACTATACTGTCGCAACATGGTGACAGTTTTGACAAATATTTAAAAAACAGATTTTTTTAATATAAAAGTTACATACTGCAGCTTTAATCTGCATAAGAGAGAAATTTGTGGCTTTAGTTCTTACAACTGATGATTGTTTGCCATTTTTGTCAGTTTTACATATTTAGCTATGTGGTTTTGAAATAGCACCCATTTTTACAAAGATTGCTGTTGGTTTAAAAACAACATAACTTTATGTATTGTTTATGAAAGGCAGAGAAAAGTAATGACTATTGTGATGAACCATGAATAAGTGTTTTACATTCTGTGATAAATGTTGAAAGTCACCCAGGAGTATTAAATAAAGATGGTTAAATTGATTTCAGCTCCAAGTGTTTAATATCTAGGTGTTTTTTATGGGAATGTGGATCTTTCAGATCAATTTGAGAAGTGATTTTGATGATGTTTCACATTTTATTGTGTCATGTATTGTGGGGCACTGGTGTTGGCCTTGACTCGGTCTCGCCCTCCCTCAGTCTTGGTCTCGACTTGGTCTCGGACCCTAAAAGTCGTGGTCTTGTTTTGGTCTCAGGTTAGGTGGTCTTGACTACAACACTGCTAAACAGTATCCAGTATCATGCTTTAAAGCTCTGCACAGGTGCGTTTAAAACAGCTCCAACAGCAGCACTACAGGTAGAAATGGGAGAAATGCCACTAGAACTCAGAAGAGAGCAGCTAACACTGAACTACTGGACAAATCTACAGGGACACCGACAAGATCATCCAACACAAGACATTCTTAAACCTTGCTGGGAAAAAGAGAGAATAGGAATAAAGAGTTTTGGGTGGACAGTGTGTCAGAAAGCAACTGAACTTAATCTGGATCAGGTCAACATCAGTCAGACAGTGCCATCATCTGCAATACCATCATGGACTCTTCCTGATGCTGCAGCTGATTTCAATTTATTGGAAAAGAAGAGCAAAGATTTATTTTAAATTCACATACAGTACAGGCATACGTTGATTGGTATTATAATTATGTTTAAATCTATACAGACACATCAAAGAATGCATGTAACAATGTAACAACAGTTCAGGCGAAGTGAAGTCCAGGGTCCGAACAGACAGGCAATTTCCACAGTTCCTATTCCTCACAGACTCTCGCTCCACAGCTAAAGACTCCTTCTCTCCGAACACCGGGGAATCTGTGCGGAAGGAACAACAAGGTAAGTAACTTACAGCAGGTAAGCAGAGCAATGGAGCCAGCTTCACTAATGGTAGTCAGTTCAATGATTCAGCAAAGACTGAATACATACCACCACCTTAAATAGTAGCAGGAGAAGACAAGACTACAAACAGGTGAGCTTGTTACCTCCAGGTGCGTGGAACTGAAGGGTGTGAATCCAGGACAAGTCCCACCCCTGAAACACAAGCTCAAGGTTTTCTTCCATCCATCAATTTCCTTCTGCTTATGCTGTTCTACACCAATGGGCAATTTAGAATCAGCAATTACACTAACATCACTAACTGCATCTCTTTGGACTGTGGGAGGAAACCAGAGTACCCAGGGAGAACCCACAGAGACACAGAGAGAACATGAAAACTCCACAAAGAAAGACCCCAACCAGATGGTGGATGATTTTTCTTTCCCCCCTTTGAGAGCGGATGTGTTTTCAAAGTGTTGCCTTAAATATTTTGAGCAGTGTATCTGTACCTACAGCATACCACTTCCATGTTGTATTGTGATCAGCTTTAAGACACACTGGATACCTTATTAATGGACTAAAAATAGGCTCTCAGGGCCATTGTGAGATTATAGGTGACTTTCTACTGTGCTGTGCTACCATGTGTTTACAGATGAGAGGATATAGCATAACGGAGTCACAGAAATTACCCCATGCTGCTGCTGCAGTCAAAGTGGGTCACACTGAAGCTTTTAACACAGAAAAAAACAACAACCAGGAAACAAACAAAATACCACTTTCTATTAATTCTAGTAACACTGTTTAAATACAGGTTTTGCTAATTTAATTGTGCATTTCCAAGTTTTCTTACATATCTCAAAGATTGAGTTGGCAGTCACGCCTTCTGCTGCAAATTCATGACACCAAAACATTGGTCCAACCTCACCTCAGTCGGGAGACACATATTTCTCCATGTTTTTGTTGTTGAAAGCAAATATGTGGAAACCAAAAAAGAGCCTGCATGTTTTGTGTAAAAAGTGGCAACATTAGCTGAGCTGAGTCCTGTGCCTGTGCATTAGCAGTGCCAGTCAGTCATGGTCAGTCAAGGGCTACAATCATGAACTCACAGGAGGGTCTGTTTTGGACTGAGCCCTGCCTCAGATTACTCTTTTCAAGGCTCAAACACAGAGGAATGCCTGCTGCTCTTCACTGCTTATGCTTTAGGGGAATTAAAGTATTAAAAGCCAGAAATCGCAGAGGTATATTCACTAAAAAGTTAACTTCTTAGTCCCAGCGCAAGTGAAATAACACTGTTATTTCAAATAAAGGCTTTCTGTAACAGATGCAGTCAGCTCCCCCTGAAATAATAAATTAACACCAAAAGCAATTATCTAGTATCAGAGTAATGCAAATTGCTAATGCAGTTTTGAAAGGTGTCAGAGGTGTGTGTGCATGCTTTAGGAGTCAAAAAAGAGGCATTGCAGCACTCTGTAATGTTCAGTCTCCCTAGAAAGTAACTAACTTTGTATCTCTACAAGCTCATTAAGATATGAAATGCCAGTTATGGTACAGCAAAAAAAAAAAAAAACTTCAGAAAACCTGATTTTTTTCTATTTATCATGCCATACATCAGTTGTTGAAATCCCAGTGAATTCAGATGAATCCATATTTTATCTCCATATTTTATCTCCACTTCTCGATACATGAAACTCTACATGCTGTTTGACACAAATGCTTCTGCTTTTTATTGACCTTTTATTCATGACATAATCTTTCCATTCTTGCGCACCTTTGAAGGATGGTTGACAACATCTTGTTCTGGTATTTCTCAGGACACTCAATATATTTACATTTGATTACCTAAGCTGGAAAATATTACTGTTTACCCCTGTAGAAATCCCACTTCAGATGGGAGGTAAATCTGCATATTTAACAAGGTTAATGGCTAGTGATTTATTGCTTGTGCTGTATTAGTGTTTACTGTTTAATGTTGTAACTAGGAAATGCAGTCACTAAGTGGAACTGCTTTTTGTTTTGTTCTATCGGCTTGCTACACGTGCTGCAGTGGAACAACCTACTGACCTGTGAGCAGTGGCAAAAATGCATTTTGTACACATGACAGCAAAATTTGAAAGTTGGACAGTCATCTCATATAAGCAGTATGTTCTGTCACAGCAAAAATGTTTTTGGTTCAAACCCATATGCCCTTGACCAGTGCACTCATTTAAAAGTGGAGCAGATAGCTTCATTCCTTGGTGGGATTAATTCTTCAGAAGAAAAGCAGCTGATAATGCACAGCTAAAGGTTGAAGGGTTAAGAAAAATGATCCGACATGTAGACTTACCACACAGATAGAAACAAGTTGTCATAAGAAGACTGACATTTCCATCTTTTGTATTTCACATTTGGCCACAAGGCTCTGCTTGGACACCTCAGCTCCCCACCTTTCCACATACACACATAAAAAGACCTAGCCAGTGAGCGCAACAACACACACACAGGTTTTGGTCCATATTGATATGACAGAATCTCACTGTTGCTAGAGATTTGTTGGCTGCATATCGATGACGTGAATCACCAGTTCAAAAAAAAAAAAATGGTACTGTGGTCATAAAGGGATGGATATGCTCAGCAGCAACACTCAGGTAGACTGTAACATTTAAACAATGCTACCTTGGTACTAAGGGGCCCAAAATGTGCCAAGAAAATATCCTCCACATCATTACACCACCATCAGCCTGAACCACTGATACAAGAAATGATGGATCCATGTGCTTTCATGTTTAAATGCAAAATTCTGATCCTACTGTCCACTGTGCAGCAGAAATGGAGACTCATCAGATCAGGCTACACATTTCCAGTCTTCTTTTGTACAATATTGGTGAGCCTGCGCAACTTATGTCAACCAGTGGTGGTTAGCACTGTGGTCTTCTGCTGCTGTAGCCCATCTGCTTCAAGGTTTGATGTAACAAGTGTTCAGAGATGCTTTTCTGCATTCCTTGGTTGTAACGAGTGGTTATTTGAGTTAGTGTTGCCTTCCTATCAGCTCAAAGAAGTCTGGCCATTCTCCTCTGATCTCTGCCTTTAACAGAGCATTTTCACCCAGAGGACTGCCGCTCTCTGGAAATTTGAGTTACTGTTGCCTTCTTGCATTCTCTGTATGCTCTAGAGATGGTTGTGCAGGGAAGTGCCAGTAGATCAGCAGCTTCTGAAATACTCAGACCAACCTGCCTGACACCAACAACTATGCCACATTCAAAGTGACTTAATTCACCTTCAGGCCCGAAATCTGGGTGTAGTAATGGACTCAGACCTGAACCTTCAGAGACACATAAAAACAGTTACAAAGTCGGCTTTCTACCACTTGAAGAACATTTCTAGAATTAAAGGACTAATGTCTCAACAAGATCTAGCGAAACTCCTCCATGCATTTATCTTTAGTCGCATTGATTATTGCAACAGTATCTTCACAGGTCTGCCAAAAAAATCAATCAGACAGCTGCAGCTAATCCAAAATGCTGCTATTCGTGTTCTCACCAAGACTAGAAAAATAGAGCACATCACCCCGTTTTTAAAGTCCTTACACTGGTTACCTGTAGCTCAGAGAATAGACTTTAAAATACTTCTATTAGTTTATAAATTGCTGAACGGTTTAGCACCACAGTACATTAAAGACTTACTATCGTCGTATCAACCTTCCAGAACACTGAGGTCTTCTGGTTCAAGTCTACTTTATATCCCTAGAACCAGAACCAAACATGGAGAAGCAGCTTTCAGTTTTTATGCACCTTTAATCTGGAACAAACTCCCAGAAAACTGCAAAACAGCCGAAACACTAAATTCCTTTAAATCAAGCCTGAAAACCCACCTGTTTAGAGCTGCCTTTGATTAGTAGTCCGCAAACAAATCCGGGTGAAAGCTGCTCTACACAAAATATCTTATTACACATTGACCATCTCCCTAGGATTATCATGTGTATCTGCTTGATGGTTTTATGATTTTGTGTGATGATTCTGGTTATTTGATGATTTGCTGTGTGCTTGACTGATGTTTTTAATGCTTTTAAATGATTTTACTGCACATTTGTTTGATGTTCTTATGATGTAAAGTACTTTGAATTGCCTTGCAGCTGGAATGTGCTATACAAATAAATTTTTACTTACTTACTTACTTTTCCCATCTGATGTTCAGTTTAAACTTCAGCAGGCTGTCTCAACCATGCACTCACACACTGCCATGTGATTGGCTAGATATTTATCTTACCTTGCAGCTGAAAAGGTGTATCTAATAAAGCGACCGAAGAGTGTTTATCCAACACACATTAAGCTGAACTGCAACATTAAGCACATGTAATACCTCCTCTACTTTAGGTAATTAGGTAAAGACTTGCATACTGTTTAGAGGTTTAATTGCTAAACTTAATTCACACAATTTAAAATCTGTGACATGACAAGTGGTGTTACAGGTTCAATGAAAAGTAGTAAAAAGAAAATGCCGCAAACTTTATTTGCATGCAATATTGGCACAGAACTTCTCTTAACAAAACCACCTGAGAGCCACAGATGTAGGCAGCCTAATGTGAATCAGAAACTCAGCCAGCAAAACTTAAGTCAATTTCAATTAAAAGTTTCTGATGAGGAAAATGTGTAATATTATAGAAGGGTAGATGTGATTGCTACATCTGTTTCAGATGAGACTGGAATACATAGCAGCAGACTCATCACTTGAAGTTATTTTAACATTGTTCTGGTGTGTGTGTGTGTGTGTGTGTGTGTGTGACTGTATGGTTTCTGTATTTCCTGACCTGACTAAAAGGCAGAGCTGTCGATTGGATTATTGGTCTGTTGCAGCCACAGCAAAGGCTGTGAGTGAACCTGAGCTCTGATATGATGCACTAAATGAGAGCGGGAAGTTTACAACCTCACATGTAACTAGCAATGACCCCATGCCAATATCAATGACAGCTGCTTTCACACATCAGAAGTGCCAAAAGAGGAAGGGATTAGTGTGTATGAACTCTTCACCCTTCATCTCGGATCCCCAAACTGACAAACCAGCATCACCACAATCTGATAAGTTTAAGTTACTTCATTGCTTTAAAGAATCGACATATGATCATTTCTAAATATGGTCTATTATAATTTTTTTCTTAGTTACTTTATTAATGATTACAGATTCAATGTTATATAGATCAGTTAATAATATTTATTAATAAATTTGACAACACTGAAACATCAAAACAACATAGGCTCAGTGCAATATTGGCCATGGAGATTCACTCTTTATTCTGAAGCAGAAACTTGAGGAGTTTGGGAATGCTGGAAGAAGTCAAAATCAACGCAAACTACAGCTCTCACTCTTCATTGGTGTCTGGAGCAGGTGTTTGTTAGGACACTGGATGTGCTTTAGCTTTGATTTCCACTTTGTTGTCATAATTATCATACTGGAAAACAAGCAACAGCAGGGTTCTCAGAGGCTGATTTTTTATTTTTATGTTTTAATTAAAAAGGCCAAATTCGTTGATGGCTGAATAATTCAGCTGGTAGGAGTTGAACTTCTTGGTGGAAAAAAAAAACTAGCTGGACGTTCAATGCCTTGTTTGTCAACTTGGATGAGTGCAGCACCTGCACCGATATGGCTTACATCCACATACAGGTTACATGGCTCATCCAGGCAGGGAGCAAACAAAACAGGAGCAGAGCACAACAGAGATTTGATGCTAACCAAAGCTGGCTGACATAAAGTAGACCAAATCAATTTTGCTTTGGCTTTCAGTAAATCAGTCAGAGGAGCCACCACAGTTGAAATATTCTGGCAAAAACAAAAAGGTGATAATAACTGACTAGACTCAGAAATCTCATGAGCTTCTTTTTAGTGGTGGGAACAGGGAACTTCTTGATGGCAGCTTGGCATCAACAGGCCTCACATGATCTTGGCCCACAACCTTACCAAGACAGGGAACGTTACATTTGCAAATTCGCATTTTGCCAGGCTCACAGTCAAATTTCCATCTGCTATGCAAACAAAGCACATATACAATCAGGTGTTACTACATAACTCCACATCATCCAAAATGACAGCACAACCTTCCAGCCCATTAGTAACCATAACCATTGTAAACCAAAACCCAGGACTGTATACGAGTAGAGTCTAGAGGGTGTGATGACAGCAGATATTTCTTGAGCTCTTGGAGTTCATGTCACTGGCCAGTATCCATTTAATAGATTGAACTTGCTCACACACTCTGCATCAACTTGGTCAATATGGTCTTCAAGGCAAGGCAACAGGTAAGAATCAGGCTTAATCACTGCATTTACTTTGCAGAAATCTGTACAGCACAGTGGGGACTTATCAGGTTTTTCAACCAGTGGGGAAGGAGAAGCCCAGCTCAATATGGTTGACTAAATAAGGGGGCATTTTGCATACTAATGAGTGACATGGTGTTTGTTTTCCTTATTAATGAAATGCTAACATTTATTGCCGCAGACTTAAGATTTATTGACACTTCTAATGCATCATTAATTACTTATACTGGTACCCTTTAAAAAGTTGGGCGGTGCAGTGACAATGGCACATTTTGCATTCTGTGATCTGAGAAGTTAAGTGTTTCCTATGTGACAAATGGGAAACACTGGGCACTATGACCCAGAAGGTAGTCTAGTCTTCAGAGGGAGAGAGAGAGAGAGAGAGAGAGGAAGAGAGGCTGTGATCGGTGGTTCTTGTTTGATGTCAGAGTCTGTATAAAATCGAGACTCTGGGTTGGCTCACAATTCAACCACGAGGGGCCTGCAAAGGCATAGCTCTTGAGAACTTCTGCCCTACATGCGGATTATCTGTGACATTCTCCCAGACGCTGGGTTATCAGGACGCACTGCTCAACATTTACGCAGAGCCCTTCTCTGTTTTATTTGCTGTGTGCTATTACAGTTAGGAAGTTTTCTTTTCATGGCTAAAACCCGGAGAAGTTTTCATTTCTGCGATGAATGGATACTTGCCTCCACATTTCAGCATCTGCTCATTAAAGTATGATGTAAATCTGATGAAAAATGAAGAAGAAAAGAGTCAATTTTTATATTTCAACTGACTGTGCCATTGCTCTGAACGCATGGCACGGATGAGGCAACGTTCACGAAGAGAAAAGGCTCATTAAATGTCAGACATCAGAGGGTGCATTAAAATGTGAAAAAAGTGACTAAAAGTTATGGAGCTCTCGGGTCAAGTCGAGCCAAATCAGCCGGTGAACACCACAAACGACAGTTTTACTACAAATTCGTCCACGGTGGATGAGAGCGCAGAGAGTCTCGCCTATCAGATCAGTTTGGCTGTAATTCTTGCAGTTATCACACTCGCCACCACTTTATCCAACGCTTTTGTCATCGCAACGATCTCCCAGTCTAAGAAGCTGCAAACTCCCGCAAACTTTCTGATCGCCTCCTTGGCCGTCACCGACCTGCTGGTGTCTATCCTCGTGATGCCCATCTGCGTCCTCTACACAGTGATCCACACCTGGACGCTCGGGCAAATAGTTTGCGACATCTGGCTCTCCTCCGACATAACGTGTTGCACTGCGTCCATCCTCCATCTGTGCGTAATCGCTTTGGATAGGTACTGGGCCATCACTGACGCAGTGGAGTACTCCAAAAAGCGCACGACGGGACGAGCGGCAGGGATGGTGGCCACAGCCTGGGTCATCGCCATCTCCATCTCCCTTCCGCCTCTCTTCTGGAGGCAGGTGAAAGCGGAGGAATTAACAAGCTGCAGCGTCAACACGGATCACATTTTCTACACTATCTACTCCACTTTTGGGGCATTCTACATCCCAACCTTGCTCCTCCTTGTCCTCTACGGACGGATATACGTGGAGGCTAGGAAAAGGATCCTGAAGCAGTCCCCGAAGAAGGTTGGAAAGAGACTAACGTCGGCGCACCTGGTCTCCAACTCCCCTGGGTCCGCGGCGTCCACTAGCTCTCTGCAATGCGGGAGACACGACGCTCCGTCCAGCGACACTGGCTCTTCGACAAGCGAGAACCAGGTGAAAGTGACAGTGTCCGATGCGCTTTTGGAGAAAAAGCGAATTTCAGCAGCAAGAGAAAGAAAAGCGACAAAGACTTTGGGGATAATCCTCGGCGCTTACATTATTTGTTGGCTTCCGTTTTTCATCTACACATTGCTGGTGGCAACATGTGATACATGTTTAAACCCCGAGTTATTTGACTTTTTCACCTGGCTGGGATATCTGAATTCCCTCATCAACCCGATCATATACACCATGTCCAACGAGGACTTCAAGAAAGCTTTTCACAAACTTATGCGCTTCAGATGTTGCAGGCTGTGAACCTTCAGTAACATTTGTTAACGTGTCTATTTTCTTATATAAACTTCCGAAAGTCCGTGACAATATAGAGGAATCCCTTAAATAATAACATTTCTCAGACTCACTGGCGTTATGTGCATGTGAAAGAGAACATTTTTTATTTTCATTTGGTTTAGAGACTAAAAATGCCAGAATTTGTTCTTCATAAAGACTTAGCTGAAATATTGTAAAGTATTTTGAATATTTAAATACATTAAAATACATTTCTAACTGAGCAATGCCATGATGAGAAATACCAATTTTAAAAAAAGCTGCTGTCATTTACAAAAGACCCGATCTAATTATATATATATATATATATATATATATATATATATATATATATATATATATATATATAAAAAATATAATATAAAGCTAAATTAATAGTGCAGATTTTGCATATTGACGGTGGTGGGCAAGTTCAAACATTCTCACTGAACCACTTTAACCTTTCAGATATAAGTTAAGTGACGGATTGATCTGTGTGGATTCCTATTTGAGTGGTACAGTATGTTAATGCAGCACATAGCACTTATTTCCATGATGCCTGATCCATTAATGTGAATAAGCAGCAGAGATCACAAGATACAGACATTATTTGGCTTCATAAATATCTTTTGGATCAACAACCCTGGATAATTGTTTTGGATTTTGTGTAGACCTAAAAGCAAGGTTGTTGGATCACTTATATATATGTCTGTGTATGCCGAAAAAGACCCATAGTTTTATATTTTGATCATAGCCATGGACTGCTTGATACTGTGGTTATCTTTATTTAGAAAGGCGCACCCATGCAGTTGAAAAGTCTGCTGTCCCTGTGGGGTACTAAGAAAAGAGCCATCTGCAAATAAGATTTATGCAGCACAGCTGATGAACAGTCATGATAAATTCAATTTTGCTGAACAAACACGGTCTTGTTTTACTGTGTATAGGTGGGCCTGTTTTCTGCTACATTCAATCTGTTTCTTCAGTATCGTCTGTTCATGGTTTCCCCATCTCATGGCCGCATAGAGTCATCTGAATCGTAGAATCTGGCTTGCAGAGCTACATAAAAATGCTGAAGCCCTGTCAGCATTAAATGAAATTAAAGTATGCTGTTGTAGTATTTGTTCTCATTCAGAGGCGCTGTGTAATAAAGGCTTTCAAATATTTGTCTATGAGTAAGAGTTTTAATGCATGCTTCCAAGTAAGTACATGCTGTTCCTGTCATTTGTTAATGTGGCAGATGACTTGCAGTTTTATACCTGTTGTAAAATGTTACCTTGAAACCTAATGAGCGATTAGAGTCATAACCAGAGCACATTATGATGAGGTCAAACTGAAATCCAACAACCTCTTGAGGCACTTGCAGATGTGAGAAAGAATTAAAAAGTGCAGATCAATTTGGATGACAGGATGTCATTTGACACCACTTCCTCTACATATTTTAATGTTGTGTTGTAGTTTGCTGCTGTTTGATCTCCTCACCATCTCCCTGCCCTTTCTCTGCTATCTTCCTGCATGCACAGGAGGACAAATTGTTGCTATTATAGTTCAATAAGTCATGCGTGCGACAGCAGGCAACGCTATTCTAGTGTACTTTACACATGCAGAAAGGGGCACTCATGTTGTCAGCACATATGGAAGCACACACACTTACGTCTTTTGGCTTTCCATATATGAATTCTAACATGGCCAATCATGCATGAAAGATGGCTGCACTTGAACAGGAAGTCATTCAGAGAGTTTTAAAGAATTTTCAAAGGCAGATGTGGGTGCATTCAAGACTGACAAGAAGTGCCGGCATGTGCATCTTATTATCTGTAATCTTTACATTTAAAGGTTATGCCGGTAGTTGTAACTTTCACATTATATTGTTGTTTGTGCCATATATCTTTCCTAAAGTGAATTACTAGTCCAAACTCCATGCAGACCATTCATAATAAAATAAAGGAACAAGCATTAATGGTGTAACAATTAATTTTTAATTTTTTCCAAAATAAATGTTTTTTATTTACTTTTTTAAACCTTAATCATGCTACTTGAATAGAAAATGTATAAATAAATGTTAAAAAAAATCTTCAAATTTGGTTATCTAAGGCTCAGAAGATGAATGATTTGAATGAAATGAATTGAAAAAGACTAGTACTAGGAATGCAGCTTTGGGCTGACCTTAGTCATAAAGAGGAAACACTTTTCTGCATGTCCACATGCAGGACAAAGGAATACGTTGTCCCCACAGTGAATTTCTTTTAATGGTTCCACCTACAAGATCTTCCTCAGACAAACATCCATCTCTGAGCCCAGTGTGGCAATTATGGATAAAAAAACACAGATATATGACGAATGCAGGTGTTATATTGTAGACAGGCTACATTGTATGGCTCTTTCTCTTCAATGAAAACGTTATTTGCAGAAAATGTAAGATGCAAATATGCATGAATATATATTGTGTACGAGCTTTTCTTTGTGGTGCACAGTAAGTTTGTAGATAATGGTCTTATGTAATCTCCTAACTATGGGTACAGCTTGCAGTTTTTGTCTGTATGAAACAATACTTCTAATCGTCATATTCAAGGCAAACAGTAAAAAAAGAAAAAGAAAACCTAAGTAAAAAAAATGATGCAGAAGAGTGAGAGATATCAAGTTTTCGAAAACTTGGCACTGACCGTAATACAAACTGACAATCCCTGCAAACAGACAGATAAGTCAGAGATTTCAGTCTATACTAGGCCCAATTCTGGTCTCCATCCTAAGGCTTAAGCTCTAAACCCTCCAAGACTTAACTGACTTCACCTGAAAAGTGTCTGAGTGCAAGAGACTGCAAAGACTTGAAATGGGATTCATGGGAATGGGACGGCACTGTGGGAAGTGTCGCATGACTTCTAAAGGACAATTCCCAAACATTGTCATAGTATTGCAGATTTGAGACATTTTACTTTAACTTTTACACTTTCTTAATGATCAAGGAACTTAAGGGCCAGCTGCCTAACATGCCTTACAGAGTGGGAAAAGACATACAGTAACTTGCTAAATAATAATTTCACTTCTTTTTGTCAAAAGATCATTAAGCAAAAGTTTAAATAATTGGTTGACTGATAAACTTGGCGTGCACATGCATTCTTTCTTTTTTATGTCATGTTGGAGTTGGTTTGCTCCTTCTATGCATATTTAATTACCATTTTTACTGCCTTTTTGGCTTCCCGTGGTAACTTCATGTTTAACATCACAATGTTGTGAACTGTGGCTGCTTCCATTAGACAAAGTCTGTAGACACTGATTTATGTGTGTGCATAAGGGGCTCGTACCGTTAAGCCCTCGGTCTCTCAGCAGGAGCACGTCTCAAAGTCCACAAGTCCAGATTGGCATTGGACCCTCTGATGTACTGTCACGCAGCTAGATTCAACCAGAGATGAGCAGCAGGTTACATTAGTCTGGTACTACACAATGTCACTGAGTTTTGGTTTTTTGTTTTCAGTGTCTATCATGCTGACTCAGGTTGCATCCCTTGATGCAATTCGGACTTTCGGCAGTCCCTTCAAAGGATTTATGCAACATTTGTCACATATGCATTATCGAAAAAAGACTTTGGTGTGTACACACGATTGAGCTGCATTAAAATTAAAAAAGAGCTTAATTTTTTTTCCATATCATTGTGCGCTGTAGCAGAGAGGAACATACTGTAGACATTATACGGCGCTGAATGGAGGGACAAGATGATACAGAGTAGAGTGGATTCATAATGCACCTCATGAATCTGTCTTGCAGATGGCTGTTAATGTTTAACAAGCTTTTACAAGTTGATCATTTTGTATAACCAAACAAGTATTGCATGACACATATACTTGAGGTGCCAATGCAGCTCCAGCTGCAGAACAGTATGCATTTGTGGTTCACACGCTATGACTGCACCGTGCAAGCAAATATATTAATTATACACCCCCCTCCCCCCTTATTTCTATTTCCATTACCGATCTGCCACAGGTTTGCTGTGAAGGACACCGCTGATGTAGCAGCTCGTGAGTCTGAACACATGGATGATGAACCTATAAAATATTTGGTTTTGGTTAGCAGCTTCATTGTTTCACCCTTTCTGACTGGAAAAGGTTTGCAGCATTCATCACCTGAAAAAAGGGAGGCACAAAGGGCAGTCTGCTATTAATAAATTATCTCACCGAGGTGATAATGATTGACCTTGGCAGGAAGGAAAACGAATCATCTGTGTGTGCCATCTATGCAGTGACACGAAATGGAAAGAAGAGTGATGGTGAATAAAAACTTGACGTGGGTTCTTAGTGTTCAGTAATCCTTATCCTGGATCACTGACTGATGTTACACATGCAACATTTTTTCATTAACATCTACTCTTAACAGTTTGCTGGAAAGCAGTGTGGCTTACCTGTAAAAATGTACTGTTTGAAATGTGTCCTTTGCTCTTTTGCATACGCTGTTTTTCAAACATGGACCACTTAATTACAGTTTTTAGCACTCGCTGGAATATTCATGTATGGTTAACCCGCTGTATCCATGCTAATTGCGCTGCCACAGTTGTTTAAAATCCATCATGTCAGATTAGTTGAGAATGAAACCACCTGACGGGGCCATAAATCTGCGCTCCAACATCAATTTCTGGAGATGACAACAAAATATTGAGCTAAATACCCACAAATGTTAAACAGATCTTAGTTCATGTGTGGATAAAGGTATCGCTGATGCACGGCATGCTATTGCCTATGGTTATCGCGTGTGTGCGCGTGTGTCAAATCACAGTCTTCATTGATGTGTGTTCTTTCCTTGCTTCACAAGCAGTTTCTCTGTCTTACAACATAGTGGGTTAGTTTAAAGGTCAGCAGCACTTTGCATTAAGAAAACTGGAGTGTATGTAAAATGATCCAACTAACTGCCCGTGTTTACACTTGTAGGACTATCACACTTAATATAAGCTTTTACCTGACAAGCAGTACATCGCCAAATTAGCCAGATAATGAGAGAAGAGGTTCATGTACTGCTGACGATTTGGTTGCTTTATGAATCATCCGTCTGCACTGTGTGCACATCACTGGCTGCTCCATTATCACCTAGTAACAGTGTGACCTTTGTTTAGTTTCATATTCCCATTTGAAAAATCTCATAACTCAGAATATTACATGTTTCTTTATTGTTAATAAAGAAGACTTAATATCTGTGTGCACAATTTAAACTCTGCTAAACTGAGTTTCATTATACAATATCCTAAAAAGCCGACACTTTGGTGCTACAATGTTCTCACTCTGCAGAGAAAATTCTTGGTTAATTCCAGCATGCAGCCTCATAAATGTTCAAACAAGGATCAGCTGTACAAATTTCCAGCTGTAACATTTTTTCCCCCCTGTGCGAGTCTGCACTGTCCAATTTTCCAATCAATTTATTTAACCAAACATGTAGTGGAGTTGTGAAAGTGTTGGGCGCATGGTGTGTATGGATGATGATAAATGCATGCATTTGTTGGACAAGGATTCAGGAACTAAAATAACCTAACAAACAAGCACGGAGAAGCAGAAGCTGCCCAGAGAAAGAGAGTGGAGTGAAAGAGCAGGTTTTGTACCCTTGGGACTCCACCTCTCAGGTGCAGCCACTTCACTGATAACCAACCCAAGCTGCTGCTGGATGCTGTCACCCTAACTTTACCCCAGTACCTCTGTCCACTGGTCCACCTACGCACCGCACCTACAAGCAGCTGCTTCGATATGGAAATCCGTACCATGAAACTCCTGGCTCACAGTTTTCGTACCGATGTTAATGACAGAGAAGGTTTGGAACTCTGCAGTTACTGAGTCAGCAGAGCATCGGCAACTTTTACACGCTTTACACCCCAGAACTTGGCAACCCTGCTCTGTAACTTCATGTGGTCTGAGTTGCTGTGGCTCCTAGATGCTTTCACTTTGCAATAATATCACTTATAGTTGATATCTAGGAGTGAAGAAATTTCACAAACAGAGTTGCTGCAACAGTGTTTCTGTAGAATGACGCATTCTTTCACAAATGTTTGTAAAGGCAGACTGCATGGCTAGGTGCTTGATTTTATACACCTGTGGAAATGAGACTGCAAACACCTGAATTTAAAGGTTAAGAAGTATGGCCCAATACTTTTGTCCATATAGTGTAGATATGATATGAAAGACATGAAATACATACACTCCAGTGCCCAACATCCCTTGTGGTGATGGTGGTGGGGGAAATGCTCAATTCTAAAAGATATAGAAGTGACTGTTGATAATTATTGTTTTGATTTGTGATTTAGGATGTTTTGCTGCTTTCAGGAATTTCAGCTCTATGTGGGCTTAGTTCACTGCCACTACTCCAGACTGTTTTCTCTGTTTACTGAGGCTTTCAGGGCACACAAAGTTAAAAGTAAGAGGGGAAAGTAAACTGTCTTGTAATAGAGAACTGGTGGGAGTTAAATGTCTTGTTCTCAGTTGACATTTGTGCTGAACTTGAAGTGGCCCTGCTCAGAGGTCAAGCTCACTAAACTTTATTCAGTCCTCGTTAAGAGGCAGAGAGCAGAGACTGCTACAACAAAGAAGGTGGCAGTTCAACCTAAAAGGTCATTTATATTTTTCTTTTATCTCTCCCTTTCATTCTACAGCACAAAATCTCAATTATATTTGCATTAGTTTGCTATGCGAGACTTGTATAAGACTATTAATAATGCGAGTAACCTTTTTGTCTTATAGCTGTTTGGCTGGACAAATCATATATTCTCCAACACAGTGATGAATACACCCATCACACACATATGGATTTCAGTTTCACTGAGAGCTTTGAAGAATATAAATGAGGGTTTCCCCTTTGCTTCTGGCACAATTTACATATTGCCTATTAACCTTTTGATATTAAGCATGAGAAGGTGCATTGAGATGGAAACTTGAGTAGCATGTTTGTAATTTTCCATTTTCATAAGCAATAATAACACAAAATGTCACTGAAGCTATTAGCATGAAATTTGCCTGACACAACCTAATTCAGCTCCTGTTTTTTTTCATCTACAAACCCCCAAGCATCTGTCACTCTAATAAAAGCCTCTTCATCACAGAAACGTTTAAGTCAAGCTCCCTGCTCATGTTAAACACGTAAACACTGATTTGGCATTTAAATACTGAATTTGGAAGTTTATTTTGAATGAGCTATATTAATCTTACAGTTGTGGTTTGAAGTTTCCATACACTCATCGTGAGCATGACTGTCATGGTAATTTGGGGCTTTTAATGATTTCTTTGAACTGCTCTTTTTCTGGGGTGGAATGATTATACAGCATACATATTTAAAGACTTAAAAAAAAATAAGAACAGGTGCACAAGTGATGTTGTTTAATCTACACAGGATTATACAGACTCAAACATATATCCCCACTAATATTTGGTTAAATGTCCCTTAGCAAATTGTACCTCAACCAGATGCTTTTGGTAGCCATTGATAAGCTTTAGGCATAATTCTGGCATAATTAGTTTAGTTAATTTCCAGTGGGTATGGAAATTATTCATACCCCTTTAAATTTTTCACTCTTTGTTTCATTGCAGCCATTTGCTAAAATCAAAAAAGTTCATTTTATTTCTCATTAATGTACACTCAGCACCCCATCTTGACAGAAAAAAAAGTCCAGAAATGTAGAAATTTTTGCAAATTTATTAAAAAAGAAAAACTGAAATATCACATGGTCATAAATATTCAGACCCTTTGCTGTGACACTCATATTTAACTCCCATGCTGTCCATTTCTTCTGATCCTCCTTGAGATGGTTCTACTCCTTCATTTGAGTCCAGCTGTGTTTAATTAAACTGATTGGACTTGATTAGGAAAGGCACACACCTGTCTATATAAGAGCTCACAGCTCACAGTGCTGTCAGAGCAAATGAGAACCATGAGGTTGAAGGAACTGCCCAAGGAGCTCAGAGACAGAATTGTGGCAAGGCACAGATCTGGCCAAGGCTACAGAAGAATTTCTGCAGCACTCAAGGTTCCTAAGAGCACAGTGGCCTCCATAATCCTTAAATGGAAGAAGTTTGGGATGACCAGAACTCTTCCTAGACCTGGCTGTCCAACCAAACTGAGCAATCATGGGAGAAGAGCCTTGGTGAGAGAGGTAAAGAAGAACCCAAAGATCACTGTGGCTGAGCTACAGAGATGCAGCAGGGAGATGGAGAAAGTTCCACAAAGTCAACTATCACTGCAGCCCTCCACCAGTCAGGGCTTTATGGCAGAACGGCATGACGGAAGCCTCTCCTCAGTGCAAGACGTATGAAAGCCCACATAGAGTTTGCCAAAAAACACATGAAGGACTCCCAGACTACGAGAAATAAGATTCTCTGGTCTGATGAGATGAAGATTGAACATTTTGGTGTTAATTCTAAGCGGTATGTGTGGAGAAAACCAGGCACTGCTCATCACCTGCCCAATACAATCCCAACAGTGGAGCATTGTGGTGGCAGCATCATGCTATGGGGGTGTTTTTCAGCTGCAGGGACAGGACGACTGGTTGCAATTGAAGGAAAGATGAATGTGGCCAAGTACAGAGATATCCTGGAAGAAAACCTCTTCCAGAGTGCTCAGGACCTCAGACTGGGCGAAGGTTCACCTTCCAACAAGACAATGACCCTGAGCACACAGCTAAAATAACAAAGGAGTGGCTTCACAACAACTCTGTGACCATTGTTGACTGGCCCAGCCAGAGCCCTGACCTAAACCCAATTGAGCATCTCTGGAGAGACCTGAAAATGGCTGTCCACCAACGTTCACCATCCAACCTGACGGAACTGGAGAGGATCTGCCACTCTTCCACTCTTTTGAGTATTGGTCAGGTCAACAAGTGCTGTCAAACAAATCCTTTTTATGCTGCAAAGAGAAACTACCAGTTATAGTCAATCATGCTGGTCAATCAATCAGGCCTGGGTCATGTCAAGGTAAAAGACATTTAAGAACCTTCAGCACCTGTTATTAAAAGTTTTTTTTTTAATTATTAAAGATGTATGCAGTACAATCATTCCACCCTGGAAAAAGAACAGTTCAAAGACATCTTTAAAGCCCAAAATTACCATGACATTCATGTCCATGATGAGCGGATGTAAACTTCTGACCACAACTGTAAGCATCTGCCACTGACCTTTTGTTTTCTTTCTTGACTTCACTGAAAGGGCAGAATGGGATACTAACTCTGCTGTGAAGCATTAACACAAATCCTTGTAGGGAAGAGGAACTGGGACTTTATTTTTCTTTTCAATATTCTGAGGGAGGAGAAGTTGAACTTTTCAAAGCAATCTTTTGCTATCATCCTGAGAAATGAAACATATGTACAAAGTGCAATCAGGTTCCTCAACTATGCCCATAAAAAGCAAAAAACACACTTGATTTCAACTTGACAGATCTTTTCAGTAAGTTTTCTCCTTCCAGCACTGTTGCTGTGTTTAGATCACTTCCTTGAAACTCCATTCTGAGCACCTGCACGTGCACATTTATTCATAAAGCGTATATGCACAACCTCTGCTTCTACAACTTTCACGATGGGGATCATCATTACATACAGTACTAGCGGCTCCATCACGTAGTGGTTTACAGGTTTGCCTAACAAGTAAGAAATCTCTGGCTCATTTCGAGGCAGAAACACAAATCCCTTGAGAGTTGCTACCCACTGTAGTGATCACTTGTAAACAAGGGAGAAGCTAAAAGTAGATTTTAATCATCATTGGAGTGCTAGACTTCTCAATTAGTTTATTGATGACCTCTGATCAGTTACTGTTATCATGTTATTTTAACAATTTCATCATGTTCTCTAATTTGAGGTATTAGAAGTAAGAAGACAAATAACACTACACTAATGTTGTGAAAATCATTTTATAACATCTTGTTTATACATAGGAGCTACATTTTTAGTAGGTGGTTATATTTTTGAATTTGGTCTACTGAATGATTAAAATGGAGTTAACTGAGGCTGAACCTGAGACTTAACCTACACCCATTCGACACCTATGCAGCCTTATGTGCTACACCTCCAGTATCCACTTTAATAGAAATAAATCATGCCCCAGCGTAGGATACAAATGCAATATGTTTTATTTACCAAGTGTCCATTCGTAGCTGCTTTTTCAGGTCACTCTTGTCTCAGTCCACAAATTCATCTTTACCACACACTAAACAATCTTAAAGTGTGCTTCAGCTGCAGGACATTCCCGATTTGATGATGGCCTGCCTCTGTGGAGGGGGAAAAAAAAGAAGATTTCAGCACAATTTTAAGTGGTCCGTGTCCAGAGGGGTACGAAGTGGCAACAGCCCCATTAGAAAACCTGACTGGAACCCTGGTGCTTCTCCTTAACACATTTCATGACTATGATGGGTAAGTAGATGATTGACTTGAAATGACTTAAGTAGAAGAAGCATGCAGGTCATTGGGGGGAAAAAAATCAAATGAAAGTAATGTTGCATATGCTTTTAGTGCTTCCTCTTTGCTACCTTACTGAATGAGTCAGGTCATTATCCAAATCTCATGGCTGCCAGATCCAGGTTGTTACATAGATTAACCAGTAAAGCCACAACTCTGACAACCAAGAAAAGGTGCATGGCCGACACCTAAAGGTCAATTTCATCAAGAGCTTATTTTAAAAAGGTCTTTTTTGTCACAAAGTGTAAAAAATTAGCATGCTGTGATAAACCATCCATGTTCACTTGAGGGTTAACATTTTGGTCAGCCTCATTTTAAATGTGTATTCTTACTCTTGAAAATATTCACAAATGCCATGTTAGGCCTTTCACAGCGTCTTCAGATAAATGATGAGCTCTCTTGTAAAGCTCCCCTGACATGATTAAAAATGTCTGATCCACTTAATTTTGGAGGAGACACAAAAATGTACATAAATGAGCAGATGCACATGTGAAGGGGAGCGCAGATCACCTTTGTGGCATTCTTGGATTAGCCGTGTACTTCTGTAACGTCTACTTTGATGGCCGTAAAATTCAGAGAGTGTCACATCCGTCTCTGTGTTCATTTTGTGTTTTCACCATTTTTCATCCTTAACTCTGCTGTAATCAAGCCTGTCAAAAACCACAGCGCAGCAGCTATGTGTGTTTTGGCCTGTGGCTGATGAAGCTTTGACAAGTTTATATTCTGAGGTTGGTTTAGTCATGGTTTCTGTGCTGCCTGTGTCATGCTGCTGTGGGCTCTAAATTGGTGTGGATTAATATGCTGGGACACAGATTTATCCCTGATGGGCTGTTGCTTGACCTGACCTCCTTCTCCTCTTCTCTCTCTTTTCCCTTTTTATTGTTCTCCTGCACTTCTCCACGTAAATCTGCTTTCCCCCTTTAATCATGCCTTACGTTTTCTGCTTCTCCCCCTTTCTCTTCTTCCACTTCCCCTTTTATTCCCTTTTGCCATCTGCCTCCCCATCACTGCCTACTCCCTGCCCACTGGGAACATGATAAACTGGCTCCATTTTACTGGATACCAGGAGTCACAGTTCCAGCTTCCTCCTCCGAACACGGGAGTGTACATGTAGCCTTTTCACTGCGCTCCAGCTAAGACAGCATGAGATAAACCTCATGGGAATCTAAATTGGCACCTCTTACCGAGAACAAAGACAAGAGGAATTAATCGTTACACTTCCACCTGTCAACAAACTCCCTCAGTAAGCCATGAGCCTTTAAAAGCTCTCATTACACGTGAGATATTGAATGGGTCATTGATGATGTTAATTTTGTCACATATCATAGATAACTTAATGACTGCTAACTCGAGAGTTTGTTCCCTGGTGTATGAGTTGACATAATCATCGTCTCCAGTGGTGGAAGTAATCAGTGTTTGAAATCATTGTCCTCTGAAATAAATTATCCCTCTGCATCATTACCATATACCGAACATGCTAAAGCCTGAGGTGGTTGTGATTGGTTTTCAGATGCATTTTGATTAAATTAGCATTGAGTGAGACAAACCCAACCTGACTTGGAATCCATACAATAAAAACTGCCCAACTCATACCTTTATTTATTTATTTATTATTTTTCACTACCAAATCTTTTATTGAGTTTACATTGCAGCATTTCTTGATATGAAGAAGACCTACGTAGTTGTGTTGGGTGCAAATATTCTCAGATCAAAATGCCTTTACGTGTAATTTGAGTCTTTATGAATGTTTAAAGAAACCACCACATAAAACAGCATCTATTTAAGCTATTCTGTTTTTAATTGCTACTACTCATCCAGATTGAATAGAATATTGAATAGAAGATTACAGTCAATCTTTTATTCTAGTCATAAGGCAGACATCACCTAGTGCTACAGCCTTATGTTGTAGTATAGTAAAACCAAAAAAGTGAGAACATGATATTCATATCTCACATGCTGTCGCTGTCTCTGTAAGCTGAACCAAGGAGTCAGACTTTAAATATGGTTGCAGTTGTATAATAATTCCATTGTTCACCTTCAGTTTCTCTTCCAAATAGTACCTGTTTTCCTTATGATCCTCATTCTACCACCCCTTTCATGCCCCTTTAGACCTATTTCTGTGCGCAACCGCAAAAGCATTCAGAATTTTATGAAAACAACCAAGAGAACTGATAAAATGGCACCGATCAGGTGAATGTTAATAAAAAATAATGGGTTTTCCCATTTTGAATTTTCAACAACAGACAGCTAAACGCACAGGTGAACTATAAACACGATACTGTAATAAAATCTGCTTCTTGTCCAGGTGTTGTCATCCAAGAAGAGCACCTGTAAAGCTGTTTCAGTCCAAATCATGAGCTGATGAGATATAGATCAAAGTTCATTAAAGGTTTGCTACAGATCAGTTATGTCTGCTGTTGTATTGGCAGCCTTTAGGATTATTATGAATTCATTTTTATTTTGGAGCAGCTGAGATAAGTGATGGATGGAGGGAATTTTACTTTGCTCACATAAATCCTAAACAAGGATGAAATGAGTTACACAGGATCACTCTCCAGCTTTATTTAGTTTTATGTGCTATATGTTCTTTTTTCCTTTTAAATTTCAAGCTTTTTAATGAAGTTATATTTGTCACTGGTGGTTCTCATTCACATGACCTGCATGAAGCAACAGTATGAGAACTTTTTTTTGTTTTTGCTTCCACTCGCTGCCTCTCTGTATGTGACCTCTGTTTGTCTGGATTAAGTATTTGGAATACAGGACTTTTATTCTGCCCTGAATTCGGGTCCCCCTCTTAGGAGCAACTATGATCAGACTGAATGAAGACATCAGTTTGAGCACCATAAGGCCATCAGAATGGAAGCATATCTGGGAGTCCTGGCAGCCCTGAGGCTTTAAGGAACTGACCATGTCCCGGCTGCACCTAGCAGTCCCTCTCCCCTCATATTCTGCCAGCTCTGATTTTATGTTGCACACACATACTGTATGGATACCCTTATTCACCAAGAGGCATCCAGGAGAATATTTCTGTATGAGAAATTCCTTTCTTCACCTTCCTAATGATTTTAGTATGCTCTTACAGCATGCTATCTTCAGATAATCCATCCATTTCCCCCCCTTTTTTGCCGGTGAGCAGAAGTATTTGATTTTTCCACATTATTCTAAAACATTTCCTGCACCAACTGCAATAGAGAAATAGAGTGGGTCATGAGTTTTTGGCATAAGTAACTTGAACAATAAGAGGTTTATTTCTGGAGATTTATTTCTGGGCCACCAGGAAAAGTATGTGCATGAACATACTTTTCCTTTACACTGACTTCAAACAGTTGGAAGTTTTGCCTCCTGCCCTCCTGCTGCCCTCTGTTGGTGGTTGCAGGTACATAATAACATGAACGGGAGAAAGGAAGAATGCATCTTTCATTAGATGTTACCAGAGTCTTTAGTCCAAGCCCCAAACACAGAATATTTATAGATAAATGTTTACCTATATTCTTCCTTTTATGTTTCATTTTTACATTTATCATGATTTTTTTAAATCTATATATTGATCTCCACATGTTTTCTGTCTTGATGTTTGCCAGTCCATCATGTGTGCAACACTTTGGTTAACTCGCATTGCTTTAATATGACTTCCACATCCATTGTGTGAGTATTAATTTGTGTAACTTCACTAACTAATTAGTGTATTAGTGTAGTTAATCAGTTCCCCCAAGGGTGCTAAAGCCCCCAATTTCTCAGGGAAGACAGGGAGCGGCTCCTGTATTTTAGCTCTGTTCCTCCCCATGAGGATTTAAGCACATGATTAATGTGTCAAAAAAAAACCCAAAAAACACTTGCCCTTTAAAGTGAGAGAGCAGACTTCACAAATAGTCCTACAGACAAACATTATTTTGATTCCCACAACTCAAATTTGAAAAACCAGCGTTGCTACTGAATATGCTGATGGTTATCCATGAGCACAACCTAACCTATACCTAACCTATACCATTCACACCTCTTACATGCATTAACAGGCTAAAAAAAAAAATCACAAGTTCAGTTTGCTGCACTTGTGAACGTGCTCACTTGTGAACTCTGGTAGGAAGTCACAGAGCTGATGATGGCACTAGCAACAATGGCCCTTTCACTGCTGCGGGGCTAGTAGAGTGGATCACACTGATAATCAGCCCAGAGTGGATTTTCTCAAAGAGGAGTATTACGACAAACATGACTCTAATATTAGACTGCCAGCCCCGAGGGACTCATCTTCTCTGCTCTCTAAGGAAGGTTTAAAGCTGGAACCTCAGCTGAGCGAGATCACAGTTTTTTAGATGATGTGTTGTAATATTTTAGTGATTCTTAAAGTAGTAACTGCAAACTGTTAAAACTGATAAAAAAAAAAAACTTCCTCTTGGATGCATTTGTTTTATATCTGTTTGGGATGATTACTGACAAACTCATTGTCATGTTCAAGAAACCAGTTTGAGATGATCTGAGCTTTGTGGCATGACACATTATCCTGCTGCAAACATCCATCAGAAGATGGTTACACTGTGGTCATAAAGGGATGGAGATGGTCAGCAACAATACTCAGGTAGACTGTGGCTTTTTAAACAAAGTTCAGTTGGTACTAAGGGGCCAAAGGGGTGCCAAGAAAATATCTGCCACACCACTACACCACCAGCAGCCTGAACTGTTAACACAAGGCAGGATGGATCCATGCTTTCATATCGTTTATGCCAAATTTTGACTCTACCATGCAAATATCGCAGCAGATATTGAGACTGTTGAGACCAGGCAACATTTTTCCAATCTTCTGTTGTCCAGTTTTTGTGAGTTTATGCAAATTACAGCTTACAGGAGTGGTCTTCAGCTGCTGTAGCCGTCTGCTTCAAGGTTCGACGTGTTGTGCATTCAGAGATGCTCTTCTGCGTGGCTTTGCTGATAATTTGAGTTACTGTTGCCTTCTTATCAACTCAAAGCAGTCTGGCCATTCTCCTTTGACCTCTGAGATCAACAAAACATTTTGACTCAGAGAACTTGATATTTTCTCCTTTTCGAACCAGGAAATCCCAGCAGATCAGCAGTTTCTATGTTTAATTTTATAATGTCTTTTAAATTTGTAATCACTCATCTATCACTCAGGTTTTGTTTAAACTTCAAGTACAACCAAAATAATGTCAGTGAGATGTAGCTAATACCCACATAGAGCTGGTATAAGGGGCATTTATATAATTTAGAATTATTATATAGTGTAATAGCTACAAACACATGCAGGCAGGCCCTCCAGAGCACATTTGCTGGTGGCCTGAGGGGCATTTTGGCCCATCTTGAATGGTCAGCGTGAGCAGTGATATAAAGCAGGAATAAGTTGAGAGAAAGCAAACTCTATATCTTATCCAATGTTTTTAAAGTGCAGGCTCATTATTTTGGGTTTCTAGCCTTGTCAGTGTTTGAGAGTGCACCCATAGCCTAAGCACACTTTGAAAACTCTGTACTCAGGCTACTAGTTAGTCTTGGCATCTTTATTTCTTCCTAGATCAGCATAGTTGGCTGGTACCTGATCCATTAACAAATAGCCATTGAGGCTGGAGTCAAATTCTCAGCCTGAAATATTCTTGCAGTCTGCCACTGGACAAATGATGAATTTAACAGCAGGTGTCTCCTCTGCTGTGCCAGACTGTGCCAGTCAGAGATACCAAGGCTCTGTCCCTAATGAAATAACCCCTTCTGACAGATGGCAAGTACCACTTTCCCTCTGTTGCATAATTTAAACTGACCTATCTAATTGGACAATGATTCAAGTCATCAGCCAGTGAGAGAAGGTCAAGCCTGTCTGAATCAAATCTTAGTTGAGATCAACAAAGCTTTGTTTATCTTGGGAACAATATCAAAGTAACTCATGAAAACAGAGCTAAAATGCATTATTAATGTACAAGTCTCAGCTCCAAGATTAGCTGCTTTAATACATAAATAATGCTTCAGTTCGACTTTGTTTTTGCAGTAGTTCCAGTTTATTTTAACTTCATCTAAGATGGTAAAAACAGTTCTTCTTAATCCTCACCTTGAACCTATGATCTCTGACTTTACCTTTGCTGTAATCCTGGAGGATTTAGGTCAAGGTCACAAACTGGAAAGGCATATTGGAACAGTCAGGTTTGACAAAATGTGTTGTACAACACATCCAATGCATGCAGAGGACTCATGTGTGTGTTTGTTTGTTGTACAACTTATCTTTTATTTAACATTTGGAAATAGTGTTTTGCAGAAAAAAAGGAAAGAAGAATATATTTAACCGGGAGTATCTTTCAGCTTCTATTACATTCACGTTGATACCCCATCTGATAGTGGCTCTGCAGAGCTTCACTGTCATTTTCTAACAACTGTAGAAGGCAGTACTTCCCCTGTGACTGCCCTCTCACCAAGCACTGGTGTTTATGCTTGTTTACATGATGTTTAGGGTATATTTATATGCCTTTAAATAGCCAAATTTTGTTTTGAAAGGAACCCTGAGGTTCAGTAAGAATCATTCAATTAGATTAGTATGTACAAAAACTGCACAGATGGATTATGCATATAATGAACAGGCTTATTCTTGCAAAAAAAAAAAAAATCTAACTAACAGGAGCAGCTAATCCTCTTCACTGAAAGATGTGGGTAGGAGGATGGAGAATAACAACACAGAGCCTTTCCACCCTGGTACACCAAAACAGGAGAGGCCTACTGACTTCAGTGCAGCCATCACATCTTGAGGATACTGCTTATTTCATAGCTATCAGTGTTACAACATCTTGGGATGGGAGATGAGAAGAACTAGTCACAGATTACAACCGAGGAACAAGAAGACACCGTAGGAAATGCTCTCAGGTAAATTACCCAGATAACTGAACTCATAATGGGAAGGAAGATCAGTAACATTCATCTCCAGCAGCCAAACACTGGAAATAAGTAGTAAGACAGTTATTGCATCTAGAGGAAAGGACTTAAAGGATCAATTTGCCTGTACAGAAAGAACATTAACAAAGCACACTGTTTTGCCTGGCAGCTCAGTGCACAGGACAGAACAAAACTGCAGTCCTGACCTCTCTTGACATCTAAATTTTTGGCCAGAGAGGAACAAACTTACTGTGGACACCCAGAGGTGTAGGAATCCAGGCTGACAAAGAAAAAAAGAAGAGTTGGACAGTTTGACATGTAGAGGCGGACAAGAACACACAAAGAGGCTGGTTGTGTGTGATCAAGCCCCTGCAACTGTGGGGAGTAGTTATCTGGTCTTGGCTGGTTGGCAGATCCCCATTTTTGTTCAGCTGACAGACGAGGGTGCAGAAGGTGACTAACAGGATGAGGCTGTGAAGCCACGTGGCCCCCCTCAAGGATTACAAGCAGCAAGAAGAAGGTAAAGAGATTACACTCAAAGCAGAGCCTGCTTTTTTAACCTCGTCACTGTTGTTACACTGACAGCATGGAAGGAAACTCCTGAGCCAAAGTACCATCCATTCCCGCATTTTCTTCTTCTACCTCTCCTCCCGCCCTTGCTCCCGCTGCTCATCCATTCATGCAGTCACCTCTGTTGTGTACTGGAATCCTACAGCATCCAGGAACTAACAACTGGAGAATCTGTGTTTTGGTGCCCGCACTGATGAGGAGACTTTTATGCATTCTGCTAAAGGACTTGAGATAAAGAGATCCTGGATTTTATGACTGATTGCCACAGTCTCTTTACAAATGATAACTTCAGGTTTCAAAAATTAGCCCATCATGCTTTTGAAGTCGGGACTATTCTTAACTTTGTGTCTCTTTACCCTCCAAGCAAGTCAAATCAAAGGTAAGAAACATGTTATGAACTGACATTTAAAAAAAAAATGTGTATATGTATATAAAGCATATTTCATTGAGCGCTGGACAACAATCTAACTGTGGTTAGTCTTTAGGATGCCACTTATTTCAAGTCACTAGAAAAGTAAGCATCTGATTCATAGTATACTAAAATTTGGCAAATAAATTCTACTGCAAAAGCAGAAACATAGAGGAGAAACACTTCAGGTGCAGCAGGATATTCCTGTTTTATGTGCATGAGATTCTGTTCCCTAAAGTAGTCTCCCTGCAAGCTACAAAATGCCAGTTCACCCTCAGAAAGATCTTTGATTTTTAGATGTCAAGCAAATGTCAAGCAGATAGCGAGCCACTTTTAAGGTCATGAATATTCAATCTGAATTAAACTGGTAGCGACATCTAATAGGTGTTCACTGAGAAAGATAGCAAAATTTCAACAGGGATAACATTTGCATCCGCGCTGGTTGTCTTGTTCGGTGTGATGTGCCCGGGTGAGCTCATTATCCTGAAGGAAACAAAAGCCATTCTGTTCCCAGTGTCGCAGGACGTTAACCTTTTCTGGCTTGTAATTCTGCTGTGGGGCCTTTTTGCGGATGCATTGGGCATTAAGGCCCGTGCCAACACTCCCTCCTTTCGCCCAGGCCCTCGTGTCTATGCATGTGCAAGTCAGGCTTCAAGCAAAACCAGTTCAAATGTTGTGCTGTGAATCTTTGGAAAAAGACATGATTTGGTAGCTTAACTTGCTGAAATGTTTGGAAACTGTTTGTTGAATGGGTCTGCCCAACAGGCTCTAAACTGGAGGCTGTTCCCCAGATTACAATGTAAATACCTCAGCATTCTTTGCATTTTCTTGGTGTTATGCTAAATCTGGATTTAACAATGTTGCTCATTGTAAAGCTTTTCATCAGCGAAATCAGTTGCAAAGACGATGCTGCACAAACAACAACAACAACAACAAAACCATCCTATTGGTTGCTTTAGTTATTAGCAGCCACGGTTGCCTCTAGTATTTCATGTACAGTACCAGTCAAAAGTTTGGATGTGCTCACCCATTCACATGAATGGTACTGTATGTCTGCAAATGCTTGCTAACAACAATCTTCGAAGTAAAAGTTGTGCCTCAGCACTGCAGCCGACACGTTTCAAAGGGCGCAACGTTTACTTAGAAGGCTACTTGTTCGCGAGTATTTGCAGACAAACATGGAAAAACTACAGGCAACCGTGGTAATCTACTAGTAACTGAAGCATCACCACCTCTGGTAGGTGTTGCACTTTTCACAGTTTTACTACAGCTCGGAGAGTAGCTGTACAGTGTTTGCAGACTTCCCGTCAAACCACAACCGCATTAATATGCTAGCAACCAAAGCAAAAACAAAGAGATTTTTGCCAGCCAGTTGGGGAATACAACTTTTTCTCTAGTTACAGGTGGTTGTCAGGGAGTCACTGACTGTGACTTTAGCAGTTATTTTCCTAGTGACTGCCGTCCAGCAACCATTTGCAACCGATCAGGTAACACTCATTTTTCCCTCACGACTGGTGGTTGCCAGATGCTCAAGGACCAGTCTCTAGACATATGTGACTGGGTCCTTATTCACTTGATCCTACTCTATCACTATGATTGAAGTCCAAGATGTCACATGGTTAGTGATCACATGTCTGCAAATCCTCAATAGGAGACCCTATGGAAACAATCGCCACCAACATATGACTTCCAAAATTGTTATGGCACTAAACAAACTGGGTCTCAGTCTGGGACTGTTAATTTGTGGACTTCTGTTTTGGAGCTTCAATTGAAGCATTTTTCTGTCACCATTTGAGTTCTTTTAAAAAAGACATGATAAGTGAGGGATGGATGAGATTGACAACGTTATACAGTAGCAACTTGTGAATTTTATGGCCGCTGGTTAAGAACGATACAGATCGGGAGGCTAAATCCATCTTTTGTGTGCAGTATGGCATTAATTAAATAATCTTAAAATAATACAGTTGACTAAGATAGTTTGTACAGAAGCATTCCCATATACTTCATTGAAACACATGTGCTACAAATGTAACAGCTTTGCAATAAAAATAATATATAACATTGCACATTGACAGACATTCAGAAGCTGTGTCCACCCACCGTATATGTTCACACACACTCACAGCTGACAGCACGCTCCCTCTTGAAACTGTCACATGTGAGGTTTATGATCCATACTGCATTGGTTCATCCTGCAGAACAGCTCAGTTTGCTTTTATAGATATGCAGAATTCAAGTACATATACAGCTTGTGTGTCTTCCCAGAAATGTGCCCTCTTCAGCTATAAGCTCTGAGTCGAACACAATTGTAACAGGAATTACACATTCACTTGCTGTTTCTATTTGTTTCTATTCTTCATTTTATTTCCTAATCCTGAAGAGGCACGATTTCCTATTTGGGTTCAATGACCTCCAGACTCTGTTTTGGGGCTTATAAATCCCAGCTTATTCTCTTAAGAAGTCCTCTGAGGTTTACCACCTGGCACCACAATGAATCCTTTCTTCTAAAATAGCATTATTCAATAGGGTAACTGTGCTGGAGAGCATTGACTGGCACACTGGCTTTTGTAATGGTGCAGAATTACCTTCCTGTAAGTCACCAGTGCTACTGATCCTTGTGAAGATTATTTCATTAAAGTGATTGGGAAAATTAGAGCAGCTCTCATCCTGTGTGCAGTATCTGAGCGCTATAATTCATGGAAATAGGGAAATCTGTGACATTTCTTGAACGCTTTCATTTGATAGGATTGCTTTTGTTCTAACCACTGTAGCTAATTTTAATCTCTTTAAGGTTTGCTGTACATGCACACTCTTATTGCGTGGTAATCCACAGCACGCATTTCTGCTCATTCACACTTGGACGTGGCCCAGTACGAGCTCATTGCTTACTCTTTTGGCCACCGGCCAGTCTCAGTGACGCAACGTGGGTTAAGCTGCGCAAAGGCATTTGAACTGTGCCTTAGAAAGATTTTCTCTACACATCTCTGCATTTTTCCAGTCACAAACCAACACCTCTAAGATTTAGTCTCCGGGTGTTTTCATTCCATAGTGAACTTAGAAGGTTGAACCAGTCAGCGACCTTAAAAAAATAATCACGCATAGAGAGGCTATCTTTGAACTACATGGTCCTAAAATACACGCACTCCATGTATAATTTTCTCTTCACTACACATGCTGTTTATAAGCAGTGGTAATGCAAGCAGCAGCTAACATACTGTAGGACAACTGAACAGATGCCATCTTGCTGAATACACTACCTGTCAAATTAAATTCTCTCTAGTTGATAGTGAATGTTGACTGCCCATTTCCTCATATTACAAGATTAACGAGGATTACTTGAAAGAGCACTCCAGTATTTCAGTATTGCATTTTCATAAGTCTAGATGTATGTCTTGTGAGTCACCCTTTAAAATGTGGGATTCTATATGTGGAATTTTGTCTGTCTCCATCTTAGATGAGACCATATTTGGATATTTTTGCCACTGCTATCTTGTGACTGTGAACCCGCATGCTTATTAGCTAATGACATGTGGTGGAGAAGTTGTTAGTCAATTAGACTTCTATACAACCAGAACTCTTTTGCAACCAGAGGGGCCACCCCCTGGTGACCATTAAAAACATTGCAGGTTTAAGGCACTTGTGCAGCAGCTTCAATTTGCAGAAGCAGAAAATCCATTTATTTTTATGCTGTCAGTGGTTATCTCGTAACACCAGTGAAGGCTGACAAACCTGTTTAACAAGGTCTGTAATTCACTGTGATATTAAACAGGAAATTAATGTCTACTTCAAAAACAAATATACTCTTATGTCGGATTATTTGGATTTCCATTGGCAAGAAATAATGAACCTGTTAAAAATGCAAATAACAAAGAAACACGTTCTTGTTTAATGCAAACCATTCAGCCTAATTTATGCGCAGTATGTGACTCACTACAGGGCATTTAGTACAGGGAGTGCAATTTTACCTTTGTGTTGTCACCCATCAGTTGTTAATTATACCAATCATCCACACAAACACTTGTACGGCTGAGTGAGGAATCTCACACCAACCTGACAGTCCACAAAATTACACCCACTTATCATGAAGTGTTTGATTATTCACGTTGCCGGTAAAAACATTTCTGCCTGACTTAATAATTTCTCCTTGATGGCTCTTTCAGACCTTCATGACCACGGTTTTTCTGGACTTAGGGATGTAAAGTACCGACACTTTCTGGAAGCTTCCAGATCAATCCGACATGCCACCAATGTCAGAGCAGAGCAGGGTGGACATCGGGTAAAGAGGTCAGCGATCTTCACTACGGGTGTCAAAGTGTGTCCCCAGGAGAGTGTGAAAGCAGTCATCGGCAGCCACCGGGCCTATTACAAACTCAGAGGTGAGCTGAAATAACCAGTGTTAGACTTTAATGTGAGTTTGTGCTGTAAAAGCACTTTTTAAACATTTACTTTATGCATACTCAGACTGGGTGTATTAGCATAATAAACCTGTCCTGAGACATTTACTCTGTGTCACATGAGAATAAAGGATGTGATCAAATAGTAATGTCTTAGCAGCTGAATAAACTGTTGACTGCTTTGATGTTTTAAGCAGTCAGAACATTTTGCAAAGATTATATATTAAAAAAAAAATCCTTAATACAGTTAGGTCCATAGGCTTTTGGGCATATGGACCTAATGGCATTATTATTGTAGGGTCTTCACCTTATGATATAAAGTGATCTGAGGCAACTGTTGTAATTTGTTGCAATTTAAATAAAACCAAATTGAACTGAGTTGAATTGAATTGTATTTTGACATATGTCTTGCAATACATATGAATAAACTAGCAGAATTTTAAATGAGGACTGTTTTTAAAACTTGGATAACAATTCTTTGCAGTCAATGACTGCCTGACATCACCAAATGCTGAGTTTCCTCTCTGCTGGGCCTTTACTGCATCAACCTTTAGCTCCTGCTTGCTTGTGGGTCTCTGTGCCTTCAGTTTTGTCTTTAGTAACTGAAAGCATCCTCTGTCGGGTTGAGATCAGGCTTGGCCTGGCCATTGAAGAAACTCTTGAGTTGCGTTTGTCATTAGCTGTGGCTGTGGTTGAAGCAGATAGGCTTTTGTTTTGTTGGCATGTAGTGTGTTCCAGCTATGTCTGTACATGCCTCTGTACATCTGACAATATTCATGGATGCCGAATGATGAGGTAATTCTTGCGATGTGACCTTTGGTGTTGTGGAGAAGTTGGCCACTTTTGTTGAATCACTTGTGAGTGTTGCTGGCCAGGTGACGGCAGTAACTGTGTGGTGCTGTGATCATTGTGTGGATGTGGTTCTCCATTTGTGGTTGGTTACTAGCACATTTGCTTTACTGAATTTTTTCAATTAAAGTAACTTTTTGTGGTATAGGACCACTTGGTGTGTGACCATTTGTTGTGTGGGGGCAACAGATCACTTGGTGGGATTATTGGTTGCTACTTTTGGTATTGTGTTTTACAGTTGTTTGCATAATCTTTTTGGTTTGTGGCTGTTGTGCGCCTCTCACATGCTACTTTGTGTGATCAGTAAAGCAACTTGTGATCCTCATGTAGGGGTATCCATGTATAAAGAGATCCATTTAAAACAACTGAAAGCATTTAGTTTTGTTGTGTGGTGATAAGACATCCGCTGGCTAAATGCCCCAACATGATGCATTTTGGTGATTCAAGCTTATTTGCAAGGTTTCTTCTTGCTTCAATTATTGACTGATCTATTGGACTACCTTCATGGCTGATGCACAATGTGCTTGTCTTCCAGTTTTTACCACTGTTCTTTTCAGGGCTGGGAGTTCAAGAACCAGTGGACTCCAGAGGGACTTGTTTAGGGCTCCTTGAGGAACCCTTTCAAGGGGGGAGGTGTTATGCCCCTCTGCAAGCCCTACTCTCTTTGTAGTGGCAGTGAGAGGATTTCAGGTACTGTCTCTGCTAATTGCTGATTATCTGCAGCTGTTATATCCCTTGGTAAGCACTGCTGAAACCATTGCAACTGAGAGAGCAGAAGTGGTGAGCCTTGCAAAGCTGATCTCATACATGAACATTTTCAGAATTCATCCTGCTTCTTCTACCAGCAGTCACATTATCAATAAATGCTAGTGACCTGGCTCCACTGACAGCCATACATGGCCATACCATGACAAGCCTCCACCATGTTTGACAGATAATGAGGTATGCTTCGGATCATGAACTTTCCTTTCATTCTCTATACTTGTCTCTTACAGTCATTCTAGTACAAGTTCATCTTGGTTTCATCGGTCTAAAGATTTGTTCTTCAGAACTGCACAGACTCTTATAGATGTTTCCTGACTTGGCTTGCACCTTGTTGTAAACCCTCTGTATTCACGGAGGTGTCTCTTGATTGTTGATCTTGATAGTGACATGCCTGCCTTGTGAAGGGGTTTTTCTTAACCAAAGAAATTTTGGTAATCATTGCATTCCTTCTTTTTACGAATGTAATCAATTGTTGATTTGACCACAGGTAAAGTCCTTGCTATCCTTCCAGATCGTTCTGTGCTCCATTTCTTTTGGAATGACAAGAGTACAGGCATCACCTGGCCATGAAACTGCTTGTCAGTCAATTGTCAATTACTTTTGAGCCTCTGAAAATGGGGGACTGTGTATAAATTGTTAATGCAGTAGTTTCTACTAAACTCCATATGTTAAAGCTGACAGTCTGCATCGCAGTCAAATCTTGAATGGTTGATTTAAAATCCACTGTAGGGATGTACAGAGGCAAAAGTACAAAAAAAAAGTAAAAAAAAAAAAGATCATTGTCCAAAAACTTATGGACCTAACTGTATGTGCTATTGCTCTAAATCTTAATGAATCTCACTGAATACTCCCTCATACAAGTTGACATTTAATTGTTTAGAGCCTTGCTACACTGCAAAAATCCCTTGTCTAAGAGAGATGGGTTATCACTGATTTGATTTAATAAGGAAAAAATTGCCACCTTCGCCGTTACAACTCATTGTTTAACTGTCCCAAAACAGCTGTGGTGGCATATGATTTTAAAATGAAGCAGATTAATTTGGTATATGGGAGGTACTTGTATCATTATAGAAATGACTTTATGAGAGAATAAATTTCCCACAGGCATCAATTTATTGGACAATATGGTGCTTGTTTCAGCCACAGATGTAGATAAAAAAAAAGAAGTAGCTTTGGGATATATTTGCGTTTATAATTTTAATATTCACAAAATGTCATGGACACACAATAACTTCTAAATATGCAGTTTGACATTTATGAATCAACGGGTAATACCCTTTCTTGCAGTCCCTAGTATTTCACATTTTCTGATTGAATACATCTATGAGGTATTGTTGCATGTGCGTTCATATGTAAAGCTCCTCTGAAATTTTTCCCTGAAGGTAGTAATAACTCTAATCTCTAAATCAATATCAACAAACCCGAGTTACTTGATTTGTTTTTGTACTGTAATTTGCCTCCTATCTGTTTATGTCATTTTGTGATTTATTTTCAGTTTGTCAGGAAGCAATCTGGGAAGCTTTTCGGATCTTCTTGGACAGAGTGCCAGACTCAGAGGAGTACAGAGCCTGGGTTTACACCTGCCAGCATGAAAACCTCTGCATGGATGACTTGGCTACGAATTTCAGCAGCTCTCAGGAGCACCTGGACATGGTCGCCAGAGTGCGTGTGGAATCACCTCAAGTCCACTTCACATAACAGCACATTTATGCTCTGTGCTTGCTTGCTCAGTGTAATGCTGTAATAACCGATATCTTTTATTTATTTATTTTATTTCCAGAGAGTTGCTGAGGAAAATGAAGGGTAGGTGCAAACTTCTGTGCTTTCTGTGTGTGCAGTCATTTCTTTAAGAATGCGCTCAAGTAAGAAAATACTTTTTTCCTGTTCTGTAACCATGTAAAGTATCCAATAATTGCGAGCATTTTTAGCACCTCTCACACTTCATTACAAATACAATAATATTGGGGATTTAAAAAAATATAGATATTAAAAGGGGACGATTCCTCAAACATTACAGCAAATACTTGCGCCATCTGCTCCATGTCCCCTTGAGGGTACAGTAAAACTGAATTGTATAAGTTCTGAAGAAAAAGGAGAAATGAGATTCCTAACCTGTATGTTTCTTCCATTTACAGAATTGAAGCTGGGACCCCAGAGCCAGGAAGTGATTGTGAGTTTGGCATTAATGTTCAAGCAAGACAGGCGACTTAAGTCCCAGCCGCACAGGCCGAGAGATTGGTTGGCAACCCCCTGACAACCATCGGTCGCTGGGGAAAAATGTGCATTCCCTGACTGGTTGACTAGTGGTTGTGTAACCGAGGCCTTAATGAACTCTTTGGGTGTCATAAAATTTTCATAATGATATCAGAATTTAACTTGCATGTTGCTGTTTTGTATCAGGCACTTGGACTCCCCCAGTGATTCTGCTTCCAACCGAAGCTGATGTGGTAGGTTAACTATAACAGTTGTGACCTTAATTCAATGTCAGATTTCACAGTTTTTAAATTGGTAGCAAAAAAAAATTAAAAAAAATGCCGTATGGCTTTTGGTTTGCCAGGTTAAAGAGAACCCCAACATGATAAAAGAAAACTACGAGGAGCACATTGTTAAGTTCAGCATCACTGTTGTGGACCCAACATACAGCGAACTGCTCAGCAATCCCGAGGCTCCACGGTACAATGACATCGCCCGAGAGCTCAAAGATAAAGTGAGTATACACATCTGTTCTTAAACAAAATCGTCCTTTGTATCTCCTCTTATTTTCCCATTAAAAAAAAAAAAAATCTCTTCTTGATGGCAGTGTTACGTAACAACATTGTAGTGTAAGGTCTAACACACACCCTGATTGATTTAACAGCTTTAAGGGCAATTGAAGGACTTAAGACTTCTAAATGAGCACGAGCCTGGGATAGTAAGTTCTAATCATCTCTGACTAAAAAGACAGTGACAGATTCTCACCACAGCTCAAACAGCTACTAACATAGAATTTCATATGAAAAAGAAAAGCTTTAATGGGACTCTGCAGTCTGCTGTGAGAAACTAAGTAGACTTACTGCTTCTACGGGAATTAAGAGGGTAAGCAGCAGCCAGGTCATCAGCAAGCGTGAGCATCTCTGTGAAAGCAGAATTCTTAGCAGTTTGTTGGTCTGGAGTGTCACAATGTTCCCAAGAGTTGCTGTCCCAGAAAACTCAACCCAAGGTCATACAGTACAATGCTCAGAGAAATTGGGGAAAGAAAATTATCATGTTGAATGTTAAAGATCACAACAGTATTATTAGAAAAAGACTGAACAAGTATGGCTTGTTTGGAAGGGTTACCAGATTAAAGCCTCTACAAAGAACATGGTGGCATGGCTTAGATTCCCAAAACTGAATCTGAACAAATCCCAAGACTTCTGGAATGCCAGAGAAAGAAAAGATTCTAGGTGGTGCAATGGCCCAGTCAAAGTCCAGACCTCCACCAGATTCAGAGGAGCGGTGCATCAGTGAATGCCCGCAAAACTCAGTGAACTGAAGCAACACTATAAAGAAGAGTGGAACAGAATCCCTATACAATTATGTGATGCTGATAAAGTCATACAAAAAATTATTACTTCAAGTTATTGCTGCTAAAGGTGGTTATGCAAGCTACTGAATCATGGGGTGTAGTTAGTATTTCACAGGACTGCATCGAGAGCTGTGAAAACATTCTTTTTTTTACATGACTGTAACTCCAGCATTCCTTTCAATAAAAAGACTGTAGATGTGTTGTGTATCTTTTTATATACATGTTTCTCAGAGTTTTCACAGGACTATATTTCTGTTTTTAGAGTAGCACATGAGTAGTGACGGGAGCAGCAAAAATGATTTAGCAACTAACCTATTAGCAATTGTCAAACAGTCCAATAAAATATATCAATCAATCAAATATCAAAATTGTGATACAAGAAAATATTTCTGTAATAGTGCTGTGCATTGTTTATATGGTACAGGTAGCTTTTAAGGCCTAAGATGTCCGAATAATGTTGTAGAAGCTCCTGAATTGACAAAACAGCATTATGCCAACTTTAGTTCACTGTGGATATTACAAATATAACGATAGTAATCATAAAATATGCCTTATGATTACCATATTTATCCATTCCATAGCTTCCAGGGTGGATTAAAGTTAAAAATTCCTCAGGTGTTCTTTCTTTTTTTTTAATGCAGATGCTTCATGTGTTTGAAAAAGTTCGAGGATTCAAAGAGATAAGTGTTCTTGGATTTCGGTGAGTTGAATGAGGTTTAATTAAGGTTTTTAGTAAAAATGTTTTAAAACTAAATATTATAGTAAAACCTTGTTTAGTCTTCTTCTGAAAAAGCTTTTACTGAAAGATTTCATTGCTGATATCCATTACCACTGACGTCTGTGTGCCGTACGGGTTCCTGACATGATACGTCTTGCTGCTCAGATCGGAGGATGTGTCTGTGCGCTACGCTGTGGTCTTTAATGGAGAAACAGAGCTCAATGAGGAACCCGAGGCTTATGGGGAGCCAGGCGCAGATGCTGATGAAGATGTAAATGCTCCTAAACTGAAGCACATAATTGTAAAAGCCTTAAAGCAGGAGACATCACTACCACTGGACATACAAACACTCAGCTTTGAGGCTGGTAAGCAAAATATCATACTCACATTTTCCTGAATTAAATATTAGCTTAGTGTTGCAGCGTGGGAGTATTTTAACACTTCCTTTTCAGTAACCACAGTTTATCCAGTTGCGGAGCTCAGCATAAACCCCGTTGAGACTGTAATATCTGAGGACGACACCACAGAGGCATCCACAGAGTTCAACACTCTCACCCAAAGTTTCTTTCCCACCTTGGGAGTGATTGAGACCTCATTAGAAGCTTCTACTGTCAAGCCAGAAACACACACCTTTGTGCCTTTCATTCCCAACATCCTCCCAGAAGTCACTTCTGTTGTCACAGTGGAGAACCCTTTAATGGCAGCAGTAGAAGAGGAGTCCACAGAAGATGCTCCAGAGCAAGTCATTATAACACCAGGAAAAAAAATGGAGACTATCACAGAGCAGGTGGAGGAAGCAGAGATGGAGGTGGAGGAGATAGCATCAACTGAACATGAAGACGGAGGTGAGGGTGAATCAGTGGAAGAGGTGACAGAAGGTAAGGCTTCTTCAGGTTAAGTGTTGTTTATAAAGCAGGATGTTTCAAGAAGTCAAAGCTTTATTGATTAACCCCCCCGGTCTGTGTTGTGGGGATTCCATTAAAAGGTATTGACAAACAACAGGAAGACCCTCAGAACAACTCAACAACTTTGCCATCATTATTGGTTTTCTATATCTTGTTACTCTTAATGGTGGTAAAGCTGCTGGAGGATGACCTGCCGTTAAAGGCTGCGATGCTTAGATGCACAAACAGCTTAAGTGGGTATATTAAAAACAACAGAACCTCAGGCGAGGTAAGCAGTTTACAATACCAAAAATTTATCAATAAATATCCACAAATTAACAGAAAAGGCAGGAAAATAATATGTAAAAGAATACTGATAATTTTATGACAAATAAAAAGGATGCTTAATGCCCACAGTGAGGGGATTTCGTGGCTTTGTTATGCTGTGGGACGCTATTTGCTGGTATGGTTTGGCTCCAGTTGTTCCCACAGAGAACTACAGATCATTATAGGCCACTAAATCATTTGATGGCTATGAAAATGGTGCAAATTGTATTTTGCACGCATATCAAAGCCATTTAAAAAAGTTTTGAGGAGTATGAAAATTTACATATTATAGAAGTAAGTGTGACATCTTTGGGCAACTCTTTGTGTAAAAAGTCGAGTTCTAATCCACAGTTATTGGGTGCTTATGTGACCTTGGTCTGGACCTTGATCTGTCTTGTTGATTTTATACAATTGCAAATCATATAAAAATCACTTAAAACTTAACATGCAGTAGGACACTCCTGATGAATAAAATCTTTTTTTTTTTTTTTACAAATGTACTGACATTCCTATTTCAGAGGAAATAGGAATGTCAGTACAATTAGATTTGGTGGTTCAATTTTGCACATGGAGATGTTTCCTGCTGAGGTGATACATCATATTAAAAACCCATTAATAAATAGCAACCTGCCACTGGTCAAGTCATTACATTCTCATGCTGTGTAGACAAACTTAAACCAGCAACAACTTCATTTTTTAATTCTAGAGGAGTTTCCAAAGATACACAATATGTCAGGCATGTCCTCAGGCTTTAGAAGGTTATGTGTATATAAAATGATGCACAACACATATGCAGTATTTTTTATTTAATGGAATGGTGCAGTCATACACATGGAGTTTTGGGTTTGAATATTTTACACAGTGTGAACATCATGCAGCTTCAAAGCGTTGGAGCAAGTTGATAAAGAACATTTTGTGGTACCGTCAGATGGTTTGAAATGTGATTATTTTACCAGCCCCAAAGCTACTGAGAGGAATAGTTTAACATGTCTAAGAAATACATTACTTCACTGTCCTGGAGTTACAGTCATGTGAAAAAGATGTGAACAACTAACTGCATCCCATGATTCAGTAGCTTTTAGAACCACCTTTAACAGCAGTAACTTGAAGCAATTGTTTTCTATATGACTTCATCAGTCTCTCACTTTGTTGCGGAGGGTGCTTTGGCCCACTTTTCTTTACAGTGTTACTTCAGTTCATTGATGTTTGTTGGCATTCATTTATGCACAGCTCTCATAAGGTCCCATTACAGTATTTCAATCAGGATGAGGTCTGAGCTTTGACTGGGTCGCTGCAAGATTTTGATTATTTTCTTTTTCAGCCATTCTGTTGTAGATTTGCTGCTGTGTTTTGGGTCACTGTCCTGTTGTGTGACAGTTTTGCCCAAACTTAAGCTGTCGGAGAGATGGCCACACGTTTGACTCTGGAATACTTTGATATAAAGAGGAGTTCATGGTTAACATTATTCCAGAAGTTTTTGTTCAGATGCAACTTTGCAAAGCTAAGCCAAGCTATTATGTTCTTTTCAGAAAAAAGAGACTGTCCCCTGGCAATCCATTTCAAAAAAACCCATATTTGTTCACTCTTTTCCTAATTGCACTGTCATGAATTTTAACATTTAACATGCTAACTAGCCTGTAGAGTCTGAGATGCACCTGTTTTTTTTGTTTGTTTGGGTTTTTTTTGGGGGGGGGTATTTTTCTGAGTATTGCATGGTCTGACCTTGGTGAATTTGCTGGCAACTGTCTTGAATGCTTTCTACTTGGGAGTAACTATTTTCACTACAAAATGACAGATTTCAAATAGTTTAGAAATGGCTTTATAACGCTTCCCACATTGATGGGCAGCAACAATTGCTTCCCTAAGATAATTCCTGATGTCTTGCCTCCTTGGTATTGTGTTAACACACACCTGAATGAACCAGACTGATTGCTGATGAACAACTAATCAAGTGCATTTAATTAGCAGCACCTGGCTGCTATTTACCACCTAATTCCTAAGTAAGGTTGCACTTGGTTTTTCACAGAATTGTATTCACATGACTGTAGCTGATTCTGATACAAAAAATCTAATGACTACATTTTAAGTAAGTATACTTCAATAAAAACCCACAAATTAGTGTTTTTACATTTTTGTTAATGTATTGATTAAACAAGTAAGACTTAGCATTCTAACGTGTTACAGTCTCTTACTCTCTGCTTCCAGTTTGTAAGCTAAGCAAGGCTAACTGGTTCTTTACACTAGTTCTAAAAGGAAAATAAAATAAATAGAAAGACAAAAACAAAAAGTGGTGTGTCAGTAAGTTATAACATGGAGTGAATATTAAAATGACTGAAGTGGCTTGGCTAACAGCAACAGCATCAAAAATCAAGGTATAGAATAAACTTGTTATGGCCTCAAACATGCAGTCAAATGATCAAAGCATCGAGATAACAAGCTTTGGCTGAAACACCGTGCTATGATGCATAAGTGGCCTGCACATTAGTCGAGCTAGACAATGAGTCATTCTGTCTTCTGCGCAACAAATCAATGTAAAAGTACACCACAAAAAGTTATATATAATATACTTTTTGATGTAGTAATTTTTAATATAAGTTGAACAAGGTCATAAGATGTCCTTGTGGGAATAATGGCTACAAACGGTTCCACAAAAAAAAAAATTCTCAAAGAAAAATGTAGTTACTAATGTAACTCCAGTTCTATGAGTGCCCATGAGGTACCGCCACTGGCCACTATGCTGATCACTCCTTGCTTCTACCTGGCCCTGCCTGTTTTGCAGTTATTTTTGTACATACAGTGGTGTGAAAAAGTGTTTGCCCCCTTCCTCATTTCCTGTTTTTTTGCATGTTTGTCACACTTAAGTGTTTCGGAACATCAAACCAATTTAAACAATAGTCAAGGACAACACAAGTAAACACAAAATGCAATTTGTAAATGAAGGTGTTTATTATTAAAGGTGAAAAAAAATCCAAACCATCATGGCCCTGTGTGAAAAAGTGATTGCCCCCCTTGTTAAAACATACTATAACTGTGGTTTTTCACACCTGAGTTCAATTTCTCTAGCCACACCCAGGCCTGATTATTGCCACACCTGTTCTCAATCAAGACATCACTTAAATAGGAGCTGCCTGACACAGTAAGGTCCACCAGAAGATCCTTAAAAGCTACACATCGTGCCGAGATCCAAAGAAATTCAGGAACAATTGAGAAAGAAAGTAATTGAGATATATCAGTCTGGAAAGGGTTATAAAGCCATTTCCAAAGCTTTGGGAATCCAGCGAACCACAGTGAGAGCCATTATCCACAAATGGCGAAGACACGGAACAGTGGTGAACCTTCCCAGGAGTGGCCGGCCGCCCAAAATTACCCCAAGAGCGCAGCGACGACTCATCCAAGAGGTCACAAAAGACCCCACAACAACATCCAAAGAACTGCAGGCCTCACTTGCCTCAGTTAAGGTCAGCGTTCATGCCTCCACCATCAGAAAAAGACTGGGCAAAAATGGCCTGCATGGCAGAGTTCCAAGGAGAAAACCACTGCTGAGCAAAAAGAACATTAAAGCTCGTCTCGATTTTTCCAAAACACATCTTGATGATCCCCAAGACTTTTGGGAAAACATTCTGTGGACCGATGAGACAAAAGTGGAACTCTTTGGAAGGTGTGTGTCCCATTACATCTGGCGTAAAAGGAACACTGCATTTCAGAAAAAGAACATTATACCAACAGTAAAATATGGTGGTGGTAGTGTGATGGTCTGGGGCTGTTTTGCTGCGTCAGGACCTGGAAGACTTGCTGTGATAAATGGAACTATGAATTCTGCTGTCTACCAAGAGATCCTGAAGGAGAATGTCCGACCATCTGTTCGTGTACTCGAGCTGAAACGAACTTGGGTTCTGCAGCAGGACAATGATCCTAAACACACCAGCAAGTCCACCACTGAATGGCTGAAGAAAAACAAAATGAAGACTTTGGAGTGGCCTAGCCAAAGTCCTGACCTGAATCCCATTGAGATGTTGTGGTATGACCTTAAAAAGGCCGTTCATGCTCGAAAACCCTCTAATGTAACTGAATTAGGACAATTCTGCAAAGATGAGTGGGCCAAAATTCCTCCAGAACGCTGTAAAAGCCTCATTGCAAGTTATCGCAAACACTTGGTTGCAGTTGTTGCTGCTAAGGGTGGCCCAACCAGTTATTAGGTTTAGGGGGCAATCACTTTTTCACACAGGGCCATGATGGTTTGGATTTTTTTTCACCTTTAATAATAAACACCTTCATTTACAAAGTGCATTTTGTGTTTACTTGTGTTGTCCTTGACTATTGTTTAAATTGGTTTGATGTTCCGAAACACTTAAATGTGACAAACATGCAAAAAAACAGGAAATGAGGAAGGGGGCAAACACTTTTTCACACCACTGTAACAAGTCCACATGTATATTTAAATATAAATACCTTGGTCCTTTTCCTGTTGTTTTACTTTACAAGAACCCGGACGAACTGCTGGGGGGAATGAGCATCCAGAGCAAAAGGATGAAGATCTTTCTGTAACAACTACAAACCACCAACCTGAAGAACTTGTGACTGATGCTGAGGTTAGCCTTGACCTACCACTGCCTACCCATCCAACAGTTTCTGAGATGTCTGTCACAGAAACAACAGCCTCAGTTTCCACCCCATCATTGCTTGAGGATGCATTCCAAGGTAGTGAACCAGAAACAGATGTGAACTTTGTGCCATCCCCTGTGGAGAGCAGTGAAACCCCCGAGGATGCCAGTGAGTCAAGTGGAGGGCTCAGTGGAGTAGCCCCAGTCTCAGTGGACCTTACTGCTGAGAGTTCAAACATTCAAGAGGAAGAAGGACTGAGTCAGAATGGTACAGAGTCTGAAATGTCCAAGCCCCAGGAAGAGGAGAGTGGTAGTGGATTCGCCTCAGAGTCTGATGAACGCCCATACCGAGTCCACTGCTGCACCAATCATTAGACAAGCCAGCACACCTCTGATGACAGCAGTGGATAAGAGCAAAGAGTTAGTGGTTTTCTTTAGCTTGAGGGTCACTAACATGATGTTTTCTGATGGCCTGTTCAACAAGAGCTCTCCTGAGTATAAGACACTGGAGAATACATTTCTTGAACTGGTAGGTACACAAGCTTTTGTGCTTGATATTGTGCTTCTCCATGTTTCATTCTCATACTTTCTTCTGTAGCCCAAAGCTGAAATCTGGGCTCATACATCATTTGTGCAATATTTATTTTGGTTGTAGATCAAATTTAAAGTGTAACCCATTTTCCAAAAACATTGTGTCACTGTGTAAAATTCTAATAAAAGCACAACTGAACAATTTACCAATCACTTAAACCCTATGCGAAGGAGAAAATAATAAATGTTTAATTCAGGATTCTTTTGTCTTAGAAAGAATGTGTTCACTTTTTATCTACCTTAAAAAAGATATTGTTCCAACTTTTTGGAAAATGGGGTTGCGCCAAGTTGTTTCTTAATCTCTGTTTTGTTATTCTGTACTAGTGAGGAAGCACTGTGCAATAAGCCTTATCCTCACAACTGCTTTTACTCCTAAAAATGATTGTAGTGAATTATTTAAAAAAAATTTTTTTCATTATTAAATGTTATTTTCACAAACATTTTATAAAGTGAAATAAGGCTTTAAACAATCGCCAAAGTCAAAACTGCAGTATAGTAATGCTTTCATTTCAAATGAGCCATTGTCTCAGCAGTATACATGAAAAGCTGGTAAAATTATTCTGTTTCACTCAGACACAGCACTCTGGGTCCAGAAAATTCACCAAACCCTGGAGCTTCCAGTAAATCTGGACTTAGGAGACAGACAACTTTAGCCTCCATACCGGTACTTTTTTCCATATTGGAACTGCAATCTATCCCTAATGCTTCAGAGAAAGCACAGTCTTTGTTTCCTAACTAACCTCTTCCAAATGCAGTATCTAAAAATCATGAAAGCATTTAATATTTCTAACATGCATTTCTAACATATTTCTAACTGGCTGAATGCATGTAAAATTCTTTGGTGCCATGCAGACAGTTTGTAGCTACTGTGGCTGTAGGGAATAGGTTCACTTGGTGGTATAACTAACCTACAGCTCACAGGTTTCATATACAACATATTCTCTAGGCTGAGAATTTATATCATTCATGGGGAATATTGGACAAAAAACTGTTACAAGCGATGTTAACTCTTAAGCTAACCTTCTCTCGACTAGGTTATGCATGCAGGATAACTTGCCACAGTGATGTTTCCAAGCTAAAAGAGAGCCACCATCATGTTGGTGAACAGAGGGGTGGCCGTGAATTTCTCTAAAAGCTAATAAATCAGTCCAGCTAGCTGTTTCTGTGCTTTTCCTCAACGAGCTTTAAGGATTTCATTTTTTTATGCTAAGTTAAGCTAACCATCTCTATTCTGGTTGATGCTTTGATTGCTTCATATTAAAGATAGAGAGTAGCATATAACTCACAGAAAGCTACATTTATGGTCTATTCCTTTAAATAAGAACTTTAGAAGCAAAACGTCTATTTCTTTGTGCTCACAAGCTCTGTGGGAAGTACTGTAAATGTGCTATTAGTTAGAATTGCTTTGTGGAATATGTGTTGGGCAGTGAATTTATGTTTATGTCTACAGTGTAAGCCTCTTCAGGTGAATACAGTATGCTGTGAAAGTCTCCTGTAGTTATTTATTTACTACAGTACCTGGAATTTATTTTTGCACTGTCACTCATTTATTGGCTTGTGTAATTTTTTACTTGTTTGGGGCCTTAAAGATTAACCTGGAGAGTGAATGGGTAAATAAACGAATACATATGATAGCAGGCCTAGCAAATATATTTGAAATATTATACAGGTTTATGAATTTTGTATAAGCTAGAAAGCAAGCTAGCCCAGGGTCGTGTGAATCATGGGACTTTGGTCTACCTTAGTCATTGGTTTGCTACCTGAGGTAAGCAGCTTTAGGTAATTCTAGTCAGTTCCAGCACCACACACATTGTGCTATTAATGGTTTCCATCTGCTTAGTGTGATGTCAGTCAGGTTTCCATGGACATCTGCATGTTGCTACAATATGACTGAATGGTACAATAGGCATACTTCATGTGTGTACGACTATTGGCAACAAAAAAATGAAATAAAGCATATCACAAGCTGGATGATGTTTTGCTTTAAATATCTTAGTGTATGAAATGCATATAGTTTAAGGGAATGTTTAAAAGTGTAATTTGTTGCATTTCCTTTTTCTGTATGGCTTTTAAATGTGTATTAGCTGCTAGCATGTATGTACCATACAGGAGGAGGATGTCTCTTTAAACCTGCACCTGTTAGCATACATCAAAGAAAGAAGCATCACTTGACATCTCTGTTTAGTTTCAAGGCTTACCCCTAGGTATTTTTAGGCTCGCTCAAAAGATCCCTGCGTTCTGTTATGTAAAGACCTTAGCATCAAACTGCATCAATACAAATTGGATTGTGTGTTTGCTGTACTGCCAGAGAGCATAGGGAATGTAAGCTACTGGGGCAGGTGGGAATATGGTTATGACAAGTATAAAATAATGAGTAGAAAAGAATATAATGGGATATTTTTTGAATAGTTGTTTTTAAATAGCATACAAGAATATGAACAGCTATAGGTTTAGAATAGATCATTTTTTGATAGTTATCCCACTACTGGGTCAGAGGCTAGATTGTGAGGTGGGAAGCAGTAACACACAAACTGCATGAATTAATATACATATACATATTACAAAAGTCCTAAAACAATTATAGAAACAACACTCCATCTCCAATCTTTAATGGTTGCCCAAACCATGGTTTCTGCAGTTCTCCTTATTTATTAATGTATTTAGCTTACTGGCAAAACTATGTTTTCAGATGTTTGAACTGGTAAGTATCAATATTTTATATTGTCAGAACCCATTTGGATTTCTCAATATATCTTCCTTTAAATGGGCTATTTAAATAAAGGCCCCAGCTTATCCAAGCTGGTTTATAAAGTGCTAAAAAAAATAGAAGAAACAATAACTAAGAAATGCTAAATAATGTATTTTATGCAGCCCATTTAAATGGATATAGTGTTTTGTTTGTTTTGTACAAATATATATAAACAATTAGCCCAAAGTACCTTGATACCTTCCCCTGTTTTCTTTTGCCACACTCCCCCCATTACTCCTGTACCTACTGGTTTGTGAAGCAACCAATAAAACTGGATATGGAGGTTGGAAGGAAATCAGAAAGAAATATTCTATGGAAGCATAATATTCCTTGGGATCTTTGATGCAGGTGAAGGGCTGTTTCATTTGGGTTTTGCAAAGCAAGAACCAGTAGATACATGTGTAACCACAGACAAGTAAATGTGATTGTGTCAATATATGAAATTATAACTATGTTTGTGCCATGCTTTCTACAAAGGTTTAGTGTATATATATACATCACAGCAATCTGCAGTATCTCTTGAGTCATAGTACATACTCTAGGGAGGTTTGTTGTGTAGAAATCAACTTTGACTTTGCATGAAAGTCAACACAGCTACATTTGTCATCTAAAGTGGGCGAGTATAATGCAGTAGTTTTCTGCATGGATACAAATGGATGACCAAACACCAGGCTGTGTGTGTACTTATACTGCAAGCTGTGGCCCATTTGTTCTGGATGATAGACCCTCTAGAAGCTCCTGTCTTCTCTGCAAGACTGCTAGCTGTAGGGAGCTAGCTGAGAGTAAACTGCCTGTCAATGATAAGTGAAATAACCAGATCAGAGCAGAGCTCCTTAAGGCCTCTTATCTCCCTCTCAACAGCCAGGCCTGCTAAAGCATCGTAATCTCTCTCCCTCACACTGTGGTGGGTTGATGTTTGCCTCATCTGTAGTGAACATGGAATGGCTTGAAGGAGAGTGGTTCAGATCGATGGACATTGATGTAGGCCCATTACTTGAGCTGGTTGACTTCCTTCCTGCCTAAATAGCCCCACCATCATCAGTCCAAAGTTGCAAAAAGATTGGCTTCTCACTACAGGTCTGAGTATGTGTGATTATTTTAAAAACATCAATATAAGAGGTTAAAGATAACATGAAGTTAAAACATGTCTTTTAAAGACAGAAGCAGTGACGTGAATATGTTCGTGAGTCTTGAGCTTGTTTCGCTATTGGAACTGATGAGTTAGTTTACTTCATTTATTTATAATTGAACACCTTTACCATCAACTTAACCAGCTTAAATTGTATAAATCAAACTAGTGTCAGATGATGCAGAAATGGCTGTTATTCAATTCAATTTTATATTTATAGTGCCAAATCACAACAAACAGTCACCTCAAGGCACTTTGTATTTTAGGTAAGACCCTACAATAATATAGAAAAACCCAACAGTTAAAACGACCCCCTATGAGCAAGCACTTGGCGACAGTGGGAAGGAAAAACTCCCTTTTAACAGGAAGAAACCTCCAGCAGAACCAGGCTCAGGGAGGGGCAGTCATCTGTTGCGACCAGTTGGGGCTGAGGGGAGGGAGACGGGATAAAAGACATGGTGTTGAAGAGAGCCAGAGATTAATAATAACTAATGATTAAATACAGAATGAAGTATAAACAGTAAAAAAGGTGAATAAAAAGAAACAGTGCATTATGGGAACCCCCCAGCAGCCTAGGCCTATAGCAGCATAACTAAGGGATGGTTCAGGGTCACCTGATCCAGCCCTAACTATAAGCTTGATCAAAAGGAAAGTTTTAAGCCTAATCTTAAAAATAGAGAGGGTGTCTCTCTCCCAAATCCAAGCTGGGAGCTGTTACCTATGTTCCCAGGGTCCTTTGTTATCAAGGCCTAACTAACATCCTCTCATTGTGTTTGGTCAACATTATCACCTTACCTATGTTATATAATGTAAGCAAATATAGAGCATGTTTAAGGTTCTCATGTGCTTTACAAATCCCGACATTGTATCCTTGGAACATAGGACCCGTTCTGATTATCTGCTATACAGCATAAATCTGGGGATCAAGGTCAAGATTGTCCACTAATCAGTATGCAAGTCTGTTTGAATGACTGCATGTGAATGGATCAATATGACTTAAAAGGTAAAGCACTTTGAGTGGTTGATAAGTCTAGCATAACAGTAAATAAATGCAGCACAGCTATGTAGAACTGGAGAGCACAAGACCCTTTATAATGCCTTTCATATTCCTTTGTCATGTTCCCATAATGTACAAATCTGGAGAACAAACTGACAGCATAGTGTTTTTTCCTGGATCATTATAATGCTTTTCTGGGACAATCAATCCAGTTTTGTGGCTTAGAGAAAATGCTACTCAGTGCAGAAGTTTGCCATCAGTTGTTTCTGCCTAGCTTTCAATCATATGGTTACCACTGTAAAAGATTAACTGTGATCTTTTCTTAAACCTGACTGTGACCAAATTCTTGAAGAGTTTGGGGACTCTTTGACTTCACACAAGATCTATATCACAATCTGTGTTGATCACTCATGACAATTGCATGCATTCATGGACTTCATTGCTTTTGGGACTTTTTCTCATAGTAGATGAGTTGTGGTTTGGTATTTCCCCCCCTCTTTTTCTTTAATTAATGACAACACAACAACACCATTGGTTATTTGATGATGTTGAAGCAATGTTACAGTGTCTTATGAACAATATCAACAGGAAAAAAAAAATCAGACATAACTGGGAGCCAAAATAGGACCCTGGGAACATAGAAAAGACCCTGCAGTTACTAGTACTGTAAATGTGCTAAGAGGTACTTTATGTAAGGCTGTTGCCCCAGCTAATGAACAATAGTTTACTTATAATGTCTATTTTTCCCCCCAAACATTCATATTTTCTGTGAAATAATGATAAAAAAAACAGATTAAAAAGGATACTGGTCTCAAATCAGTCTTGAATGTTGCTCCTGCACTTTGGCTTTGTAGGGCAGGATAACTAAGGTTAAATGATGCAGAGATACTGGTTCCAGCAATAAGCATTTACTGCCTGTCTTTGTGTTACTTTGATGCACTTTAGATTAAATCTTTTACCAAGCAGTACAGTATATGCTGTAGATAGGTTTGCTTTGTTGTCATGTAAGTCTTTTTTAAGTGCATCATTTTTTCCCTGTGTTTTTGGACTCTTTTGCAGCTAGAGTTGGAAGGCTCTATGTTCTTATACTAATGCCTATAAACATAGGCCTAATTTTATTCTGGATCTAATTAAACAGTCAGAGCAGTGATACCAGGATTTCATGCTCACATCAAAAATTAATTATGAACTATTCATAGCATTTACACTGTTAAAAGTGACCTGAATAGCAAAAAAAAGAAGCTGTTTAATCATAGTGGTAGTGAAACCACAGGCTTAAACACAGTCTCTTCCTCCCAGTCTTTATCTTTGGAGGATACAGGTCTTTACTGGCACAGAGTGGTATTGCATAGTCTAATTAAACCCAAAGTGAAAGTCTTTTTCTTGGGCAAGAAAGAAATTCATGGTGTTTTTTGTGCATTTTTTTCACACAGATTACTAATTTCACTAATCTCTAATAACTAAACATTAAAAGAGAGCAGCTAAATAAAGTGATACAGTAGGGGTTTCTCAGGAATTAATACAGTTTTCTTCTCATTCTCTGCAGCTTTTGCCATATTTACAGTCCAACTTGACTGGATTTAAGCAGCTGGAAATTCTTAACTTCAGGAATGGAAGTGTCGTGGTTAACAGCAGGATGAAACTAGACAAGCCCGTACCCTATAATGTAACAGAAGCAGTGCACTGTGTGCTTGAAGACTTCTGTAATGCAGCTTCCAAACGGCTTGATATTGAGATCGACAGTCGCTCCTTGGACATAGAACCAGGTGAGAGACCCTCGCTTGGCCACTGCTCTGATTTGTTTCTGTTCCACTTGTGCTGAACAACTTTAAATGTGCAGTAAGTAATTTTTTGAGGTTATTTCTAAGAAAAAATAATTTTGTGCTCATAAATATATATTGACTAGTGTGTAATTACATCTTCCAACCAATGCCTGCGGACACCCAGCATATTGACAACACAGTCATATTGAGAGCTGAGGTAAACAGCCGACTGACAGGCTACGCTCACTGCAGATGAACGATGGCCAGAATTGTTTGTCCCACAGTGGCCACTGTAACTAGGATTCTGCATTTGACTTGGGAGGGCTAAGAAAACAGAATTCAGTTAACTGTGATCTGCAATCTACTGACATCTAGTGGTGAGATTTTACACACTGTACCTTTAAAATTTGTGTGTCTCCTAGCAAAGGTAGAGTCACAGTTCATTCCCCTGTTGTGTGAGTAAAGTATGCATAGAGAACAAAAATCCATAGTCTGCACTTGCAGTGAATTATGCTCATCCATGTCACAAGGTCGGAGTTCCTGTTGACAGCATGTCTCCTTATTTGCTGTCTGTTTATAGACTGTAAGGCATTGTGCATCTATTTGAAAAGATGAGTTTATGATTGTATGGGACCTCATTATAAACACACCATGCTGAAAGCAGGCGTCTCTAGTCATGTCAGTCAGAATGTCCTTTTATTTCCCCTCTGAATCTGTGAACAGGGAGGGACTGCATTAGTGCTGGTGAGAATTCACCTCTCTGGTCTACATTTCTTTCACTTCTCTCCCATTTCTGTTGCCTTTAGCTGACCAGGCAGATCCCTGCAAGTTCCTGGCCTGCAATGAGTTTTCACGCTGTGTGATAAACAGTTGGACCGATGAGGCAGAGTGTCTGTGTGATCCCGGCTACAGCACTGTGGACGGCTTGCCTTGTCAGAGCACCTGCACACTGCAGCCAAACTACTGCCTGAATGGAGGCCAGTGTGAAATAATCCCGGGCCATGGAGCCACCTGCAGGTACACGCAAGCTGATAAACGAAAGGCAGCACAAACAAAATGACCTTAAAGTTTTTACTAACTTCTTTTTGACTGGCTGCCTTTGCATTAGTTTCCCTGATGTCACTTGCAGAGCCTTGAAGTTGGAAATCCATCATGTTTGTTTTTATTTTTCTTCTTTTTCTCTTTATCTTGAATTGTAAGGCTGTTTTTTAAAAAAAACAAACAAAAAAAACCTTGCTTTGCAGTGTACTCAAGGTCATCCAAGACTTGAAAGCTGACTGCTGAAAAATGTTGAATTCTACAATTCTGTTTAATAAAATTTAAAGACACGGAATCAGGAATCAGTCGAGAGGAAAATATATATTTAATCAATTTCTCCCACAATTATTATTATAGTTCTGCGTCATTGTAGCATCCAACTCTTAAAGGCTTTTTGAATTGATCATGAATTTATGTTAAAATGGAACGTTATTACAGGGTGTGACGTAATGCAAGGATCTTTCAGTTATTTATCTAGAACATTGGGTTTCTTTTAAATAGAAAGACAAGGAATTTTGAAAACAAAGCTGTGATGATGTAGCCTAATGGCATTTTTGTGCATATTTAGATCTACACCATAATGTATTTATTGAGACACAGGAAAGTGAAAGCAATAATCTGCTCTTTCCCACATTTCTCAGGGACAAGAAAAATAATTTTTCATTTTCTGCCACAAAAAATGTGGTTACATTAACAAGTGCTGCTTTATAACTTCCAGTTAGGTCTGCAAATTTGGACAGTGGCACAGTTCTCAGAATATCGGCTCTGTGTTTCATCACAATAGATTTGAAATTAAATGACAAACATGCCTTTTAAATATAGACTTTCTTTAACCCCCACAGTTTGACCAAACATATCATTTAAAAATTTCTGGAAGTTTGTGGACTGTGTTGTCAACAGTGTATTACGGATCCTTTGCAGACAATTATTGCCAGAAGTTAGGAGCTCATGGATATCACTCAGCATTTTCAGAATATTCTGCATCTTTACCTTCAAAGATTCCTGGGTTGCATTCACAGTATTTAGTTTTAGGTCACTGTCCTGTGACATTCCGTGCAATAAGCTATGCTGCATTTGGCTGAATCAGAATAGAAAATGAAGAATTTATCTGGCTTTGCCAGTCATATAATCAATAAACAATAGTGACTCAGTCCCACTGGAATGCATGGTCATGCATGTTTCACAGGTGCTGTGGATCATTAGCCATTCTGGTCTGCTTCCATGCTTTTTTCTTTGCAACATTCTGTTACATGTTGATTTGATGTTCATCTGTCATCAGGTCTATCTGTCTATCTGCTGGAGAGTGTTTTTCACTTGAGGTGAGGCTCTGAAGGGATTTTCTTCATCAAGGAAAGGATCCAATGATCATCCACCACTCTTGTCTTCCAATGGCTGTCCAGGCCTTTTTAATTGACCAAGCTCAGCACTGATTTGGCCATTCTTATATTCCTGCTCATCCTCTTGTTCCTTGGGCTTGTTTTGTTTTTGCGACCTATGCAATCCATCTGGATTGAAAGCTCTCACGTTCTGGGTTCACAGTAACAGCTTTCAACTGACATGTCACAACCTTTTTTTTCCTGCTAAACCAACAATGAAATAAGAAAGGAAAAGCCCACACCTGTCCATTAAAAAGTTCTTGAGCTACTTGTCCAGTTTCTTCATGTCCCTTATAAAAGTTTGACTATCCTAACAAACACTGCATTAGTGTCCAAATATTTATATAATTTTATAATATATTTTTATCATATAATAACTGCATGCATTTTTCTGATCTCTTTTAGATGCCCTGTGGGTAAATACTGGCACTATCATGGGGAACGCTGCAATGAGCTGGTGTCAGTGCCGGTAGACCCTTCACTAATTGTAACCTGCTTTGTGGGAAGTCTCTGCCTTGTTTGCGCCGTCCTCGGCATTTTAATATTCATCAACAAAAAATGTATAAAAACCAGAAAGGCTGTAACATTGGTGTAAGTATGTGCCCCCTGTTTTGTACAGTTTTTTTTAATATAAATATATGACTATTTTGCCAATTGAAGGGTGTTTCCTGCTGTTTCAAAAGATTCATATTCACCACCTAATCTCCTTTGCATTGTAGGCATACCCTTGCCCCTTATGCCTTTGAGAATAGTTTGAGGGAGAACCCAGTATTTGAGAATGACGATGGTGTCTTAAATCATGTGTCCACGTTACCATATCCGTCAAGTTCTGCCTCATCCCAGTCCCAACACTCTGAGCAAGAACATTTTGCCTCAATTGAAAATATACACCTGAGCATTGAGGTACACTGTGCTGTGCCGCACAGAAGACTAAATCGATTAAACTACTAACCTCAGACCTTCAGCTACTAATACCTAAAACACTCTAACCAACTCGCTTTTTTACACTTGGTGTGACGTTTGAGTTGATCCTCCAACCTTCCATGCTTTCAGTCTAGGCTGACGTTTCATTTGCATTCAAAAGTACTTTTAGTATGATAATATAATCTGCAATAGACTGGCAACCTGCCCAGGGTGTACTCACCCTCTCACCCCATGATAGCTGTGATAGGCTTTGTGAGCAAAAGAAAATGGATGGACGGACGGATGGATGGATGGAGATGAAACCTTTCACTGGGACTAAGCATCCTCTAGTATATTCAGTGGATGCTCAGTGGCATTTAACCACAGAATCAAACAGTTAAGAAGTGTTAAGGTGCACATAATCCACAACTGCTTTGTATAAATCCAACCACTGTGTATAGTTTTAACAGTCAACTGTGTGGTAGTTGCTGTAGGTACAATTTCCTAGAGTAGATCTGCCAGACCCTTGAATAGTACAGTGTTTGCTTTCATTTGCATTGTATATACTTGTCTGGTTCAAGTAGCCCTGTTTTAATAATACATTATTGAAGCGCACTGTAAATAGAGAGCTTGTCTACTCCCTGTTTCCACAGATCCCCAGACAACTCTACACAACAAGATCAGAAAGACTAGTCTCAGAAATGGTGGACTTTCATCACTGCATCCCACACAATGAGGTAAAAATGAAAGTTTTAAAACAGCAAAACTGAAAAACAAAACAAAACAAAACAAGGGATTTAACTCATATTTTGGAAATGTACATCATAAAATTGAAGTAATGTAAGATGTACAATACATTTAAAGTAACAGCCACTGATTGCAATTTAAATAGTCAATCATTTAAAAAATTTGAATATTTAATAACTTTAAACCGTACATATTTTCCAGCTATATGACGTTTGCAAAGGTAAAACATCCGTGCGTGCAACTGCTTAAATTTTTTTTAACTCACAAACCAAAATCATTGTTGACATTTGTGCATTTATTGCATTAACACCCTCAAAATAAATTGTAGAAAAGGTATGCTATAACCTTTAATGAGTAGTTTCAAGATAAGATTGTGTTGATCAGTGCTTCTGCAGTGTTCTTTTTGTCATGTACCTCATGATTTAAGCAACTTGTAGTTTCACAGGGGATTTTGTCGTGTATAATTCCACCAGAAATGAGTCAGCTTTTATTCTTCCTCTTGTCTGTTCCAGATGTGGCGACTATCAAATGAATACAGGACGTGCCATGTTTTAAGGGCAGCGGATAATGAATGTTTTGAAGTAACAGTTCTCTGATGGCTCCGTGTTCGATTTTGAAGATCTGTCAGCACAGTGTGAAACATAAGGAAAAAAAACTGTTGTTGCTGTCTAACTGTATATGGGTGGCATGCACAGATGCAGATACTATAAAGCAGTGATTGAGTTTAATTGTTCATAGTGATGAAAGATGTCTTGTTAGACAGAGAGCTATGGATATTGCGGTGCACTTAGGCTGTGTTCAACTGGAACCTAATATTTATTTTATATATTGAATGGTAGGAATATTTCCTGTATAGCCTTGGCAAAGGTTTTTATTTCCTCACAATGAGGTATTTATTATTTACAAACTGATACACAAGGTGGTATCTGTTTAGACTTTATAATATTGTTTATTGCAATGCCATCTTTTAACATTTTTGTGTTCCAAAAGAGGCTGAATGCATACAGTATTTGGTCTGTCGGTACCATTTACAATCTTCATCACTAATCATTTGTCCAGTAAGACCGGGGCTTCTTTTTTTTTACACAAAAAGAACAAAAACAAAAGAATAAAATGTTTTTGAATTAACAAAAATGTTTTCTTTTTTTTTTTGGCACCCCAGAATGTGTTAGGTCTGTATAATTGAATCATATGTAAGAAAAAAAAGAAAATGAATAAAGAATGAGTTTAAAGCCTGACATCAACCACCTTGGTTTTTTAATAAAATCAAGGTAATGTCTAATTATTGTTTTTTTTTTTCAGTTCTTGCTGTAACTGTCACATGCACAAATGGGTTATTTATTTATTTTTTAAGGCTCTATTGCTTTATGTTGGTATTAATTAAATATAAAGAGAACATAAAGTACTGTGCAAAAATATTGAGACATGCCTCATTTCTTTATATTTTGCTTCCAAAGAGCCAGATTTTCTTGTAATTTTTTTTAAATGCTCTTGAGCAATAGTTGGCAATACTGGCTGCTTTTCAAGGGATGAACCAGTGTTGTGTCTACACATAACACAATTTAGCAAAGAACCAATTTTAAATGGTATCTTTAGACACTTTGCTGTTAGCAGCCTGTTGCAAAACCACATTTGGTCCCCATGCTTTTAGTTGAATAAGTGAAATTACCAAAGATAACACAGTTTGACAGGCATAAAATATCATTTTTGCACAAACATCGTGATTCCCAAAGAGATATTAGCTGACAACTTGGCACAATTGGCATGGTGTGCAGTGTGTCCGTAAAAAGTTCAAGGAAACTGGACAATGGGGTCTTCAGTCATTGGCTGCAACCAAAACACTTTAGGTTGAACCTGAGACACAGTCTCTGTGTCTGTTTGCACCATCATCACTCTGTGTGCTTCCTCATTTGACAGTCTGCATACAGTTCATCAGTGGTGCACATGATTTTGCCTCTACAGAACACAGGATGTCTCCTCCCATGAGATTTGTTGAGGTGTTAGCTGAGTACAATAATTGTGAGACAATAGGTTTACCTGCCACCCTCATCTGGACTGGCTGGGTTAATGGATCACTTGGCTTTTGGCCAGAGAAGCCAATGGTCTTGCGCACAAGATGACAGATGAGGGGAACCATGCCTGGCCTCAGCTCCACGTGCATGAGTAGGTAGCCCCTAGGCAGGTTGTTCCTCTGTTGAGTAGGCGTGAGTGAGTCCAAGTGGCGGTCCTGGCTGTAACAGTCCTCCTCTCCTTCCTCCTCGCCAGGTCACTCTGCCTCTCGTCTCTACCCACAGGTGTACAAGTCCAGATTGTCACCTTGATTATCATGCACATGTACAACAGGCACAGCAGATTCAGTTAGAGCGTTAGGATCAGTTGGGGCAGGAAATCTACCCGTTACCTGTGCAGTGCTAACAGCTGGAGGAGCAGGCTGGGTGTGTCTGAGATAGAGCTGCACAACTCTGAGCAGTGTTGTCAGTCAGCACTGGGGCCTGAGCCTCAGTGTGCAGTTATCAGAGGTGCTGAGCCTTCTCCTTCCTCTGTTTGGTCAGCTCTCTCAGTCTGTCCTCCGCTGGAATGTATGCAGCCATTTTGTTGGACTCTCCTCCTCTGTCAGGATTTCTCCTTATCTTAAAAGATCTCCACCATCAGGATACTGCACTGTGAAAAACTTCCACAATACAGGTTGATGCATCTCCAGATTCACATCATCAGGCAGGTTAGTCTGGCCTACTCTGCTCAGCTTAGTGGCATGTTTTCCAAAAGAGCTTAAATGCCACCAAGTACAGAGTAGCTCCTGCAGAATTTTCTCCCAAGGAGATGATGACTTACTTGATCTTTGTGTGATGTCAAACAGTCTGTCAGCCAGTCTCACCATGTCCACAACTCATGGGTGGGCACACTGGCACACTGCGCTCCCCTCCTCCCATTCAGGAGGATTCCTTGTGTGTCTGGATCATCTTTCAGCCGTCTCCCTCTCTCTCGTGCCTCCTTTGCAGGAATGCCATCCTCTTCCTTCTCCGACTGTTGTTGTTTGGGAAGGTTTCTGTGGAGATCTGTAGCATCATCTAAAAATGATCTCTGGACACACTGTTAGTAGGAGAGAACAGGTGGCATTCTGCTTTTTGCTGTGCTCTTTGTTGGTCACTCAAGGTCACACTGGGTCTTCATGTGTTTTTTTTGTTTTTTTCCCCCACAATCCACCCCTTGTGTGAGGTCACTCACTGCAGTTTGCTCAGAGGACATACTTCTCAAAAATATATTTTCAAGCACTAAAAAACAGAGTGGAGGCATCTTTCTGCCACAATGGGGCAGAAGAAGACACTTCAGGATTTTCTACACCTATATATATGCATACACATACATACATGCATACATACACATACATATATATTTTTGATGTTTCACCTCCATTTCATTACATCATTTTATTTGCCATAACTTTACATCAATCTCTTACCGCTCTATCATAACCCCCAAACTACTTTCTATCAGCTAACACATTCTCATCTATGTTTAACTCAGCAACATGCCATGTTAAAAGATACCAGGTGGAAGTCAGAGATGGAAGTCCATCATTGTCATTTTGCACACACCACACTCCTGGTTGGAGGTAGATATTACCGTTTAATTACCGCATGGAAGGGGCTGTTGATCACCCCCCCTTGTTTTAGAGCGTCTCCATGTGTTCCTGCTTCACACTCGCTCTCTGAGAGGTATGCAGCATCCACTTGTAGGAGTGACCTGTGGAACAACACTCAAAAGCAATCTCTCAGCTCCATCAAATTTATTTAATTAATTTGCTTTATTTTTTTTTTTAAATTTGGTAAATTTACAGATTCTCATATGACTATTCTGGGAACCAGACACACAGCAGAGAGGTCATTGCAACTCAATTTTCCCCCTTCTTCTAAATCCTCCGGTATTCAAAGAATGCTCTGAGGTGAAGACGTCATCTGCACTGAGAGCACACACAGTCCACCAAATAACACAACGATATTTCCCGAGGACCAACTTACAGCTTCTTCTCTATCTATGAACTCCTTCTAACCCCATTTTGAATTAATTTTGAATTAATGGTTCTTGTGAGTTGTCGAAGCTTCAGGTTGATCAGCCGAGTGTCATGCAGTCTCTCAGAATCTGTTACACAGATGAATGTCTGATCAGATTATCTGTATTTAAAATTCTTCAATTCTTTTATTTCCTCGGAGGCTCAGGTGTTATCTCATCCTCCCCGATCTATACTTACCACTCCACACTCCTTTACCTCACTCACAACTACTACATTTATATCTTCAGTTCAATCTATTTATTTTAGGCTCAGTTCATGTCCAAGCTATCTTAATATATTTACTATTTTGTTATTATTTATCTTACTATTGATGTCATTATAACTGTTTTATTTAGTTCTCTTTATACCCCTTATTCTCCCAAACATTTTCAACGTTTATTCCCCTTATTCATCCAGTTTTAGAATTTATTCTTACCCATTCTCTTAAGGTTTTAGTTTAATTTGACTCTCTCTCTAATTAATGCTACTTTTATTAATCATTTTTAATCAATCCAGCTATTTTATCAGGGGTTCATCACATTTAAATGGGTTATTCTTTTATTCAAATTTAATTGACCTATTCCTGCTTTCCCTTTTTGATCTCTAATTTAACACTTCTAACCCTCCAAATGATCTAAGTTCAAACTTTTACACACTCAATATTAACTTTAAACCCAAATGATTAATTCTCCTAGTTTATGCTTATTTCTCCCAATTTTATGCAAACTTTCATTCACCAATTGCACAAACAAGCAGGCAATCTCTGCTTCTAACACACACAAACACATTTGAGCGGCTGCAGGCCGAGGCCTCATAGCCCGCAGCAGCTCCCTCCTCACTACATTTACCAAAGGTTTTTCAACACTTTTGATTTGGCTTATTTATTCTAAGCTCAGATTATTTAAGAGATATTTTATTGATACCTTTACATGATTTTATCTGTTGTTCTACTACAGATGTTACAGATGTTTTAT
>JAMQGT020011763.1:0-39316 GCA_024447675.2 Pterophyllum scalare
AAGTCCAGACCTGAATCCAATGGAGAATCTGTGGAAAGAGCTGAAGACTGCTGTTCACAAACGCTCTCCATCCAACCTCACTGAGCTCCAGCTGTTTTGCAAGGAAGAATGGGCGAGAATTTCAGTCTCTCGATGTGCAAAACTGATAGAGACATACCCCAAGAGACTTGCAGCTGTAATTGCAGCAAAAGGTGGCGCTACAGAGTATTAATGCAAGGGGGCCGAATAATATTGCACGCCCCACTTTTCAGTTTTTTTATTTGTTAAAAAAGTTTGACACATCCAATAAATTTCATTCCACTTCACGATTGTGTCCCACTTGTTGTTGATTCTTCACAAAAAATTATAATTTTATATCTTTATGTTTGAAGCCTGAAATGTGGCAAAAGGTTGAAAAGTTCAAGGGGGCCGAATACTTTCGCAAGGCACTGTAAGTCTGCAGATGTCAGAAGTACTAGTTTGTCTTTATTTGGCCTGCTTTAACTGGCAATGATTATGCATATTTTGCAAGTGCAACTGTTGCCTCCACTGTGGGATGTCTGCTGGCGAACAGTGGTAAAAAGATCTATGGGCTGTGGCTTGGGAGCAGCCACGGGGTGAGCAATCAAGACCCGAACCTGACAGCCAGTTGCACACTACCAAAAAATAGAAAAGGTGAGAGACTGTCTGCAGGTTCTCCTATGAAAACTTGGGAGTATCACTTCCTCTAGATAGCTCATGTTGGCTGAAGGCTCTCTTTCAGCCATCTTGGCCAAGCTAATCTAAAAAGTGAGTGAAAGACACCCACTGAAAGACCCCAGCCAGCTGAGTCCTGTCAGTCAGCACCACTGTACCAAGTACTTTTTGGTTGGGAGCAGAGGCTTCAAGAAGTCAACTTGCTAGGCAAACTCAAGACCTTAGGAAGTGACTGGTTTCTGTGTTGTCATTGAAGGAGGGCATGGAGGATGGAGGCAGATGATCCACTGCAGTGACCCCTAAAGGGAACAGTCAAAAGAAGAACAGGGCACTTCAAACTTTACTACTACAGTTACTTGAAGTGACTTAGACTTAAGACATTAAACGTTCACTATAAAAAGGAGCCCACACAGATCAGCCCAGTAGAGATATGCTAATCGTGTGGTTGGTGGACAAAGAAGCCATCAGGTCAGGTTCAATCGATCAGTCTGAGATGAACTCAGACTGGTAAACCAAGGTTGCCTCACAGACACTCCACACTAATCTGTTCTGAATCCATTTAAGCTGCATTCTCGCTTGTTTGTGGTTATCACTGCAGTCTTGCTTTGCTGCATATGCACATTAAGTGAGCGCACACAGCGCACAGAGAGCTTACAGCTGGATCAGATGAAATAAGGAGCTCACTGGACAACGTCCAGGTTTCACTTCAGCCCGGCCCAAGTCCTTGGCTCCTGACAATGTTTGCCTGCAATACACAACTTTGGTGTTTGCACTATGTTGCCCTGTGTAAACAACATTAGCAGTACTTTCCTACCCAGTGCTTTTAAACTGCAAAACTTTACACTGGACTAGCCTTAAGGACATGGGGAAAAAACATGCTCAGCTTTATGTCAGGCTGTATTTTAAGTGTCAATTTTACTCTTTTACCCTTTTCTTGAGCCTACATGCTGCTGCCTTCTTGATACTTCTTCTCCACTATGATGTGGGTTTAAATAACAGTCCTCACTCTGGCCCCGAGGCTCCTGAACATGTTACAACAAGATGCCGTCGAGTCCCTGAGCAAAGGAGGTAGCCAAAGCATGACTAACTAAAACAGCATGAATCCTGTTCACATGTTCTAGTTCATTCCTGTAGCCTGTAGATTACAAATATAATTCTGCCCATTTATCTGTTTATCTAGTGGCAAATTTTATCAAATATATAGATGGCTTTTCTTACATGTCCTCTGTGTCTCAACATCTGTGTTCCAGACTTAATATTCAGCCAGCCTCACCTGGCAACTGTGAAAAGGTGCTCTTGCAATACCAAAGGCAGCTGAAAGGAGTCTTTCCAACGCACTCGTTTCACCTCTTCAGGCTCCAAGGTAATCTGCAGCAGAATCCACACAATAGCCCACAGCAGGTGGACTCAAATCAGAGTGAGGGGAAGTTTATAGACCATAAAAGTTCAGGCTGTCAACAAGCTGAACTATTAGACGTGCACTTGACACAGCCCAAATCTGGATTTTAGGTGCGTACAATGAACCCCAACATGGAAACCTTAACACGTTTCATTTAGCATAAAGTATTGTTTTAATGCCACAGTACTATAAAATGACCTTAGTCCATTATTTAATTCAACATATATTTATTGTGCGTCATAGTTTCAGTTCAGTCTGCCTAAGTTAAGCAGTACTGTAATCGAACAGTACAAGTGCAGCTTTTCCTATAATAAAGGCAAAAAGATTTTCCTATAATTAAGTGGAAGAACACTGATATCCTGGTAAACATGCGGTCACAGCCTGCCCAAGTTACATCAGCACGTTACACAGGTACAGTGTTTTATCGAGAAACAAACACCGTTCATTAGTACGGTTTTTAATCCATCTTCTCTGCATCTTTTACACGTGAACAACAAGTCTCATTAAATCGACTCGGCTTATCTAGTGGCAGGTTTTATCTGCTCTCCAAAGTCACCGTCCAGTACTCACTCCATCTGCTTTTGGAGTTGGTCAGCCTGGCTCCTTTCCGTCTCCACTCTACAGTCTCACTCATCGCTGCGACTCCGTTAACACTAACAGTCCTTTCGGAGATCCCTGCCTGCAAACCCAGAAACACCACCAGGGAACTTTAAGGTCGCCATCCCAGCTCACACGCTGCACACAACATCTTAACCTCACTTTCGACTGCAGTTGGTGCGCTTTGAAGGCTGAAACCGCTGTGCTGCGTTCAAGGTATGTGCGAAAAATGACGCGTTACGTATTTTCTACGGCTGTCCACCGTTTTATCATATCGATCTTGATCGTCTGTTTTGAGGCTCTGTTTGCTTCCAGAAATTATTCAGCCACGCGTAAAAAGCCAACAAAAATATTATAAAATATGCTGGCTTAGGTGCCGCCCACCCAGTCACAACAAACCCAGGGTCCCCAAATGCAACACTAGCTCAGTTAGACGGAAGCATGGTTAACACTTCCAGCCGTACGCAACAAGCGGCCGATGACTCAAAACAGAGCAGCCTGGCAACAAAAAAAATCACAAAACAGACTCAAAAATGAAGAAAAAAAAATTATTCAATTATTCACGCTTTATATATATATATATATATATATATATATATATATATATATATATATATATATATATATATATATATATATATATATATATATATATATATATATATATATATATATATATATAGCGTGAATAATATTATTTTACATGGGATGGTGTTGCCAGTATAAATTTCAGACAGGTTTTGGTTGTAATCATCAAATATAAATTGTTGTTTATTTGATACAGGAACTTAGTATTACTTCCAAATACCAGTTTTTACATGCTGTATGATTAATGCTTTTTCAGTTTTTATGTCCAAAAAGGATAAACAGTTAGACCGTCACCATACTGATGCTTCATGAAGACTGAACGAGTCTAGGAGGAGTTCAGAAACAAACATAAAGACATGCACACACTGCAATGTTTTTTCATTACAGTATGAAGCTGATGATGCACAGTTGTGGTCAGCAGTTTACACACACACACCATGCTCATCACTGTCATGGTCATTTTGCGGCTTTTAGCGAACTGATCTTCCATCTTTCATGACTTTAAAAACAAGCACTGGGTGCACAAGCTTGAATTTATTTTGAATTTTCTCTAATCCACACAGGCTCAAAATTATAGATACAAGCTCAAATATACACACACAACCCCACTAATATTTGATTAAACATCCATTATCAAGTTGCACCTCAATGAGATACTTTTGATAGCCATCAACAATCTTCTGGCATAATTCTTGCTGGATATTTGACCGCTCATCTTTGCAGAATTGATGGTTAATTTAAATTGGTTGGTTTTCTAGTATAGAGCCAGTGTTTAAGCATAGTCCACATGGTCAGGGCTTTGGGAAGGCTGTCTCAGAAGCTTAATGTTAGCCTGCTCGATCCACTCCAAAACCAGTTTGGGATCAGTGTCCTGCTGGAACACTCAGCTGTGTAGCTGTTCATTTATGTGAATTTGAAGATTTTGGAGGTAGCCCTCCTTCTTCATTATTTATCCATTTTGTGTATTGTACCAGTACCACTGGCAGCAAAACAGCCCCAGAGCATGATGCACTTCGATGCCCCGCCATCCTTCACAGTTGGTACAATGTTCTTAGGTTTGAAAGCCTCACCTCTAGTCCTCATATACGTCTTGTCATTGTGTCCAAATAGCTTAATTGTTGTCTCGTCAGGCCATAAAACTTTTCTCCAGAAGACATTTGACTCCACACGGGCAGCCGCAAATTTCAGCTGAGCTTGAAGGTTTCAATTTTGGAGCACGGGCTTCTTTCTTGGTTGGCACCCTCTCAATCCATGATGATGTAAAACTTGCTTCACCGTGGACAGTGATGCTGGTGTTCCAGCATCGAAACTTTGTGGGTTCTGAGCTGTTTCTGAGCATCCTAACCAATTTCCTGTCATCTCAGGGTGACAGTTTGTGTCTTTTTCCAGACTATGGCAAAGTTATGACATATCCAAATAACTTGTGGATACATAAAATTGTATGAGCTGATGATCCTGGCATCATTCTTGTTTTTAAAGTTATTAAAGATCTAACTGTACAGCCATTCAGTTCAAATAAATCATTAAAAGTCCCAAATTAATTATTTTAAGTAAATTTCTGACCACAACTGTACATATAAATTAAGATGAATTCAGAGGCGACAAGGCAAAAGTGTCTGTTGAGCAACTACTCCTATCTGCTGAGAGGGAGAGTGTTTGTTGAACAGAGAAAAGAGTTTTTAACAGCACGCTTTAGTGTTAGAAGACATTTATAGTATTTTGATGCCCCCAAATTGAAATATTAGGGGTTCATTTTTAGACCACCCTATTGCTGTCTGTGAAAAAAACAACCCCTTGTTGGCTCAATGTCATACCTCACTAAACAAAAGTTTGTGTACACTTCTGGATTTATCCTGCTGCTTAACTTTGCCTGTTTCAGAAAGACGAGTTCCTGAAGAAGTCATGCATGCCCAGTCACATGACGTCCTCCATGTTTCACTGATGAGCTGGAAGGGTTTGGGTCATTGCCAGTTCCCTTCTTTCGTCACATTTTTACTTTTCCATTATTTTGGTGAAGGTTTTTACATGTCTGACTTCATACGTTTCGTGTGAGCAATGCCATTTCATCTTATTATGTGAGCAGACTTTAGTATTGCAGAAGTAGTTCAAAATGTGAAGAAGGCTGCCACACACTGCATCTGCAGTTGACTATTTACAAGTCAGCTGGAAGCCAATCAGCTAATGAATAAGGAGATTATTATGAAGTGTGATAAAGCCCTTGATGATGATTTCCCAATGCCAGAGCCAGCTGTCTACCAATTGGAGGTGGCTCAATCTGCGGCTTTCCATATGTTGAAGCCTCCTCGGGCAAGATATTGAACCCAAAGTATGAACGTGTATGTGATTGGGTGAATAAGACTTGAAGTAGGAAGTGCTTTGAGTGCTATAACTGAGTAGAAAGGCGCTATATAAGTACCAGTCCATTTCACTTCAGTGCTATCCTATAATTCGCTAAGCTTCATCCCTCAGCATTCATGTTACCTTACAACATACCTGTCTTCTTCAACTGTTGCTCAGCACTTGTATGCTTTGAGTCGCCATCTTCAACTCGAACAAACTCTAGGATTGGAAAAGAAACACATTGTAAAGTGTGGAGATTATTACAGTATCTGTGATCACTTTGCGTTCTTCACAAGGATTTTGTCATAATGAAAACCTTTTGAAAACAAAAGGCTCGGGTCCTGGGAGTTTGAGGGTCATGCGAAGTATCTCAGCTGTTCCCAGAGTTCCTCATGAAGGCTCTTAGGGTCCTGTTGATCTTGTACAGCTCTAGGCATTCCAGGATCCATGTGTGAGGCATCGAGTCATAGGCTTTCCTGTAATCAATCTAGGCGGTGCACAGGTTGGTCAGTCTGGTCTTACAGTCTCAAGTGACTGCTACCAGTAGCTGGTGTATTGATCTGCTGGTGTGACGATAGGCCAATTCCTTTCTGGGCCCCACTCATGTATTGAGATATGTGTCTATTCATCTTAGCTGCTCTCATGCCTGACAGGAGCTTCCATGTTGCACTGAGGGTGGTTATTGGCTGGTAGTTGGATGGGACTGGTCCCTTCTGGGGGTCCTTGGGGATCAGGACTTTCTGGCCTTTAGTCAGCCATTCTGGGTGTGTCTTAGCCATCATTGGAAATGTGCTGAACTAAAGTTACGAGCAAGTTCATTGAAGAACATGACATCCCAGAGACAATAGCCAGATCATCAGGCTCTCCATGGCTTCTTCTTGCTCAAGGAAGAGGGGACATCAGTGCAGGCACCACACACAAACATGTGGGTGCAGAGCAGGCCTATGAGCTAGGCTAGCAAGGCATCCACATAAACTACCAGTTCTTAGCATCCTTCTGGCCAATGCCAGATCAGTCATCCATAAAACAGCCAAACTGGAATTATTGCAGGCAGATATATAACAATCAGGAACTGCTGCATAATTATCATTACAGAATCCTGGATGCATTCACTTATACTGGACGCTGCTGTTCAGCTAACGGGACATACCCTGCATCACCATGAGAGGAATGCTAACTCTGGCAGGAGCAGAGGTGGGGGTCTGTGCATATACACACACAATGACTGCTGTACAAACAGCAACGTTGTCCAAACTCACTGCTGCCCAGACTTGGAGACAATTTCAGCTGTGTGCAGGCCATTCTACCTACCCAGAGAAATCACTGTGGTAGTTATAAGTGTAGTATATATCTCTGGAGACTGAGAACCTACACAGACATATGCAGTATATATCCCACCACATGCTACATATGTCTGAGGGCCAGGAACTCTGTGTTTAAGTCAGCTGACACAGACCTATACAGTGCAGCAAGCGCTAACCTCAAGATGGGCATCAAAGAGGACTACAGGAGCAAAGTGGAACCAACGACTCACAGTGGATGTGGCAAGGGATCCAGCAACTGCCACTCCAGAAGTGACCCACCAAACCACCAGTCATCCCACTCTAACCCCGCTGGAACTCCAGGTGAGGTCAGCACTGAAGGCAATAAATCCACAGAACGTTGCTGGACCGGATGGAGTTCTGGGTGAGGTGCTTTGCGCATGCGCAGACGAGCTGACAGAGGTCCTGACTGGGATCTTCAACACTTTCCTGTTACTGGCTCAACAACCGTCATCTCAAGCCTCAACAACTACAGACCTGTGGCTTTGACGTCTGTGGACATCAAGTGCTGTGAAAGACTTTTCCTCCAGCACCTCAAAGCCTGCGTACCATAGTCCCATGAAAAACATCAGTTTGCCTACAGGCCAACCTGGTCCACAGAAGACACCATTGTCACCACACTTCACACCACCGTAACCCACCTGGAAAACATCGCTACTCACCCTGGCCATGTGCTGTTTAACCTTCTGCGGCTTTATTTATGAGAATATCTGATTGTGTTTGCATAGAGAAGTTGACTGGGAGTCAGGCTGGCAGAACATCTTACCCTTTCTTGAGGACTCTCGGGTTGATGAGAAAGTCCACAGCCCCCTCTGCCGTGTAAGTCCACTGTCTTCGCTGCTGTGCCTTTCTGGAGAAAAATTCACATAATGAAAAAGTTATTATGAAACTGAATAAAACATCCTTGATCAAATGAACACACGAATTTGCATTGTCTCATTCATTCTCTTACTTTTGATGCGGAGAGATGAGAAGCTGAAACTCCTCCTTGTGTTTGGAGATAATGTTTCCATATTCTATAAAAAAAAAGAAGAAGAATAAACTAGCAGCTAGGAAGAAATGGCACCTTTGTAACTGTTTGGAGAGTCAGTACATTCACATGAATGGTAATGGTTAAAGAACTGAAAATGTAACACATTTGTGGTGTGTTGCTGAAGGAAAACGGAAATCCTAAGTACTGTGTTCCAAGATTACACACCTGCTTTTGCTCAGTTACATTTCAAGGAAAACTTTTGTTCTGAGATCTGTTTTTGACATTTCATCTCAAAATATGCATTTAATCAGAATATCTTGTCCATTAACTTTTGTGTTAACTTTTGTGTTAACTTTTGTGTTAACTAGCGTAACTCCTTTTCAGGCAGCTGGACCTGTCACACTTGTGCCTTCTTACTGATGAATGGCCGGCTTTTTGTCTCAGCAATTGTTTGAGACCCAAACCCAAGCTGAAACAATCTGAACAAGTGTATGTTTATTCAAATGGGCTTTTTCATATTTTACACAAAAATATTTCTGATTGTGTTTGGCGATCTTTGTGAGGATGCATTCCCAACCCTCTTACCTTTCCCAACCTAAATTTAATTCTAACCCTTAAGCCTTAAAGCTAAGTGCTAATGCTCAAACAAGAGCAAAAAAATCTCTAAATTTAATTTAATTTCAACTTATATTTCATCACTATAATTGTCTACACCTGATTCATACAAAGATACCTAGATATACTTATCCCTCCATTTCCTTCCACTAATCCTTTTCAGGATTGCAGGGGGTGGAGCCTATCCCAGCTGTCATAGACTGAGAAGCAGAGTACACGTTGTTCAGGTCACCAGCACAGAAAGACAGACAACCATTCCCACCTGTGGGCAATTTAGAGTGACCAATTAACCTAACCCCACTAACTGCATGTCTTTGGACTGTGGGAGGAAACCCACGCAGGGGAGAACATGCAAACTCCACACAGAGAGGCCCAAGGTGGAATCAAACCTAGGACCTTCTTGCTGTGAGGCAGCAGTGCTAGCCACCACATCACCATGCGTCCTTACAGATATTATATTTTATATATCTTTTGTGTTTGGATCAGATATCTTGAAAATATTTGTACAGTAGATGGACCAGATTGGCAAAATATTTGTTATAAAAACTTAATGTAGGACATAGGAGTGCCAATGTGTTTTGTCCACCTATGTAACAAGTTTATGTGTTTTTTTGAATACTTTGCATTGCTGCTTATTTTTTATGAAGAATTATTCAGACAGCTAAGAGTTTTTGTTTGATGTGGAGGCTCACACTTTTATGCTTTTATGGTTAGTTGGTCCACTGAACTTTGTTTACATACTCAGCCTGAAGCTCATACTGCATGAACATAATTAGTGCTGCAGAGAAAAACGACAGCGATACAAACCATCAGTGTAAAAGAGGAACGTATCACAGTAGGATTAGTGGAAACATTGTGTTTGCGGCAGTAAAACTGCTGTTTTTCTGTTATTGCCATCAGTAGAAATTCCATTTCTCTTTAGAAAGCCTTAACTTTTTCTTTTTTTCCTCTGACACAGGAAGGGACGAGCCTTATGTTTCTTTGTGTTGAACATAGCAGTCGACCAGTGAAAAAAAGCTTCCTACATTAAACTATGTAGCAGAAAGTCCAGGACGGCTGCAGAGTCAAACCATCAGTATAGATGAGAGGGTGATACATGAAAAGTTTAGAGAATGAGACATCATTCAACTCAGTCAGTAATCTGTAAGTTTGCTTCTAAATCAAAGTGATAAACAACTGCTTCACTGGTCCTATTTAGTAAAAATATGTGTATTCTTCAGTTAGATACATTATAATTAATCCTAAACAAGCGCTTGTCTTTTGTTTGATTACTTCATGTTATAATAGGCAATACAGGTCTGTTCAAAGTCCAATAATAACACCTACCCACCTTTATCTTTATGGTCTCTTTTGTTTAACGCGTACCAAAGCTCCAACATATGTGTGTCTATGTCTGTCCTTCAGTAGAAACATGGCATTCCTCCAGTATTAGCTTCTTGTCTGTTCTTCTCCCGCTATTTAAATTCAAAGTTGATTTTAAAATCCCGAATGATCATATCTAATCTGAGTCCTCGTAGTACCATATTATAGTCTTACGTGTGGTGCAGAGCCTTCAACTATCAGCCCTAGTTGACTTACAGTTGTCAGAAAAACAGTAACCTTGATAATGATCAGTTATTTTGATGCACAGAGCAGTAAAACACAACATGCATTACAACTTTAAAGAAAGCAAACACACCAAATCTGTGAGAATGATTTCCCACCTCTAGAATGAGATCATCTACGGAGTATGTAAATGACAAGCTACACGTGTTCTGAACAAGCAGCGACCACTGAAAAATGAAACTAAGTGATAAAAACGGCAGTTCTGCTAATGGCCACCTGTGGCTGGCACAGTGACTCTCCACAGACTCCCATGTTAAAATACTCAACTTTACAGATTACAGTCTGATATGAAAAAGAGTTGTGGCCTTTATGGATAGTTTCCCCCTTCATAACATGAATTTTCTATAACTCATCCGTCTAGCTCTAAAGACTGTACACAGCCAAAACAATAGCAAGTCTTCAAAATGCCGAGTTCAGAAGCAGTGGAGGACAACGGGGTTGCTCCATTTATCTGTTATTTACAGATATATAAACACATACATCAGTTCTGTTTCCAAAGATCAAATAATACTTACTAATTATTAAATGCAGCCAGCAGCCTTGGGCTTACGGCAGCATAACTACGGGATGGCTCAGGGTCACCTGGTAATCCCATAGGATCTTAGCCAATGGGACTTCTAGTCCATACATGGCACAGATGTTCCTGTATAAGTCAGTTCACTTCGATTTATATAGGGCCAAATCACACTACTAGATAAGTATACCATCAGTTACTTACAAATGCATTTACATTTGGCAGGACCAAATTAATCTTTCATTTCTATTGTCGTTGTTACACTTCTATATACATCTTTTTTGGTTTCTTCTTATTCCTGTGCCTGTGCATTAGTTCAGTGGGCAGTCTAAACCACACAAAGGTGACTAATTCATGTCAGCTCCACATGCCACATACTAGTTGTGCAGGTTTTCTATCAATTGCACGCACAGAGCTACACGTTTTCCTGGTACAGACGTGCCAGGTTTTTGTGTGTGATCTAATATCTCGGCAAGTGTTACAGACCTGCTAGATGTGGCTTGAGTACCAGTTTGTTTAGGATTTTATTCGTAGATGATAAAGTTTTAGTGTTTTGTCATTTATGTTAAATGAAAAGCATTTATTACTTAAGGAAAAGTTTTGTTTTTGTCTCATTCTCTGGTTAGCGCTGGTGCCTCACACAAGGTTTGTGGTTGGAACCTTTTGAGGCAAATGGTGCCTCCCTGTGCCGGGTACTCTGGTTTCCTCTCAGAGTACAAAAACATGCAGTTACTGGGGTTAGGTTGATTGGTGACTCTAAACTGCGCATAGGTGTGACTGTGATGGTTGTGTGTCTCTCTGTGTTGGCCCTGCGACAGACTGGCGACCTGTACAGGGTGTACCCTGCGTCTCGCCCTGTGACAGCTGGGATAGTCATAGGGCTACAGCATGGTTATTGTCTAATACAGCTTAAACAGAGGAATCAAAATGATATGAGTGGCATTTTTGTTCACAATGTCAACGTCTTCAATGCTCATATTATACATGCCAAGTTTCCAATATGACATGAATGTGTGTAATTTTTTCTACTTCTGTGACAAGTTGACATTGTCACAGATGAACAGTGTGGCCGTTCATGAAAATGCAAACTAATTTAAACAGAGCACCTGTGAATGATGCAACACTACCCTAGCTTAATACCAAAATACAAATACACAGCTGAAAATGAAACTTAATTTTGGTACTGATCTTTTTATTATCAGGCAATTGAAAATAGCTATCACAGTAATGTGATACTTGCTCACTCGGTGCAGCACTGACAAGAATATTTACATCACGCTAAAAATCATTTTCAGATTTTTTTTTCTAACAAAGTAACCACAAACCACCATTTGACACGTAAACATTCTCCAGGAAGCCGCTGAAGTAAGAGCTGATTAGTTTTCTGCTCTGTACCTGCCCTGTTAGCAGAACTGCACTTTGTTACAATACAAAGTATCATACTCAAAGTTGTGAAACATAGCTTCTTCAAATTCATGTTTTTACTCAATGATGGGATGATGCAAACAGTGAAACTTAAAAAAAGAGTAAAATGACTTTTACTCGTGACATTAATAGGATATCTAGCAATGCATTTATATTGTACATGCTACAAGAAGCTAATAAAATGAGGTGGTGGCCAGGTGAGCTGGAAACTGTGAAAGCTCACAACTGAACCTGTGGCTTCACACGAGTCAGTGAAAACAGGCAAATCATTTGTACTTGTTCTTGAATACATGAAGTGAAAGTTATCAAAGTCAGTGTTGTGTCTTTTGTTTTTAACTGAAGCGATATTCAAAGCAAACATTAGGATATCTCCCTCCAATCACGTCTTTTTCCGGAGCAGAGCCAGAATACAATTAATCTTTTGTGAAACTTGCCAGAAAATTACACGTTAATCAAGATGTCCAAACAAGTGGTGAAGTCTTGAAGTTTAGACACAGAGAGGTTATGAAAGGAACACACTCACCACCTGTATTTGCTGTGATGTCTCATCCATTCTGCTTGATTTATCCACTGCTAATATCAGGGCTGCGGCATAGGTTTGATTTTATTTCTTCCCCAGTAAACAAGAAAATGCTCACCTCCACAGCATATGCAGCAGTAATGAAACAGCAAGTGCACACATATGAGGAAGTGCAGCTGTTGAAATGTGCAGTTGGTGGACTTCAGTCTCAGGCTGGGATTTCCTCTTTCACTGTTAAACCAAGAGTGCGGGCACCTTTGTGTAGTGAAACCTGTTCATCAGCTTTCTGACTCAACCTCGTATTTCATGGAACTGGATAATGATAACTTTTTTATTCCTGGTACAGAGCTCCCAGGTTTCTGTGTGCGACCGAATATCAGATAATATCTTGGCAAGTGTTACAGACCTGCTAAATGTGGCTCGAGTGCTCTGCACGAGTAGAAAAGTGCAGTATAAGTACCAGTCTCTTTAGGATTTATTTATAGATGATAAAGTTTTAGATAAAGTTGAGAGTTTCTCAGACTAGCTCACTTTCTAATATACAATTTTAAAATAAAAAACAGCTGAAAGGTCACTGAGAGGGGGTCATGCTTTATGGAGATATTTTTTAGCAGCAACACAGCAGCAAGCAACTATTTGCTGTGTAAACATTTGGAGGCAGATATCTTGGAATTGACTGGACCTGCTTTATAATAACACTTCATCTGAATTATAGCACTGTTACAATATATAGTGTTTCAAAATACTGCACATCATATATCTACATATATGCCGCATATACATACATGTGTGATAAACATTCATACATACTAATACTTACTACTACTACTACTACTACTACAGTACATGAAGCCTATTCCAGCTGACACAAGGTGCTGACATGTTCTGGTACAACAGCCTATCTGCTGTTGTAAGCCTGTTTACTTCCTGTTTCACCTAGTGCTGTTAGGCCTAGGCAGTTTTTTTTTTCAAACCATAATGTGCATGCTGTACGTGGGTACTGTCACCAGGGGGCAGTGCCAAAAATAGCAATAGGTGATAGTTTTTGGTCCATAGTGAGAAAGACAGAAGTTCTTTTTTGTGAAGTGAAACCCAGTCTTTAAAAACAACAAAATCTCTCAGCTGCAGCCATCGTTTGCATCCCACAATCCCTCTGTCTGTGTTACCAGTGATCTAAACCAACGCCGGTCCAGTGTCAGCACTAGTCCTGAATGAATGTGGAAAGAATAGGGGTGAATGGAGCTAAGTGGCTAAAATAATGATTTGCTCCTAAACAAAAGACGTATTTTATTTTTTGCAAATGTATTCATTAAAATATAACTGATGTCTTTTTTTTCTTTTTTAACGGAAGGTGTAAAAAAAAATTGTGCCAATCCCAACGGAATTTCGTTGCATGGAAACGTGCAATGACAAAAAAGATTTTCTAATTCTAATCTAATAAATGCTTGACTGGTTAATTAAGAATTTACACACCGCCTTGACGGCAGCATTTGCAAACATTAGCGACAACAAACAGGAGTGCACTGAATGTGAAAAAAGGACCTGCATCTGTGCAGCAGCTGCTTGATGTGGTTCAAAGCCACTCATCAGGTGGTCGCCCTAAAAATATTTGCGTGAAACCAAAGCGGCAAATGCTGTAAAAAGTGACCTGTGCTGCTGTGAAGTCATTAATACTTACAAAAATGTATTTTACTATGAGTGCAACCTTGTAAAAATCTGTAACACAATGTTTCAAGTCCTACTATCAAAAACAAAAAGAAAATTGCCACAAAAAAACTATGTCATGAACATTAAACCTTTGGCTTCCACAGGGATGCCTTCATTCTGGACTGTCACAAGCTCAAGTTATCCTTCAGCTGCATCTGCTGTCTCTGCTGGTTACTCAGACCACTAAAACCATGCTAGCTGTGCACACCAGCTAAACACCACAGTTACATTAGATTGCATTAGATTTGATTTGATTATGTAACCAGTTGTGTAACTGGACAGTTTATTGATGGCACTAGTGCAGGCCAGATTTCAAAGGTTTAAATAAACAGATCAGAGAGTGAAATACAGTTTTAATACAGAATTCTCTTTTACATATGCATTTATCATAATAAGATAAGAACAAACAAACATATGGTTAAAAGGAGTTTTTTTTAACTTTCCTCCTAATCACTTATTGGACTGCACTGCAGTTTAAACCGAAAGTCTGAAGTCTGAAAAATAGATTCTGTGAACACAGTAAAAAAACCCAGCAGTCTTCAGTCAAATCATTCAGACTGCTAACAGAGAGGCTACTTTTATAACTACATGTTACTGCTGTCTTAATGTTTCAGGACAAAACTGATGTTTCTGCTATATCTAAAACATTTCAATTATGTAAATTATGGAGTTTTATTGGATGCAAATGAATGAAATACAACAATCCTGTATAGTTATTTTAGGCCTCCAATAGAGTATTTGCATAATTCATATGCAACCACCTCCCCCTCCAACTCAAACTAGGCCTGCTTTATTGGAGGATTGTTAACTTATAACAATGTTTAATTCTTAATAAGGTTATAGATAGATGGCCTGGAAGTGCCTGCCAGAAGGAAGCAGGGTGAAGAGATGGTTAGCAGGATGAGCCTTGTCCTGCAGTCATGTGCACGGCAGAGGCAGCGAGTCTTAAAGATGTCATCCAGGGGAGGCAGTGGAAGTCCAATAATTGTCCCAGCAGACCCGGCTGAGAGATTCCTTGTCCTTGCCTGTGCAGCTGACGTACCATGCAGTGATACAGTATGTGATGACACTGGTAGAAGGACTTCAGCAGCTTGGGAGAAAGGCTGTTTCTCTTCAGTGTTCGTAGAAAGTAGAGCAGTTGCTGTACTTTCTTGACTATGGTGGTGGTATTGCTCTCCCATTTCAGGTCCGCAGAGCAAGCTCCACTTACACACCCCTCAGAAAGAAAACCAAACTGGTAATAAAGACTGTAAAAACCTGGCCAGAAGGGGTGCTCAACCAACTGCAGGACTGCTTCCAGCAGACAGGATGGGCCACATTTGAACATATGGGGTGCACAGAGGCAGTCTTAGATTACATCAAACACAGTACAGACACTGTCACGGCTCTATCCCAACCAAAAACCTTGGATGACCTCAGCGGTGAGGGCATTTCTGAGGGCCAGGAACTCAGCATTCAAGTCAGGTGACACGGAACTGTACAGTGCAGCAAGAGCTAACCTCAAGAGGGGCATCAAAGCGGCCAAAGAGGACTACAGGAGGAAAGTGGAATCCCACTTGGAAGCCAACGACTCACAGTGGGTGGGCAAGGAATCCAGCACCTGACCAACTACAAAGGCAACTTGCCTGCTGCAGTCAATGCTGGTGCCTCACTAGCAGAAGAACTTAATTACTTCTTCACTGCTTTGAGTCACCCAGACATACCACTCCAGAGGTGACCCACCAAACCACCAGTCATCCCACTCTCACCCTGCAGGAACACCAGATAGGTGTGCACTGAAGGCAGTAAATCCGCAGAAAGTTGCTGGACCAGACAGAGTTCTGGGGATAGTGGTTCATGATGAGCTGACAGGGGTCCTGACTAGGATCTTCAACACCCCCTGTCACTGACTCAGGTTCCATCCTGTCTAAAGGCAGCCACCATCATCCTGGTGCCAAAAAAGAACCATCATCTCAAACCTCCACAACTACAGACCTGTGGCTTTGACATCCCAGGCACTTATTTCAGGCTTCTGTTCATCCACTATAGCTCGGAGTTAAATACCATCATCCCCGACATCCTGACTGAGAATCTGGGCACCCTGAACTTCTCCCCAAAATCTGCTCCTGTACACCCTCTACACGCATGACTGTGCCCCCATCTGCACCTTGAACTCTATCATCAAGTTTGCTGACGACACTGCTGTAGCTGGACTGATGACGGGGGGTGACGAGTCAGTGTACAGGTGCCGACAGATTGCTGTACCAAGAACAACCTGGAGCTAAACACAACAAAAATCAAAGAGTTGGTCATCAACCTCAGGAGGTGGAAAGGGGACCATGCTCCACTAACTATCAATGGAGAAAGAGTGAGAGAGCAGAAAGTATCCTTGATACATGACCTGCTCTACCTCCTGAGCCACAGCCACCCCAAGAAGAAGTGGCTGATATAGAAAAATCCTACCAATGGCTGGACAAAGCTGTAATGACAGACAGCACAGAGGCAAGATCGAAAGAGGCTGGGGTCTACCACACCAGGCAGGACCCCAGGTGCAGGCTGTGCAGAGATACCCCTGAGACAATTCAGCACATAACAGCAGGGTGCAAGATACTAGCAGGCAGGGCATACATGGAACGCCATAACCAAGTGGCCGGCACAGTATACAGGAACATCTGTGCTGAGTACGACCTGGAAGATCCGAGGTCAAAATGGCCCCCAAGGGTGGTCGAGAATAACAGAGACAGACAAACTTGTGATGGTTAACCAACTGGACATCGTAGTGGTGGACAAACAAAGGAAGAAGGTCGTGGTGATAGACATTGCAATACCAAGTGACAACATCAGGAAGAAGGAACATGAGAAGCTTGATAAATACCAAGGGCTGAGAGAGGAGCTGGAAAGGATGTGGAAGATGAAGGTAACAGTGGTCCCCGTGGTAATCGGAACACTCGGGGCAGTGACCCCCAAACTGGGAGAGTGGCTCCAGCAGATTCCTGGGACAACATCTGAGATCTCTGTCCAGAAGAGCGCAATCCTGGGAACAGCTAAGATGCTGTGCAGGATCCTCAAGCTGGAGGAAGAGTGGAGAGGCACAGAATCCAAGTCCAGTGTGAATGATAATTTGGGGTGTCGTATCATATGCTCGAGTTTTCCCTGCAAGTCCCTGCAACCGTCTATGAGGAGATTTTAGAGCACTTCATGCTTCCATCTACTTACAGGCTTTATGGAGATGTCACTTCCCTTTTCTAGTTTGGACTGACCCAAAAATACAGATGTGCTGAAGGCAGCTATCAAAGCAACCTAGACTTCATTACTACCTCATCAGCAGAGGTGGGAAATAACAAAGGATATCATCAAACTTCTTGCTTGCAGTACTTAAGTAGAATTTACCAATATCTGTACTTTATCTAAGTATTTATTTTCTTGACAACTTTTTACTTTTACTCCCAACATTTTTACACAAATATCTGTACTTTTTACTTCTTACAAAACAGGCTGATTATTTCAGGCTTAACACATTTGAGGGAAGTTATTATTTCCCATCACTACACGCCTTCAAACATCAAACTGATTTGAGCCTAGATGGACGTAACAATAACACATAAAAAAAAACCCCAGTGCTATAGGTGTATCCATCACCAGGGCTGATCACAGACAAAGAGATAAAAAAGGCAAAACCATATACTTTATGAATCATTTGTAGTGGTATGCTCAGGGGTAAAAGTGGATCGAAACGATCTGGAACGGTGGTGCAGATGTCCATAAGTTGTGGTTGTGGTACTTCAGCATCTTGCTAGTGCTGCAGAAGTGGGGTGAGCATAAATGGAGAAACGTGTTGTGGCAGGTAATTTCAAACATAATGTTTCTATCAGCTCAACAAATATCAGCAAACACAAACTTGTTAGGCAAGCGCAGTTTGTTGCACAATGCATCTGCAAGCAAAAGACAGCTGCTGTATTGCCCAGGGAGAGAGAAGAATGTGAGGCAACTTCACTCAGAGATGGAGACAAATGTAAGAAAGGCAGGACAGGGAGGAAGAAGAGAGATCATATTTAAAGGTAAGGACTGCTCAGGGACATTTGATGAATTGGAAATTTAAAGTTCACATGTAATTTCATTTCTTTAATCAGGTGTTGGATCTGTATATGATGTGAAGTTATGTTTTTTCATATTGTTAAATGTCCTGCAAAACAAACTGAGGTACACTAACAAGTGGCTGAATGAAAATACTGAGCTGCTTAGTGCAGGATGAACAGGTTAGCTTGCCTTACGTTATACATGTACAGTAAAGCACTGTGTTGGACTGGTGCAGAGCAGCTGTGGTATTTGTGCTCAGTGTTAGCTTACAGCATGATTTTAAGCTGATGATGCTTAGATTCATTCACTGAATTCCACAAACCTGTCATGCATTTTGACAAAATTATCCCCCTTTTTGAAATTTGGAAATCCACAGCAACTTTAACATTGAACATAACTTCTAGCCCCATCAAACTTTGCACACTTGTTTACTATCTAAAGACTACATCCCCCCCCTGCCCCAAACAGAATTTAGGTTGAAATAAAGTTTGTATTCCCATGTACTAATATTAATTTATTATTATATTAATATAGCACAACATCCTTAGCACAAAAAAAGCTGGTAGAAATGTCCAACAAAGACCTACAAATAGTATAAAATTGGGTGACGAGCAACTCGGTTTGACGGGCGTGTGTTGAAAACGTCTGAGCATGGACGAAGGGAAAAGAGAAGGAGCCACTGAATCACTTTGTCCACTGCTACTTCTGTTTAGTTAATATTTCTGGATACAATTCCAAAATAATTTATCAGTTACACTAACTGACATCAGCAATGAGATGCAACACATTCAGATGAAATAGCACCTCCTTTACTGGCTTAGTTGATGAGGGAGAAGAGTAATATTTTGTCTCCAGATGCACACACTTACAGTGATGAGGACTTTGAAGATCCATTTTCTAGTGTCTAGTTGGGAAAGCTGGAATACAATGAGGATAAATGGATCATGTATGAAAAAATGGTTTTGCATTTGTATAGAACTGCATGTGACCGCATCATTTTATTGGTATTTTTGAACTTGAATTGAATTAGCTAACATCAACTCTTCTCTGGAAAACAGCAGAAATGTTATTTTTTGATGCAGGGCAGTCTTATAGACACTGGCATTTATTTTACAACACATACATGACGAGAGAGCGACCTCAACAAGCCAAGCATCTGTTAAAACATGAAGGGCTGTATTGGTGTTGTTCACCAAACCTTCTAAAAAAGGAGCTCCCTAAGCTGAGCTTCAGTTTAAGATACTGTAATGACTGAGCACAACACTGATGGAAATGTTTAGTCTTTCTTGACCTATTAACAGATTTTGTGCCTTGTTAATATGAACATTTTGTTTGTTAGTTTTAATGCATGCATTCCTTCAGTGGCATTCCTTTATACAGCTTAGCAGATTTATTTTTTTTTATTTTACCAAGCATAACCTCCTCCAGAACAGTTTATATGTTCAGCATAAGTAATCATAGCAATCTAGCCAAGTTACAGAGAAAGCCACCTTAATGACAGAAAACTCTGGCTTTGGGCTCCACTTACCTCACTAACCCACTAAAGCAGGCTTTGTAGTGCGTCCCTCAGATAAGACCCAGCAGCTGACAACTAGTGACAGTCAAAGAGGTTAGGAGTGTCCTTTGAAACATGCAAGTCTCCTCAGGTTGGTTAAACTAATGCTTGAATAACACACGGTCAACAATGATTTTGCTACGTGGAGAAAAATATAAGGCATTTCAGGTATGCTGATTCCAAATCTATAATCAGAATGTCTCTAGCACGTCAGGTTCTTGAGCTATGCACATGTCAATATTTAGCTAATCTGTTGCTGCACTGGCGCTTCTCACACAGATGTAGTGTGTGTTAAGATTTTCTAATTTTGAAACTGAACAGAATTTATCAATAATTTGGGTGATTTTGGGGTGCAGAATACAAATATAGTCATTAAAATTCAATCAGCTAAAGTTTAACTGCCAAAATTGAGGATCAGCAATGCCAGAAATGTGCAGTTTCTTCTAGTGACTGCTTTGAGGTGTCAGTAGATAAAAACAAAGTGTCAGTGCTACATCGGACATAAAGGTGTTCATGTTGACCAGTGATATCCATACATTTTTTATCATTAGATGAAAAATGCTAAAAATAAAAGATGAGATTTACTTGCTTCGGCAGAAGAAAATCTGAATGTCAAAGGAACACTTTGAAAACACATCAGATCTCAGTGGAGGGAAAAAAATCATCAGGTGCTGGTCATAAAATTAGAATATCATGAAAAAGTTGATTTCTTTCAGTAATTCCATTCAGAAAGTGAAACTTGTATATTATATTCATTCATTACACACAGACTGGTATATTTCAAATGTTTATGATGACTATAACTGACAACTAATGAAAACCCCAAATTCAGTATCTCAGAAAATTAGAATTGACCTAATATTATGATATTCTAATTTTATGACCAGCACCTGTATACTGATATGGACCAGGGAATATATTAGGAATGAAAGGATACCACATCATTTGAAGGAAATGAACATGATCAACTTACAGAGGTCTGAATTCAAAGACATGCTGGAAATCAAAATGAAAAAAGAATGTAGCAGGCTAGTCCATTTTGCCTAAATTTCACTGCAGTAGCTCAAATTTGTCCTCAGTAGTTTGCATGGCCCTCATGTGCTTGTATGTATGCCTGACAATGTCGAGGAATGCTCCTAATGAGATGGGAATATGGACCAGGGCATTCCTGAGCTCCTGGACAGTCTGAGGTGCAATCTGCTTAGGCTGCTGCCCCCGCGACCCAGCCCCAGATAAGTGGAAGAAAATGGATGGATGGATGGACTTAAAACTTTCCTTTTTCATAAAGCTGATTGTTGGGTCTGGATCAGGTGACCCTTAAGCACCGTTGTGTTTATACCACTTCACTCTGAGAATTTGTTTTTTTCTGTCTCCCTATGCTCTCCTTCCTCTCTTTTATTTACCCTTATGCCCGACTCATGGCTGCCCTTCCCCGAGCCTTCCTTCCCACTATCATCTAGTGCTTGCTCAAAGTAGATCATCTGTCTAATACTGCAGGGTCTTTAGTTTGCAGTATAAAGTGCCTTGAGGTGTCTGTTGTTGTGAATTGGTGCAATGTAAATAAAACTGAATGAAATTGAAAATTAATGTTCACTCCAGTAGCTCAAGAATGCTGGATGGATTGTGGGGTGGCTGTGGCTCAGGAGGCAGAGCAGGTCACCTACCAATTGGACGGTTGGCGGCTTGATTCCTGGCTGCGTGTTAAAGTACCCTTGGGCAAGATACTGAACCCCGAGTTGCTCTCCGATGCAAGCGTTGGTGTATGAATGTGTGTGAATGTTAGACAATAAAAGCCCTTAGCTTAGTTACATATGGAAGTGCTTGTATGAATAGGTGAATGTAAATGTGTTGTACAAGTGCTTTGAGTGCTCAGAGTAGAAAAGAGCTATATAAGAACTAGTCCGTTTACCATTTGAGGGCAGATGTAGGCTCCAGGGTACCACCCATTGGTTTTTTGAGTCTAAATTAACCTGTCAGGGTTTCTTGGAGCCAGAAGTGACCACATTTGGATGAGACAGTGGAGTGCTAGCTAACACTAGTAGCCCACAATCAAATCAGATACACTTTTGGACATTTGACCTTTTTTTATTAGCATCTGCGTACATATTAATAATATGTGTAATTAGTAATATTTACATTATTCCACTAATACAAACTAAAAAATTTCAATCAACAACTTTTCTTTATGAGAACCATTAATCAAAGAAAAGAGCCAGCAGTTGTGTTCTCTCCAGTTTAGTCCAGCGGCAGGATGTCTCTGGCTCTGCAGTCCTAGCTGTAGTTCCTCAGGTACACCAGTCTGTGAGGCTGGAACTTCTCCCGACACAAGGGGCACTCTGCCTGTAAAACACATGCTGCAGTTACATAAACACAAGGGATCAGGCGCCTTCTAAAATATACTAATTACCCCATAAAGGTTCTGTGGAGTATGGATCTAAAATTAAAACAATTGCTTTGCATGCATTCTAACTTATGATACCCATAATTTACGACAATATGCGATTTGTGTCTTGTCGCCAACTAAATTTCATGGCTGATTAGTTACCTTGCCAGTGACAGATGAAGGGAGGCTGTGTTTTTACCGCTGTTCGTTTGTCTGTTATCAATATGACTCAAAAGCTTTTGAACCACAACTTATGAAACTTTGAGGAAATATTCCTTAGGGGCCCATTTCATTTTTAAGGTCACCAAAAATCTCAGTGAATTTTTCATCTATTGTGATCAAATTTGGTACTCGGGTATAAACACTTACTGTTGATAATTCATTTCTTGGAAAATGTTTGCTTTTCTTTTTTTCATTAGATTTTTTTAGAGGATGCAATTCAGGTACATAAACTAAATAAAATATTTCCAGACTATATGCTCTGCTCCAAAAAATAAAGGGAACACTTAAACAACACAATATAACTCCAAGTAAATCAAACTTCTGTGAAATCAAACTGTCCACTTAGGAAGCAACACTGATTGACAATCAATTTCACATGCTGTTGTGCAAATGGAATAGACAACAGGTGGAAATTATTGGCAATTAGCAAGACACACTCAATAAAGGAGTGGTTCTGCAGGTGGGGACCACAGACCACTTCTCAGTACCTATGCTTTCTGGATGATGTTTTGGTCACTTTTGAATTTTGGTGGTGCTTTCACACTCGTGGTAGCATGAGACGGACTCTACAACCCACACAAGTGGCTCAGGTAGTGCAGCTCATCCAGGATGGCACATCAATGCGAGCTGTGGCAAGAAGGTTTGCTGTGTCTGTCAGCGTAGTGTCCAGAGGCTGGAGGTGCTACCAGGAGACAGGCCAGTACACCAGGAGACGTGGAGGAGGCCATAGGAGGGCAACAACCCAGCAGCAGGACCGCTACCTCCGCCTTTGTGCAAGGAGGAACAGGAGGAGCACTGCCAGAGCCCTGCAAAATGACCTCCAGCAGGCCACAAATGTGCATGTGTCTGCACAAACGGTTAGAAACCGACTCCATGAGGATGGTATGAGGGCCCAACGTCCACAGATGGGGGTTGTGCTCACAGCCCAACACCGTGCAGGATGCTTGGCATTTGCCAGAGAACACCAGGACTGGCAAATTGGCCACTGGCGCCCTGTGCTCTTCACAGATGAAAGCAGGTTCACACTGAGCACATGTGACAGACGTGACAGAGTCTGGAGATGCCGTGGAGAGCGATCTGCTGCCTGCAACATCCTTCAGCATGACCGGTTTGGCAGTGGGTCAGTAATGGTGTGGGGTGGCATTTCTTTGGAGGGCCGCACAGCCCTCCATGTGCTCGCCAGAGGTAGCATGACTGCCATTAGGTACCGAGATGAGATCCTCAGACCCCTTGTGAGACCATATGCTGGTGCGGTTGGCCCTGGGTTCCTCCTAATGCAGGACAATGCTAGACCTCATGTGGCTGGAGTGTGTCAGCAGTTCCTGCAAGATGAAGGCATTGAAGCTATGGACTGGCCCGCCTGTTCCCCAGACCTGAATCCGATTGAGCACATCTGGGACATCATGTCTCGCTCCATCCACCAACGTCACGTTGCACCACAGACTGCACGTTGCACACACAATACTGAGCCTCATTTTGACTTGTTTTAAGGACATTACATCAAAGTTGGATCAGCCTGTAGTGTGTTTTTAACCTTTAATTTTGTGTGTGACTCCAAATCCAGGCCTCCATTGGTTAATAAATTTGATGTCCAGTGATGATTTTTGTGTGATTTTGTTGTCAGCATATTCAACTTTGTACAGAACAAAGTATTCAGTGAGAATATTTCATTCATTCAGATCTAGGATGTTATTTGAGTGTTCCCTTTATTTTTTTGAGCAGTGTATATCATTATCTGTTCATGTGGATCTCATTTTTAAAAGCCAATAAAATAAATTTCTATTCTTTGTGATCTCGTAAGTTATGATGGAGTATGACACACTGGGTGGGCTGGGGAGGTACGCGCTCTACTGAGCGCCCTTATAGTTTAGTTAGTTAGTTAAGTACTCAGAGCAGTGTACACTACGTAGGCCTGCAACATTAGCAGTAACACAGCTATACAATTTCATTTTATTTATGTAGCACTAATTCACAACAGTTGTCTGAAGGTGTTAAATATTCTAAGACCCTGTTAGAAAAAAAAATCCCAACAATCAGACAATCCCAGATGCATTCCTTCTTTACAGGAAGACACCTCTGACATAATGTAGGCCAGGGAGGGGTTGCCATTTGTCAAAACCAGCTGGGGGTGAGTAGAAAGAAGAAAGAAAGAGGGCCCTAGTGCACACACACACACACACAGAGCAAATTAATCAACATTCATGTTATGGAAACAATATCTAAAGAGAGCCCTGTGACAGACAAGTGACCTGTCTGGGGTGCCCTCTGTTTCTCACCTATGACAACTGGGACAGGATTAAGCCATCCTGCAACCCTGAACAGGATGGATGGATGGATGGATGGATGGCTACTTAAATATTTGCTAGTTTAAACAGTGTTTCTACATGTTGGTGGTAGCTAGTTAGGGGCTGTGAGCTTTTAAGTATCTCACACATGTAACTGTGGGCGTGCTTTCTGCAGCACTGCCTGCTGCTGAACTGAGGTCACTGTGGGGTTACTGCAGACTTGAAAGTTTCAAACTTTTCACTGGTTATATTATATTTACATGAAAAAAAAACCTTTAGGGTTTTCTTATGCAGTTTTAGGTCATTAAAAATACTGAAGCTCGTGCACATTATTTTTCAAACATGATGCTGGAGTGATTTCATTAATTATTAAACATGTCCAAAGAAAATCAAAAGAAATAATGCATCTTTAAACTGGATTTGTTTTTTGACTTGGCTACAAATATAAATGTCAAATAGTAATCTAGTAAGCATTATCATCTGTCACAGAGTATTGCATCCACACATGTCAATACCTTTAAAATATAACCCAAAACATGTTATTCTCCATGGTGTAACAGTAAAGATCACACTGGTGTTGCTATTTGTTCAGTTCCAGTTACATTTTAGACTGGCAGTTGACAGAATTTGGCAAAACTCGTATAAGTCTTGGCATAAGCCTGACCTTGGTGTTGCACCACTCTGTGATGCACTCCCAGCAGAAGAGATGCCCACAGGGGGTGGAGGTGGAGTGTCTCCTCTCTTCCAGGCAGAGGATGCAGCGGGCAGCTCTGGGGCTGGAGGTCTGTCTGTGCTGCAGACTTCAAACAGACATAATTCAGTGAGTTAGGTATCAAGACATGGATTTCATCAGGTCCTATTACTAGAATGTGTGTTTTTGTAGATGAATGAAACCTCTAAGGATCACCTGCTGTGCTGGCAAAACAACAGGAACAGTCAGAATTTTAAGGTTCAGGAAAAGCTCAGTCTGCCTTAGTTTGAATCGGTCCTGAGATGAAGCCGGTATCTAAGCCGTCACAGAACTGTGTTCACTGCTTCTGTACCTGAGGTTCCTGTAGAGCGTCCACTCCTGCCTGGCTCTCTGCCTCTGTCTGAAGTTGTTTAGCTGCAGACACACAGTGATGAGCAGTTGGAGAAGGGACATGACCCCCAGCAGCCTGTAGCTGCTCCTGATGGTGCCATCATCGCTGTTCAGCCCGACTACGCGCATCTACACCCCCCCAAACACACACACACACACATATAAGCTGTGTCAGTTTTAAAGGAATTCAAGTAAATCAGGTTTCTGCACGTGTAGAAATGTACAGTTGTGGTCAGAAGTTTACACACATTCAATCATGCAAAATCAACATTTTTAGCCCTTAACCCTTCTCACTACCACAGGGGTCACCGGTGACCCTGACCCCTGTGGTTTTATAAAAGGGTTAAATACTTTTTTGTGTGTGCTTTGAGTGTGTAGGAGTGCAGAAAATATAAATTAAAAAAATTTTAATTTAAAAAGATGTCCACAGGTGCATGTGACCCCAAGAAACCCTAGATCACGGGTCGATGATCGATTTTGTAATCGTATCATCGGATCTGCGGCCGTATGTTCTGGACACTCAATTGAAGAGAGGAGCTGAGCTGTCAACTGATCACCACCTGGTGGTGAGTTGGATCAGGTGGCGGGGGAGGATGCTGGACAGACCTGGTGCATCTAAACGTGTTGTGAGGGTGCACTGGAAACACCTGGCAGAGGCTCCAGTCCACGAGATCTTCAACTCCCACCTCCAGTAGAACTTCGACAGCATTCCAAGGGAGGCTGAGGACATTGAGTCTGAATGGACCATGTTCTGCACCTCCATTGTTGAGGCTGCTGCTCAGAGCTGTGGCTGCTTGGTGCCTGGCGTGGTGGTAATCCCCGAACCAGATGGTGGGCACCACATGTGAAGGGATCCATCAAGCTGAAGAAGGAGTCCTATTGGGCTCGGTTAGCCTGTGTGACTTCCGAGGTGGGTACTGGCAGGCCAAGCAGAACGCGGCTCGGGCGGTGGCCGAAGCAAAAATTCGGGTGTGGGAGGATTTTGGTGAGGCCATAGAAAAAGACTTTCGGATGGCCTCGAGGCGGTTCTGGCAAACCATCAGGTGACTCAGGAGGGGAAAGCGGTGCTCTACTCACACAGTCTATAGTGTGAGAATCAGCACCTCCAAGTCTGAGGCCATGGTCCTCAGCCAGAAAAGGGTGGAGGGCCCACTCCGGTTGCTGCCTCCTGGGTGCCTCTTGGGTGAGGTGTTCCGGGTATGTCTGACTGGGAGGAGGCCCTGAGGCAGACCCAGGACACACTGGAGAGATTATAGCTCTCGGCTGGCCTGGGAACGCCTTGGTGTCCCCCCGGATGAGCTGGTGGAGGTGGCTGGGGAGAGGGAGGTCTGGGCTTCTCTGCTTAGGCTGCTGCCCCCATGACCTGACCCTGGATAAGAGGAAGAAAACGGATGGCTGGACCACCACAGCACTTTTAAAATTTTTAAATAGCTTTTTAATGATACCGACTAAGGGGATTCTACAAGTTTAGTGCTTTTAGTCCTCAGACCTGCCTTGGATACTGTGGATCATGGTCTCCTCAGGTGAAGCACTTCATTGGAATTAAAAGAATTACTCTGCAGCGGTTTAAAGCTTATTTTCCTGACAGAAGGTTTTTAGTTAGGCTTCGCATCATGTGGGTTCCTCAGAGGTCCACTCATGGCCCAGTCTAGTTGATATATGTGTTCCCCTTGAGTTCAATCTTTAAAAAAGATGGCATCTCATTTCACTGTTATGTGGATGATTCACAGCTTTACTTGCTGCTTAAGTGCAAAGCCATGACTCCTTGAAAGGTCTTCTTGGTCTGTAAGACATTAAAATGTGGACGGAGTGCTTTAATCTTTCTTAATTTAAATAAACAAAAGCTATATTGCTTGGAACCCCTGACGGCCACAACTACGGCTCTTTAAGGATCTTTAAGTCACTGTTTGCAAAGAACCCGGGGGTGATCTTTGACCGCACTTTTATTGTTACTAGATGAACGATGTTGTTAAAAGGTGTCAGTCTGTCACTGCTTGGCCAACTGCAGCTGGTCCAAAATGCTGCAGCTTGGCTCTTACCTGGATGCCTTACATCAGCTGCCAGTCAGCTTTAGAAGGGATTTTGTTTTCAAATCAGTACTTGTTACATCTCCGTTCATTTAACTTAGCACACTCCCACTGAAGTTGAAATTGTGGTTCAATGAAGTAGTGCACTGGCAGTCCGATGGAAGTCTGGAGAGCCCGTCTGCCTCCAGAAGTCATCCTTTGTTACTGGTAGCACCAGCTGTACCATGTACCTTGTACATGGTACAGCTGGTGTGTGGGCTACTATTGCTTGTGCTGTTGTTGTAGCTATACCTCACTTTGGTCAACAGCTGTTGTTTTTAAATATGCAACTCCAACATCTGGGTCTGTAGCTGTTATGCTCTGGAGTCCAAGATGAAGTTCCAGTTGGAGTACTGCGGTTGGACTGCAGAACGACATGTGAAAATGACCTACCACATATATGTGGCTGGCTATCAAAATATCAGTTTAGCCACCCATTTAAAGTCTGTGTGTATAAACACTGGATATGTCTTTGCACATTTTTTTAACTAGATATAGGCTTTCACCATTTGCCATTGCTTTTAGTTTTTATGTACATTTTACACAATATACCAGCTGTTTTAAAAATAGGGTTGATCAGATCTGCCCTGGATCATAGTCCTGGTGCACAGAAGCCATATTTTTCTTTCATTTTCTTTCCTGACTGCAGCACCTGTGCATGAACAATATACCAATATTCATTCTTCCTTCTACAACCTTCATCTGTTTAGAGCAATCATTTTAAAACTTACTGTCTGATCCACTTGTAGCTTTGCAGATTTAGGACCTTTGTGATGTGGTGGAAGGTATGGTCTACCTCTGAGGTGTGTAGACCTTGCTGGTGCATTACAGGAGTGGAAGCACATGGTGCACTTCCACTCCTCTTTTGGCTAAACCTTCTTATAGTTCCTTTGCAGTCATACTGCGGTTGCCCTTCTATTTCTGTTTATCAGATATTTAGATTGATCTGATATATAAATTTCCTTTGGCCGCTCTATTTTTACATAAATAGTACACATTTGATTAGTGTTTACCTATTCGGTCAAACAGAAGTTCACATACAGTGCTTTGAAAAAGTATTTGCCCTTTCCTGATTTCTTTTTTGTCTATTTGTCACACGTTTCCAATCAGACAAATTTTAATGTTAACGAGTAAATAAACGTTATCCAAACCTATGTTTGGATCCTGGCCCTGTGTGAAAAAGTAATCACCCCTCTTTTTAATGATTCAACTGTGATTAACCACATTTTTTGAAAAGCTGAGTTCAATTTCACTAACCACACCCAGGCCCGATTACTGCTAGACCTGTTGAATCAAGAATTCTTGAACAGAACTCGTCTCATCTCTCTGCCAGAAAATTCTGAAGGAGAATGTCCGGCCATTAGGTTCCTGCCCTGAAGCTCGAGCTCACTTGGGTTATGTAACAGGAAAAAGATCCAAACAAAGAAACAAACCAACCAACAAATCAGGAAGGGGGCAAATACTTTTTTACAGTGCTGTATTTTGTAATTACCTACATAACTGATACCAGCTGATCTCTTGGACAGGTGATAGAAGGAGCCGTTGATATAAAACAGAGCTGCATGGAGGCGATGCAGGAGGGTCAGGCTCTGCTGGAGGACAAACACAGCGGGCAGACATGCTCTCCTCTGGGGCTCTGACAACAGCGCCACCATCTTCTGGACCCATCTCCTCAGCCAAGCCTCAAGGCTCCAAGGCCCAGACCCCACCCGCTGCCGACTGTGGCTCTCCTGCCCACCTTCAAGCTCGTTCTCCAGGCACACCAGCAGCTTGTTGATGAGATAAGGAAAAAAGGTATGGCAGAGGACAAAGATGCCTCGTCTGGCTTGAGAGGGGATTTGACGTTTAGTGGGATCCACTTGGACAATGTTAACATATTCCTCACCCAGAGACTGATAGCCTAGAGGGGAGAGTGACAGATCAAAATCTCTTATAGCAGGAAAACTGTAGGTACATTAAGTAAAAGTGGTTTATGATGACTACCCAAGAATGTCGTTAGGCCATAATATGTAAGATCTGATAACAGCTCTATCTCCTTCCTCCAGTCCAGCCATCTTTTAGATCCTACAGGAAAAGAGAGAAAGACAAATATATACTCAGATCGTGGTTTCTTTATCAGCTCCAATTTTGATCATAACCAGCTCATCTACTTTCTGAATCGCTCTATGAGCGCCGACACTCAGTCGATGCTTGTTGAAGAGACTCAAGTAAGCGCCCTCGTTAGTGCATGTTTTATAGCTCGATACCTGATGCAGTTTGGCAACGGTCCAGATAATAAACAGCACCTAAACTTAGCTTTAGAGCTGGTCCCACCCTGTACCCTGCTGTTGTATTAGCCATTGACTATAAAAGATGCATGTAGCCTCTGTGACTTTTTTGACCATTACTAAAGCCCCTCGCTGAGCATTTGGCCTCTGACTTTTTGTTCTTTTAAAATGCAGTGTGACAGATAAGTATGACTGAGACTGATGGTCACTCATATAGTAGCAACTTGTTAACCACAAAGTAAAAGTTACCATAAAGTATGCCTTACTTTTCCCTTTTCTGACTCTGAAGGGCCCACAATTTACAAAGTAACATCATGTTGAATTCAGTAAGACCTGTAATTAGACACTGGGGCCATAAACTCGTTAAAATCTAATGTTGAGATCACGCACAACCAGAGAGAGGATTTGCCCCGCTGCCTGTTGCAAAGGGTACCACTTTTCAGATGTGGAAGCTACGTGCATCTTTGACATACAGTCACAGAGTCTATAATATTGGACCACACTCAGAGAGCTGACAGTATGTTCCATGCATTCATGCTTCTTGGATAGTCATGTTTTACAAATTACAACTTGGTTGTGTTCATGTGCTTTCAAGTCAGAAGGTAAAATCATGAAAATGTTGTATTTTATTGCTCAGACTGATTAAACAGCATGTTCATAGATGTCTCCAGTATATATTTGCTCATCCTGGCTTATTATCATAATTATAGCTAAAAAAACAACAACAGGTCACTCTACATGGACGGTAACAAAGCCCTTCTAGGAGCAAGTATTGTCACTTAGCAGCCTTCCTGAAATGCATGTAGGCAGCTATTTTTGAAGTATTATCTAAATTAACATAAAACAACATGTTTAGAGTAACCAGTCTGATGCCATAAAAACAAAAGACACTTTGCAAACTGAAAATAAAATCAAGTTTGAAAGAGCTTTTTTTTTTGGATGTTTTAATTCTGGCATCTTTCCTGTTGTGGAATTCTCCCAGTGAATGTCTCCTTCCTATAATGCCTCTGACAGTAACTAATGATTACAACCAAATAGCAAATTAATAAATGGTAAATGGACTAGTTCTTATATTTCACTCTTCCACTCTAGCTGAGCACTCCAAGCACTTTATGCAACACGTTTGCGTTCCCCCATTCACACACATTCATACGAGCACTTCCTCCTACAGCTAAGCGCTTTCGATCTAACATTCGCACACATTCACACTCTTGACGGCGGCATCAGAGAGCAACTTGGGGGTTCAGCCCGAGGATACTTTGGCATGCAGAGTGGAGAAGCCAGGAACTGAACCACCAACCTAATATGTACTTTCATATGACATACGCAGTGTGTTTGTGTATGAAAGCAAGAACTTGACAATATTAAAATTTCCTTCGACTTACCAATACCAGGCCCTGACATGACTCACACCCACTGCCTAAAGACGCTGACAGCACTCTATGAGTGCCTGGCAGCACAAATGAACGAGCTGCTAATGGATTTCAAACTGATGAACTCCTTTGTAGGGTTGGCAGTGTGTTTTGGGTTATTATTAAGATTAACGAGCCCGTCCCAGAAGAAGCCATACAAGCCCAAGCCACGACATTATCTCCACTGCGTCGGATTCAGAGGGGTTTCCGGTTAAGGCGTAAGCCCCACAAAGACCCGATGCAGAAGCATAATTCCAGCCTAAGAGTACACTTGCAGAACATAATGTGACATCATTTTAATAATAATCGTTTTTTAATCGATTGCACTGTTTTTTGTGATTATTTGGAGCCAAAATCTAGATTTGATTAATTGCACAGCCTTAGAAATGTATTTGATATGTGCATTGAAGGACATATCCTGGTCAAAAATGACTCCAAGATTTCTCACAGTGTTACTGGAGGCCAAAGTAATGCCATCCAGAGTAAGTATGCTTTGGATAAAGCACGTGAAGATTACACTATGAAAGTCATTATCTAGATCAGGGGTGTCAAACTCAACCATAGGACAGGCCAAAATTGAAGACACAGTCTGAGTCATGAGCCAAACAGGATTAGCATTTATTGAACATCTAAATCTGAAAACATTTTAATCACAGTATGAATTTGAATGGCCAGAAAACAACAACTTTTTCCTCAACACATTAAATAAAATATAAACATTTTTTTTTCTTCAAAAATAACTTCAGGGAAAATTAGAACATTTCAAGCTGATGAAAATTTGCAATTTTTTGAGGTAAAAACCGTGATGTGAATTTCTTCACTTCAAAGTCAGAAAAAACTGCGCAGTGTGTCCAGTTCCTCAGCAAAAAAGCACCGCTGCAAGCACAGCGGTGCAGATCTAGTCTGATTTTTTTTTTTTTTTTGGCAATCATATGTAATCACGCGGTCCCATCCATGAAGCTGCAGGTTTAACGCATTAAGATCACTCACACAGCCACCTTTCATCCCGGAGCCCTGCTGAGTCCTTTCCTTTCCTTTCCATGTTCTTGACAGATTTCATTTGTGCACTGGCTCTGTTTGATTTTCCATCTTTTCTCAGCTTCACAACTGCTTCTCTCTGGTTTTCATGTTGGGTACTCCTCTAACTACAAAAGCACAGGCAAAACCAAGCGCTATTTATTGCTTCAATAATTAATGTAACCTGGGCAACAAAACACACCTGTCAGTCACATGTTCCAATTCTTTTGCGCACAAGAAAAATGGGTGGTTTCAGAAAAAAGCTGCTATGTTATGAAACCGTGGATCAGATCCAGATGCAAATACCTGGACATATAAGGTATTTATTGATTAGTTGTCTCACATTGTTTGTTTGTTTTTTATGTCAGTAAATTACAGTAAAAGTAAAGGGATTGGCCTCACTGTTTCAATACTTTTGGAGGGGAGTGTGTATATATATATATATATAGTTATAACTGATTAATGTGGTATACTCCAGAGAGCCCTCAGTGCTCGATTATGTTGGGCTGTCTAGATCACTATGTTCTGTGATCGATTACTGTCCTGTGCTGCTGTAATGTTCAAACAGCTCAGTAAACAGGGTTGTAGTGTATCCTCACCTCCGTGAATGACTCTAAGATTATCTAACTATACTTGCCGCGGGTTCCTTATAATGCCCACAAAGGTCACAACAATTAACAACCCTCTGCTACTTAAGCGACCCGATCAATATCCCTGAAGTTTGACTTGATACTATACTCCAATTAAAATTGTTCCTTTATTTTTTCGGAGCCTAACTTACCCACGAGTGCCTGGAACGCGTCGTTCGCGTTGTTTCTCAGAGTGGCTCGATAATATTCGTCCTTTTGGCTGGACCGAATCAGCTGGGACTGATTGGCAGGAGCCAGGAACATTGTCAGCTCACATCGAACAGCCAGAGATGTCACAGGTCGTCAGTCTAGTCGCACAGTAAATACAACAAATATTAAAATGTGACTGAGCCGCACGGAAGGACCAATGAGCATCGTCACAATATCTACTAACGTTCTTTGATAGTAACTGCTGGAGTTTCGTCCTGCTTTCATTCAGCGGTGCTGCTCCAGAAACACACTGGAAGTTGCTGCTCTGAAAACAGACACAACCAACCCCAGAATTCACAGCGCCTCTAAGCGGCAGGCGGAAGTATGACAAGCACGCAAGAAACCAACGTCTCATCTCTGTTATCTTTCACTTATTAACACGTATTCAAAAAGATTATTAGGCCTTTTGCCTTTAGCGAAATGTGCGGTATTTTTAAATGACTAGCTTTTCAACTTAATGCAAAATACTACCAATAAAAAGCATATTGTGATTATATCTTCTCATGCCTAAAGTCTTTGATATTTCTTTACTGATATTACTTGTTTGTTGTTGGCCAATGTATAAACTTAGATTGACATGTGTGTGACACATTGATACTGGTCTGGAAAGTTTATCTAGGTTTATCTAGATCTGAGTTGCCCCCTAAATGCAATGCATACCGAACGCCACATCGAAAGAAAACTGATTAAAAAGCTCCTGGTCAAACATGATAGCCAAAAAGATTACAAATTTCTTTCTTTCTTTCTTTCTTTCTTGCTTTCTTTCTTTCTTTCTTTCTTTCTTTCTTGCTTTCTTTCTTTCTTTCTTGCTTTCTTTCTTTCTTTCTTGCTTTCTTTCTTTCTTGCTTTCTTTCTTTTTTTGATGTATTTATTTACTTTTTGATTGTCAAAGACCATCTGCTCCTATGAATTGATCAGCGGAGATTAATATATTCAGAAAAGGCAGTGGAGATCCCAGTGTTCAGTAGGTATGCACTCAGTGGAAGCAACTGAAGTAAAATAATCAAAATTCCTAAAGCTGAGAGATGTTGCACACCAAACAGATGTAGCTCCATTCTCTCACATCAGTTAGACACAGTGAAATCACAATCTGATTATGTCGGTATAAACTGGAGGGAATAAAATGAAAGAATATGTAATGAAAGCTATGGCTGGGTTTGGCAGCCCAAGAGATAACTAACTGCTTATTTGAGTGTTTCTGCCCCGAACTTTCTCTCTGAATTTTCAGACTGTACTGCTCCATTTCGCAAGAATAAAACTTTATCAGTGAATCTCCAGTGTGGTTGTATTATTTAAAAGTACTGTCAGTGGTTTTATCAGACAGATCTGTTAGAGACTTGTGTCTGACTCGGGTTAAAACTTTGGACTGATGGACTTAGGCAAAATGGAAAATCATTCTGTAGTTTTATCAGTCAAAATTTGCCATTTTTTTTGGAAATCATGGATGCTGCCTTCAACAAGGTAAAGGTGTGGCAGACCATCCATCTGGTTGTCATGGCACAGTTCAAAAGCCAGAATCTGTGACTGTATGGATAGCCATTAGTGCACATGGCATGAGTTCCTTTCACATTTGTGAAGGCACCATTAATGGTGAACCATTTATTACCATAATAAAAGAGTCTGGGTGCCAAATGGCCCGCCTGCAGTCCATACTTTTCAGTCAGCAGCCTAAGCCTAAGCGTCCACCTGGTCCTTACTCAGAGTTTCTGTCTGATTTCTCAGACTTTTTATCTGATTTAGTGCTCAGTTCAGATAAAATCATTATAGTGGGTGATTTTAACATCCATGTAGATGCTGAAAATGACAGCCTCAACACTGCATTTAATCTATTATTAGATTCAATTGGCTTCTGTCAAAATGTAAAGGAGCCCACCCACCACTTTAATCATACTCTGGATCTCGTCCTGACATATGGCATAGAAACTGAAGACCTAACAGTATTCCCTGAAAGCCCCCTCCTGTCTGATCATTTCTTAGTAACATTTACATTTACTTTAATGGATTACACAGCAGTGGGGAATAAGTTTTATTACAGTAGGAGTCTTTGTGAAAGTGCTGTAACTAAGTTTAAGGATCTAATTCCTTCATTATTATGCTCTTCAGTGCCATGTGCCAACACAGTGCAGAGCAGCTACCTAAACTCTGCTCCCACTGAGGTAGATTATCTCATCGATAGTTTTACATCCTCACTGCGTACGACTTTGGAGACTGTGGCTCCTCTGAAAAGGAAAGCCTCAAATCAGAAGTGCCTGACTCCGTGGTATAATTCACAAACGCGCAGCTTAAAGCAGATAACCCGTAAGCTGGAGAGGGAATGGCGTCTCACTAAAGTAGAAGATGCTCATTTAGCCTGGAAAAAGAGTTTGTTGCTCTATAAAAGAGCCCTCCATAAAGCTAGGACATCTTACTATTCATCATTAATTGAAGAAAATAAGAACAACCCCAGGTTTGTTTTCAGCACTGTAGCCAGGCTGACAAAGAGTCAGAGCTCTGTAGAGCCCAGTATTCCTTTCACTTTAACTAGTAATGACTTCATGGATTTCTTTACAAATAACATTTTAGACATTAGAGAAAAAATTATTCAAAACCATCTCCAAGATTTATCTTCATGTTCGGCTGCTTTCAGCACTGCTGGTATTTGTTTAGACTCTTTGGCTCCAGTTGATCTTTTGGAGTTAACTTCAATAGTTACTTCCTCCCATAATGCACTGTTTCTTCTCATTCACCTTTATTTACTTGTTTATACTTCACTCTGTATTTAATCATTATTATTAATCTCTGCCTCTCTTCCACAGCATGTCTTCTGTCCTGTCTCTCTCCCCTCAGCCCCAACCGGTCACAGCAGATGACTGCCCCTCCCTGAGCCTGGTTCTGCTGGAGGTTTCTTCCTGTTAAAAGGGAGTTTTTCCTTTCCACCGTCGCCAAGTGCTTGCTCATAGGGGGTCGGTTTTCTCTGTGTTATTGTAGGGTCTTTACCCACAATACAAAGCGCCTTGAGGCGACTGTTTGTTGTGATTTGGCGCTATATAAATAAAATTGAATTGAATTGAATGAATAAACATATTTCTTTCTTTCATAGATCAATATATTTATTGTATGAATAAAGTACAGCCGTACTTTGGTCACTACTGTGAACAGATGCATAAAAATGGCAGAGCACAGCACGATATTAATACCTCAAATAATTAATTCACTAATTACCAGGATACCTGTTGCCACATAAACACACGTTTATGATACCATAATCATACAGCAGATACTGACTTTAGGAGGGAAACAGGACACATAAACCTCAAAAGAAATCTATTTGTGGGTTTAGTTTAGGGATCAGCTTTTCAAAATAAAATAAAAGTCTCCTGCCTTTTGCCCGATACCTGGGACAGGCTCCAGTCCCCTGAATCAAACAAGTTGTTAAGAAAATGGTCAGACGAGCAAATGAGAAGAAGTTACACTGTGTTTTTGTGGAGCAAGAGAAAGTATGTGACAGAGTGCCAAGAGAGGAACTGTGGTGCTGCATGAGGAAGTTCTGACTGGCAGAGTAGTATTTGATTGTGGTGCAGGGCATGCATCGTTTCATGCCCTGCACCTGTATGAGCAGTGAGACGGTGGTGAGGTGTACGGTAGGAGTGAGCGATGGATTGAAGGTGGGGGTGGGATTATATCAGGGATTGTCTCTGAGACTCGTCTCGTCTGCAGTGCTGAGGATCAGGCTGACAGGTGAGGTCATGCAGGAGTCTTGGTGAACTATGATGTTTACAGTGTTACACTGTGATCTGTGCTGGGAGTAGAGAGCAAGTGGAAGAGAGCCTGGACAGGTGGAGGTATGCTCTGGAGAAAAGAGGAATATAACAGTCAGTAGACACAAGACAGAATAGATGCATGTGGATGAGAGGGAGGCAGGTGCAAAGGTGAACACGCAAGGAGTGAAGGTAGACGAGTTTAAATACCTGGGGTCATCCATCCAAAGCAATGGACAGCACACAAGAGAGGTGAAGAAGAGAGAGCAGGCAGGATGGAGTGGGCAGAGATGAGAGTCAGGGGTGATCTGTGACAGAAGGAGGGCAGTAAGAGTGAAAGGGAAGGTTTGCAAGAAGGTAGGGAGACCAGCTGTGATGTGTGGAGATGGTGGCACTGACACAAAGACAGGAGGCCAAACTGGAGGTGACAGAGTTGAAGATGTTAAAATCTGTTTAAATCAACTCAAGTTGAGCATTTTGGAGACAAAGCTAGAGAGGTGAGGCTGTCATGATTCGGACATGTGTGGAGGAATGATGTTGGAGATACTGGACAGAGGATGTTGAATATGGAGCTGCCAGGTGGTTGGAAAAGAGGAAGCCCACAACGAAGATTCAAGGATGTCGTGAAGGAGGACATGCAGAGGCTTGGTGTGACAGAGGAGGATGGCAAAGATCAGTTGGTCGGGAGTTAGCTTTTTTCCTCTTGTCAGGACATTTTTCACAAATACGAATAGAAACTGTGAACGCTTTCCTAACCCATGTTGGAAGCAACTCCTGCATGTAGACGATACAGACAGAGCCGGCCCACATCAGGAACAAACCAGACGTAACGGCTAAAGATGTAACAGTAACGGCACATCCTGACATAAAACCAGAAATAAGAGAACAAACATGATTAGCAGACAAAAATTAAACTGTCATTGTGCTGTAACAAACACTTACCTTAGGTGCCATCTATATATGTTACTAACTCTACCCGGCATATAAAGTGAGAACATTAAAGCTGAATATGATAATATCCCAGACAAGGATTCAGATTCTACTGCTCTATGAATGATCTGTGTTGATAGGAGAAAAAAATCAATCCCTGTAAATGAATTATGACCACCTGAGTAAAAGGAATAATCCAGCACCTGGGGGTGCATTAGTCTCCATAGCTCTGTTACATTAAGCTCTTTCATAAAGTCTAGAGTAATTTGTGCTGCCTTGGTTTTAGATCCTGATGAGGTGGACTTATCTAGAAGTGGATCCAGGCAGAAGTTGAAATCACCTCCTATCAGAATATTATGCTGTCCTCCTGACACCGTCACAAATATATCCTGGATAAATGAATCGTCGTCATAATTAAATTTAAGAGAGTCCAAGGCTCTGAATAAATCTGGCAGTTTACTACACTATATGTCCCCAATGCATCAACAGTGGTCTCTCCAGTTGTTACAGGGGTATTCTTATTTATTCAAATTGCCACTCCCCTGGCTTTAGAATTAAAGGATGATGATATTGCATGTCCTACTCAGTCCCTCCTCAGTTTCTCATGCTCCAGAGGTGTCAGATGGGTCTCTTGTATGACAACAATATCAATTTTGAACTTTTTTAAATGTGTTAAGACTCTCTTCTGTTTGACCGGCCCATTTAAACCATTCACATTAAAGCTTACAACTTTAACTATTCTATTCATCAACAGTGTGTCTTTTTAAAGAAAAGCTGCAGTCTGCATAATGCAAAACCAAATGATACATGGTGCACTGATACACACACACACACACACACACACACACACACACACAAAGACCAGGAGTGCCTACACTTGACACTGAACATTCAGCACCATCTAAGCCATCGTACTGGATGTACATGTTGCACCTACCAAATTAACCATAACACCATCCAGGGTTCTATTAGAGAACTATAGAACTGTCTGTTTTGAATCGAGATAGTAAAAACATTGCAACTTCCCATAGGGACCCTTTTCCCTGGATAACTGTGAGGCGATGCAAAGGATTTGATCCCGGTCCCGAGATTTGAGCAGCCGAATCAGAACGGACCGTGGCTTCTGGTCGGCAGGTAGCCGGGGTGTCAGGGTGCGACAGGCTCGTTCAATTATCAGCGGCCCCAT
>JAMQGT020011764.1:0-266110 GCA_024447675.2 Pterophyllum scalare
CGTCGAACCCTATGTAGCAATACAATGCAACCGAACCAAGTAGACACAACCACCAATTGCTATCCAAGATCTACAGCGACAAATTCTGGAGTTAAATTGATTTCCGGATCACAGGCACTATCTGCAGCGTAGGCAACGATAATGTGGCAGGTGACCTTCAATAGTTTCTTTCAAAACTTCTAGTGTAATAGTATCATTGAAATTGGGTAGATAAAAAGGTGTAGGCCTATGACCCATTTGAGAGACCACTGTAAGTAATGCCACAGTGCATTTGAAGGCTTATCAGATATCAAAACACTGGGCAGCACATTATATTATACATACACAGAATTCGAAAACAAGACAACCAGCTCTGTTCTGGGATGATCTCTTGAGTCAGTGGAGGTATTGCGTGACAGGAAGATGGTGGCTGAGCTGTCATTCCTGTTAGAGGACACCTCTCCTTCCCCGTGCAGGTCAATCTGACAGCACTGAGCAGCTCCTTCAATGACAGGCTGCTGCACCCAGGGTGTGTGAAGGAAAGAGCTTTCCAGCTGCTGTCAGACTATACAATATACAGCAGCAGTGAATTACCCAACTCAGCCTATCTTAAAAATGCTGCAGAGAATATGTGGGATTCATGTGCAAAGAAAGATCAAAAATATCTTTACTTTCATTAATAATAATAATAATACATTTTATTTGTGGGTGCCTTTCAGGACACTCGAGGTCACCTAACAAGAATAAAACTGTGCCCTGAACCCCATTGTAGAAAGACGGACTTCATGGAAGCATGGAAGAGGAAGAACGAAGCGGGCGTGAGGGAGCGTAAAAATGAATGAGGTCAACAATATAACTGGGTGCAAGATTATGGAGGGATTTTTAGCTAAGTAGGAGAATCTTGTGTTGAATACGATGGTTTATGGGGAGCCGGTGAAGTTCTTGAAGAATGGGAGTAATGTGTTGGGTAGAGGGAGTTCTGGTGATGATATGGGCAGCAGAGTTTTGGACCAATTGAAGAGGAATGAGCTACAGTAATCGATGCGAGAAGTGACCAGGGCATAGACAAGGACAGCGGTGCTGGCAGGAGTAAGGGAAGGGAGAAGGCAGTTTATGTTACGGAGATGAAAGTACGCAGACCGAGTAATGTTATTAATATGGGCCTCATAAGATGTGTGCTGTCCAGGATAACACCCAAGCTCTTCACTTGGGAAGCGACGGGAACAGTCGATTAACCTACTCCTCTGGCTCTTTCTGCCCTTTGTTAAGTCGTTTGTTTTCACCTCACTAACTCATTTTCAAGCCACAAAAAAAACTTTATTTATTGCGCTCTATCTGGCTCTCCACCCACAGTTCCTCCAGCTGCCGTGCTATTCCTTTTGCCTTACATCCCTCTATCCCTCCCCCTCTGCTTCCCCCATAATGATGTTAATAAAGTGAGCAGAATGGATTATCCAGATTCCCATGGCAGCTGGCCTGAGCACTTCCTGCTCCCCTCGGTTAGCTGGTTGGAATCATTCACTTAGCTTTAGTGCATAGTGATAACGCTATCTGTGCACCCTCACCGCGCAAATACAGGTTCTGATTAGTGATGTGTTTGCTTAGCTACAATGTGAACATGAGGTAAAGTGAAGAAGTGGAAAACAGATGAGGCTGCAGACAAGTTTGAAACCTAGCTTAATGGCGAAGATCAAACAGAAAAGAAAGATAAACATCATTAAAATGCTTTCCAAATGTTTCCTCTCTAATGACTACAGAGCCATCAGTTCACAGAAACAGGCCCATATTCCCACCACTGGTTATGGTGTAATTGCTCTAGCAAACTTTTCTCCAATCTAATATAACCTAACGAGGCAGATCGCTCCATCAAACATTGCCAGACACTGTATGGTGAGCAGCGAACATGCTGTACTTCCATTAAGCTGAACTTTCTCAGGGTATCTGGGCTGTGGAGAAAGAAACAGTGGTTTCACTAGATGTCAAATTTGTGTCCAATTTTAATAATTTATTCGTCTTTTAAAAAAAAATTTTTTTTAACCTTATCTTGTTTGTTGTTCCCAAAATCGAAGCTGCTCTTGTGAAATGAAAAAGAAAGTAAAAGAGTGAAGGAAGGAATGAGGATTAGAATTAGAGAGGCATCTGGGATTTGCAGTTTCTGACCACAATGCATCTTTCCCTTCTATCGTGCCCTGAATGGGAAAATGAATCTGGATCAGCACTTAAAACTACTGACAAAGACCAGGCCAGCTGTGTGTCTTATAGTAAGAGCTTTGGCACATCTGGAGGCTATCAAGAGGAACAGGTAGGGTGAGTTTCCCAGACACATTGACCAAGGCAGACAATGTGCTTGAATGTAGCTAAGTGCATTTAATCAGACTACACTTAAGATATTTCACATATTTACACTTGACTTTAGCACTCATGTCATTCATATACTGAACTACCAAGTAGCAGGGTTCTTAAAATTAGAGCCTACATGACCAACTACAATATTAAAATGCCACTCATCTTCATAGAGTAACTCCCCCCCCATCACTGAATGTTTGCTTCAGATGTCCACGATTGTGTAAGCTGCCCGCTGGATCAGGAACCGGTGATCCGAGCAGTTGTCTGCGATGTCACATTGTGGTGACGGAAAACTGCAGTTTCGGTTTAAAACGTAGACGGTATGAAAGACGGACGCAGCTACCATGACGTCATCCACTGGTACCATTCTGAAGCCAAGAGATGAGCTTCATGCTGGTTTAAAAAAGAAAAAAAACTGTTGTGACAAAAGGGGGGTGGGTCTGACTGTGAAACCGCTCGCTCACTCATTGGCTAACAACGTGTCATTAGTGAAAGAGCAACTGATCATCCTCTTTGTTGAAATGTATTATGACCAACATTTACAAGAAATACCTCATTTTTATCTAATTTCTCTGCTGGCCTTCAGATAGAATACAGGTTTAAGGCACTTCGGCACTGGCTTTATTTTTCCAACCCCAAAGCTATGTCCTTATAGAATCCCATGTTAAAATGCCAAATTTAGACCACAAATAAACAAATCAGGGATTCAGAATGAGAGTTCACTAACCACTGGGTCACATCGTAGTGGCTATCCATCTGGTGATCACCTTCAAAATCAAGTTTTAGATATGTGCAGCAAAATTTTCCACTTTTAGCATAAGGAATTTTAAATTGGAAGGCAACATAATAATAAATAATTACCCAGCTCGCCCTGGGGTGGTCTTTGTCCTTCAAGTTTGAGTCCTCAGAGGCCTGGGAGCTTGAAGGTCCTGTGCAGTATCTCAGCTGTTACCAGGACTGATCTCGGATGCCGTTCCTGGAATCTGCTGGAGCCACTCTCCCAGTTTGGGGGGTCACTGGCCCAAGTGTTCCGATTACCACGGGCACCACTGATACCTTCACCTTCCACATCCTCTCTTCTCTGAGATCTTGGTGTTTCTCGAGCTTCTCGTGCTCCTTCTTTTTGATGTTACTGTAACTTGGCATTGCAACGTCTGTCACTACAGCCTTCCTCCTCTGCTAGTCCACCACTTTGTCCGGTTGGTTAGCATCACCAGTTTGTTCATCTGTATCTGGAAATTCTCGACGATCTCAGCTTGGTCATTCTCAATCACCCGTGGGGGCGCGTCCCATTTTGGACTCGGGACTTTGAGGCCGTTCTCGGCACAGATGTTCCTGTACACTATGTCAGCCACTTGGTTTTGGCGGGTTATGTATGCCCTGGCTGCTACCGCCTTGCACCCTGCTATTATGTGCTGGATTGTCTCAGGGGCGTCTCTGCACAGCCTGCACCTGGGGTCTTGCCTGGTGTGGTAGACTCCAGCCTCCATTGATCTCATGCTTAGAGTTTGCTCCTGTGATTAGTGATGCCGTGATTAGTGCCTCTGCGCTGTCTGTCGGTCCAGCTTCGCTCAGCCATCCCCAGCAGTGGGGACAGAGCATTTCCTTGGTAAATCCCACACTTGATGGTGACTTGTGCACTTGGCTTGAAGTTGGCCTCTAGTGTTCTTCTCCACATCCCCACTGAGTTCCTGATGAAGGCTCTGTTGATCTTGTGCAGTTCTAGGCATTCCAGGATCCATGTGTGAGGCACTGAGGATGGTTGGTTTCAGTGATGCTCAGTGATGTAGGGATTGTCCGTAGTGCTGCAAACGCATCATCCAGTAGACTTTTTAATAACACCGTAAAGCCTTGTTATTACACCAAACAAGTAAAATTTATGTTTGTAATAAGTTTTATTAACACCTCTTTCTGACATTACTGACCTGTGTTCAGGGCCAATTCTAATTAATCGTTATACCTTTCATTAACAAATAGGGTAACACAAAATTGCCTGCTAATGCTTAAATTATGTGGTCACACATATTTCCATTCACCAAAAGCCGCTTACAACGGTTCAAGTGATGCATGCTTATATAAAAGCAGCCAATTTCCCCACTGTTCTCCATTTTAAACGGTGATAAAGCTGAACAGCTGAAGACAGGAAAATACACTTTTTCTAAAACTTTCTTCAGGAGAACTGAGTCAAAGTAGTGCAAGAGTTGAGCGAGCGTACCTGAGCCGTATCATAAGGTGAACTTGAATAATGAACCCGATGGAGAGAAAAAAAAGAAAGAAGGCGAAACAGAGACCATAAACAGGATGAGAAGGAAATGGATGTTTGTGAAAGTAAAAGCAGTGACGGAGAGGAAAGATCTGCAGGAGAGAACAGTAGGAAACAGAGGTGAGATTGTGGTGAGGGGGCAAGAGGGAGGGAGGCAGGAAAAGAGGCTCAAGCCAAATGCTGGAAATGGGATAGAGACTTTACCTTAGAATGAATAAGCACTTTGCAATTCTTTAATACAGTTATCCATTTAGCGAGGAGGCGTGACGTGCCGGCTCCAAAGATTCGTTACGGCCTCAATCGAGTCATCCACAGTCATATATACTGGCATTTAATGCAGGATCAGAATGGAAAAGCACTTGATTGAGTTTAGAAAGGAATAATTCTTTAAGAATTAGGAATACTTCGGTCTTTATGTTCGTAGCAGTACGACACTTGGACCTGGGAGCGCTTTTCATTTTGCTCTTGGAGACCGATCTGGATTACACAGCAGCTGAGGAGACCAAATTTAAGCAAAATGGAGAACACGTCCCTCACCGCCTCTGCCTCCACCCCCCCCCCTTCACTCATTCTCTTCTCCTATCATCTTTCAGACTTCACCCATATGTTCATACATCATTTTCCATTACTCAGCTCCTCTATCCATAGATCTAAATTTTTTATCTTTGTCTTCATCACCCCCTTCTCACTCTGCAGTGGAGCTCAGCAAAGTGCTACCGGGCTCTGGCAAACATAATTTGGCCTCTTAATTTCTGTCAGCCTCGTTGGACCAAGTTATGGTGGGAGGGGAGGAGGCAGTGCAAAAGGTTCCTTTTTTCCACATTATGAGCCCCCCCTCCCCTGCTATTTTTCTACCTTTCCTCGCCGTCACTTTTCTTTATTGTCCGCCTTCCTTCTCTGAATATCTTTGCTCCCGCTCCCCCTTTGCTCTAATTAATTCTGCTGTGAATTAATTACCACAGGGGATCATCCCAAAACAGAAGTGTGAGAGAGAGAGAGGGGTGAGAGTGGGGAGTAATAGGGAGGAGATCTGCATTAATCACCCCTCTATCCCTCAGCATAAAAAAGGAAGAAAAGCTTGAAACAAAAGAGGCCACGAAGTGAAAGAACAACATCACAAAAACACGATAAACAAAATTGTTTACTTCGCCCTCACCTCCGCAGCTGAAACCTCATGGGGATGTGATTAGGAAAACAGGGCTCTTTCTCTCCCACTTTTTCCCCCCTTCTTTCTTTTTTTTTCCTGGTTTCCTGCCCCTCCTTGCTCCACTCATTCCTCTTTGATGAAGTTGTGGGAGTTCAGAGGGATGCGGCACGGCTGGGATATCGCCCGAGCACAAAGCACCATGGGAAGAGCAAACTCTGGCTCATCCGACGAGCGGGCACGGGAAGAGGTGTCCGTTTGTGCGTCTGTGTATGTTTGTGCGTGCTGTGATGGCTCCCCGTGCGTGGTTATACTCAGGAGTGCTGTCACACCCGGCCGATTAAAACTTCAAAAGTGAGAAATGGGAAATTAAAGCCGTTCACTGATATGTTACCTCATGCCAAAGCGCCCCCCCCCATCCTATACTCTCTGCATGCTAATCAAGATGTTTGTAGCAATAAAAAAAAAGAAAAGAAAAGAAAACACTGAGGTTTGTCAAACCTCAGGAGGTCCAACAAACCCATGACTCAACCCAGCCTGTGCATGTGTTGCTGAGGTAACCTAGACTCCAAGAAAGGGTGACAACAAGGGGATATGATGTCAAGGAGCAATGTGATTGGCCAAAAACACTGAAAAAATAATCACTGTTTATTCTTTTCTGTGACTTTGGGGACACAGGGTTTATCCCTGAGTGTGAGTGTGTGTGTGTATATATATATATAAGGTGGGTGGAGGGGATTGCAGTCGCACTGACAATGAAGATGTGCCACCCAAGGCTTTAAGCGAGGATAATGTCTGTGCCTAAAGTATATTTGGGTGGGGGATGGAAAAATAGAGAAAACATTTAAATCGGGGGGGGGGCGTCACCATGGAAATTTTGAGCCTCACACACTCCATCTTCTGCAATCTGGTTACATTTTATGCAGCCATTTGTGCATTTCTGTGACAGTTTATTGTGAAAAATCTCTTTATCTGTGTAAAGGAGAACACAAAAGTAACTATAATGCAGTAAAACTATTATTGTTTTCAAATATTTATTGTCCTGTAGATTACATTTATTGTTTCCATCTGAGTCAACACAGCTATGCAATCTGACCTCATCTCTGGTTTTGTATGGAGAAGTAATCTTTTTTTTTTTTTATTCTGCACGTCACCAATTCACCTTTGATGGGTGAATACGTTTGAATTTATGAAATGTGATGTGCTTGAGAAGACTTCTGCTCATGATTGAAACGTTAACTTGTTACATATATTTGTGTTTTGGAATGATTTCTGGAGAACCTCCACGGCTTCTCCAGACCCCTTCAGGTCTGTCGCGTGAGCTCAGGGTGAACCTGCTCTCATCTGTGAACAGCACAGGGCACCAGTGGTGGACCTGCCAGTTCTGGTATATATAATGCCAACCAGGCTCCACGGTGCTGAGCAGTGAGCTGTTGACTAACTGCAGATGACTGTGTGCGATTATTGGACTGGAAGCGTACGGGGAAAATCACGGGCGAAGGACTGCGGACTGTTGGCATGCATCTATGTGCACGTTGCATGTCTATCGCAAAGGGCTGCAGGATGGCACTTCATTCTGTCTTCAGCTGGGGATCAGTTCACTTCTCCAGCCACTCTCCACACTCCTCTCAGAAGACCGTACAGCAGACTCTACATTCATCAGCATGACCAAGGGCTGAGGTCGTGACCTTCTGCCCAACCAGAAGGGGCCCATGCTGGAATTACAGTACAGTGCTGACGAACTTTAGGGCCTGTGTCATCAAACCAAGCTTACTATCCCCAAACCCCCTGCTCACACACACAAACACACACATACATTCTCATAGTAACTTGCCAACCCCACCCACTTAAAAGACACACAAATTCATGTTTCCGTGCTGAGCCAAGCCACGATTATCAACACAAAAGCTGTTCTTCTGCATTGAATGAGGGATTTGAAGGAAATCCCAAACTGTGGTATGCCACAAAGGAAGTGTCCTGACCCATTGTCAGGGCAAATAAAAGAGCCTACTGAAATCTTGAAACAAGCCCCCAGAAAAAGGATTAATTTCCATTGTTTTAAAGGCGCACGTACTCACAGCTTATTATTAGACGGACTTCCATCCTAGTACCTTTCAAAATATTAAACTGAACAAGAGTGTCCAGACAGTGGTTTCCCCTCTGTTCATTCTGCAGCGATCAGCTTTCCAAGCTTGAGTAACTGCTGGCTATCACATGTCAACATCCGTCTCCCAGTACCCATAAAATTCTGTGATTTGGGAGTTTATTTCCTGTTGTTGGTTCTGATTACAATTGTAATGAACCTCACCGCAGTTTGCTTGGCAGTAAAATGAAACCCACATCTGCAGACACCACTTGATGCGATTATTTCACGTGGCAGCCAATTCAAACAGCATCATTCTCACCTGGCCAAATGAAACTCGTTAATACAACAAAAGCTCCAGCTAAGCCGTACAAGATTCCAAACATCCAAATGCGCCCTTAAAAACACGAGGCTTTGCCATATGGCACCTTCTCACACCCAGACACCTTCCTCTCACTAAACTAAACATGATTAACTCGCTGAGGCAGAGACAAAATAAGTGGCCAATTATGATGATGTAACAGAAGCAAAACCTCGTTATGATTCATGTTTGCGAAGTGATACTAGGTTCAAAAGGGTTTTGGATGAGAATGCATGTCTTCTGATGGGGGGGGGGGAACCAAAATATTGCCAGGATATTACAGTAAATGACACTGCATGAGAATAAAAAATGCAGACGTGTTACATAACTTCTGGTAAAGTTTGTACTTTAACTTCAGCCTGCTTCAAAGCGGTAATCATGTTTTGCCATGCTGGGTTGAATGTGAGGGATAAATGTCACTGGTGTTTACCGCCAAATTATACATAATGACCCCCCCACCCCCACCCCTTTCCATAAATGTTGAGATCTTACCACGACCTGCTCTGATAGTGTTAAAGCTGCAGTAAGCAGAAATCAAGAAAACTAAGAATTTGGAAATAAACCTTCTCCTGGAGCTCTCTGTTCTCAGCTACTCCCACCAAAAGAGCCTGGGCACATGCACAGACTTAATCAGCCCTAAAAATCAATCAGTGGTTACTTTTGTCTTCACATGTGGTTTGTATCTTAAACTCTTCGGAGAAACTCTGCCTGATCAACTGCGACAGGCCATCTTCCATCCTTTGTGATCTTTATCACTCTTTATACAACTTTATACTACTAGATTTTTAGAAAGCCTAAAAATGGGAGGAGGAGGAGTCTTGGCCCCTCTCTAACCAATCAAAATTCCAAGCTCCATTTCCAAAGCTGAAGGCTTATTATGGATCTTTTAATCCAGTGACAAAAATCATTGGTCATTGCTTTATTAGACTTACACTTTCTGTTAACGCTGTAAATCCTGGGTGTGTGTGTGTGTGTATATTCACTCTCATACTGTGTATACAACTATATATGTGTTGTAAATGATGGTATATATTGTTTATTCATGACATCTGTGTTCAGACAGTCAGTCTTAGAGGATAGGTTGTGTGATTAAAAAGTAATTAAGATCAAGAGTAAATGTGAATTTGCATGGGGCAACACAAATTGATGTGAAAAGCGGGAGAGATCGGAAGGAAATATTAGAAATATATAAACACACACACACACTCCTGATATATGGTTGATGCTTCCACTGCTATTTAGCTAACTTACAGTTAATATCTGTGTAGCTGGCAAAGCAGCTAGGCCACTTTTCTTTGTGAACACACATTTAGAAGGAGAGTATAAAGATTTGGCACAAAAATAAAAGTATCGATTAAGGCATTAAACTGCAAAGGGTTAATCTGTAAACACAACCAGTTTATAGAAGACCACAGATTTTTCCCCCTGCCACCATCAGTCATTTTGGACACACTTCATCACGCTCAGCGACGCTTCTTTCTGGTTTCATGACGAGTCTGCGTCTCAACTTAGTCTGGGCTTCTGTCCTCCGCACACACGCCTATCGACACCGTTTGGAAGCGGAGATGATCGATGAGCTAGTGCGTCATTCCCTTAAACGTGCTCCATCAGAACAGTCACCGTGCACCTCGTGCCAAACCCAGCAAATCCAAGACAATGTGATGCATCAGTCATCAAACTGCTTTTTTTCCCCCTCGGACTACAGGATCTAAGCCTATGTTGGGTGGTACATTTTCCTCTGATATAATCCCATCTTCAGCTTCTATCCCACCCCAGGCCTGATACAAACCAAAGCTTTGAGTAGTTCATCCCAAAGCCAGAACTGTCTAATTTAGCCCACTTTATCACCGAAGCAGTCAGAGCGCTGTTCCCGCACAGAACAGCGTGTCCACATCCAGATTTACGCCAACACATCATTGAAGCCTATCTTAGTGTGGCTCACCTCCTGAGCCAGCAGAGACAGACATGTTTCTGCTTCATGTCCTGGGAACCTCCACTGTCTCAGGCCAGAGCTGGCACCAGCAGTATACGGGGAGGGGTAATGGAGGAACTGGGGTTTGTTGGGGCAGGAGCTGCAGGATGAGAGGCATCCATTCAAACGCAAACCAGATGGAGGGACAGATGGATGAATGAGTAGGGAGGGGAACTTGAGTCATCCTCTTTCTCAGTCTTCCTCCAGTTGTGTTTCTTTCGGTGGACACGCCAATGTAGGTTTATCTGCCCACATTTTATGTGGTATTATCCAATGGGTAATTTCAACTCAACTTGATTGGTCAAAGAAACAATTCGGTCTTGTGGATGTCTGCAAGAGGAAAATGGAATTGTTTAAGTTGTTTGTTTTTTTTCTCCGTCAACCATTTATTTTTATACATCTTCAATGTACCTTTGTACAAACTTCCTAGGACCAAATAAGGTACGTTTTTGTACAAAAAACCCAAGGTACCTCCTATAATCTATGCCTCACTCTCATAATTTCTAAAACACTAGGGAACACACAAGTAAGTATCTGAATAGATCTAAAAATCAAACTGTTTATGGCCATCCGAAGGCAAGGTGAAAAGCTCGGTGGCATATGGTGAGATACAGTGGAGGCAAAGTTTCTCCTGGAAGACTTGATAGTATAAATGGTGCTGCCTTGTATATGCACATAGAAAATGATAACAGTTCTATTAAGGGATTTAAAAAGAACCGGCTAAAGAGAGAAGTCATAATTGTTGATACATTCTTATGTCTACTTTGGACTTCAAAATTACAGCAATGTAACTTAATGTGTTATATGTGTTACAGTTTTTAAAGCATGTGTGGTGCCATCCTGTCCGAGTGCAGAATACGACATCGCTAGTTGGGTTGGTTGCTGCTAGATGGGATAGTGTCGACTTCAGCTTGTCAGCTGACACCCGACTTCTCCACACAGTCCTCATTTATAAAGTCCTCTATAAACGCCAGCATTAGGACTGACAGGTGGATCCTCCCGTTTCACTGCAACTCGCCAACACTGAAGAAACACTTGCTGCTTAAGATAAAGAGTAAAGGTGGACAGTAGTTCCTTGTTTCTTGATTTTTTTTAAATCATAAAACTCATTGCTGTAGCCAAAGGCAACACAAGATTGATCCCCCATAAACTGCTTTTCAGTTTTAATTTTCTTGTTTTCCACTGAGTTTTCTTGGATGGGTGTTCTGTTAACTATAATGTCCCCATTGTGGGACCCATAAAGTCAGTGTGATGTGATGTGACGTGAGTTATTGGTTCTGTCACTAGTTAGCTAACATAAACTAATGAAGGACTACTAGCAGTAACCAACCAACCAGCCAACCAACCAAACTAGTAACATCACAACAAACAGTCGAGTCAAGGTGCCTTATAATGGAAGGTAAAGACCCTACAAGAATTACAGGGAAAACCCAACAATCAAAATGAGCAAGCATTTGGCAACTGTGGTAAGAAAAAACTCCCTTTTAACAGGAAGAAACCTCCAGGCTCAGGGAGAGTCAGCCATCTGCCACGACACGGTCTTTAAAATACAGTGAATATTTATGGACACAAATATTCTCAGGACATCTTAACCAGGTGAAATTCATCTTAAAGAGATGAATGTCGAGATAAAGCAAATGTACAGCCCGAATGGTGACTTTTCAAAGCCTATATTAGGTGGGCTCAGTTTCCTCTTCTTCATCAGTGGTAGAATGTATTGAAGTACATTTACAGGCTTTAGGTATTTATGCTTAACCTGAGTATCACCATCTTCTGTTACACACCCAACCATAACTTACTGAAAAGATGAAAAGAGTTTGAACCTTTTGGATTTAGAGATTTTCTGCAGATTATTCATCAAACATAAACATGTTTCATTACATAAACTCAGTGATGGAGACTTTTCTGGATGATGCCTGCATTCATTGCCAGTGCCAACCATTCCTTCAGTTGTTTTTGAAGCTTGAAATTGTTTGTTGGTTTAGATACTGTCTTTGAGCCTAACTGGTTTCATGATCATGCTGCTGATAAATCAAGGAACAGTGGCTGCATAATGCCAACCTGTACGGCATGTTTTCTACGGCTTAGAATATTAAGATGTGCAGCTGGCTGTTGGCCTGTTGGCTGGTAGGCTAATCTGGCTTTTATGGTGGTGTTTTATCGGTAACATTAGTGCAATTTTCAGGAAAATTAAGTAGATACATAAATTGCGTTGCACATATGTGTGCCTAAAAATCTTTTAAAAGATAGACAGAGCCACTGTGTCATCATTTTTTGGATGGTGGGCTTCTATTTTTAAATACATGGAGTGCGTTGTGAGAAAACACAAAATTCAGAATCTTTCAGATGCAAGCTTATTATGTAACCTGCATACACACTGGACGCGTTGTTGTTGCAAATAATTTGTCTTCATAAAAAAAACACTGTGGGGGAAAAAAAAAATGAAGTCGACATAAAGCGACGACGTGACAAGGTCCTGATGTTTGTAAACAAGAGAAGAAAGACAGATTCTGGGTTCATCCAACTCTCGTGAGAACGCAGCAGCAGGGAGAGTTTCAGGGTTTGATCCCGGAGTTGAAGCTGAATCACGGCCGCTTTCACATATTTCAGGATGTCAGTGGGACAGTTTGTTGTTGGCAGAGTTGAGATCACATCTGAGGAGGCAGAGAAATGATTTCAGAGCCGACTGACCTGGAGCAGCGTGTAGCTGCCTGTCTGAGGTGAAACTGTATTATTTTACTGTTCCCACATCACTTTATATTCAGTGTATCGGTGCACGTTTTGAGCTGTGAGCTCACATGCTGCTAAATGCAGAGCTCTGATTGGTCAGATCGGTTTATTTGCTTGCGAATTATCACAACAATGCGGTCGGTGTGAACGGCTGCATTGAGAACAGGTGAGTCCAAACCCATGTAGGATTTATAAAGGCCTTTACACAGCGGAGGCGTAAAATACGTGCAGCTGTTTTGTGCGTTATAATTATTTTTCGTTTTTATGTAATCGGACCGTCACAATTACTGCATCTTTTTCCATTTTCTAATCATTAATTAATAAATACGTTCTTTTCTATTTGTGGACTTTTTCATACTTTTTCTGTTCTGTTTAAATAAGAGGGATATTTTGCACTAGATCAGATCTGGAGTGAATAAACTGACATTTTAGTTAAAACACCCAGATGGCCATATGTCAGAATTTCCAAAACCAGTAAAGGATACATCATTCATCTGAGACAAATGTCACAGTTTTGGCAAGTTTGCACAGATGACACGGAGAGGCAGATAAATGACAAGACTGGAAGTCATGAAGACACCTTGTTTCAGCAGGAACCTAAATGGTCCGCCATGTGAAATGTGTTGACGTCTTTCATTATCGTTTCTTGTCCTTCGAAAAATTGCTGCCAGTTCATGTTGGCATTGATTATCAGCTGTGGTTCTACAAAGTGGTTTCAGGGAAAGAGATATGAGTGGCAGTTTTGGCACGAAGGCCTGCGATGTGTCTGTCACATTTTCCTTTCTCCTCTGTCTTTTTTTCTGACACCCAGTTTTTATTCTTTTTCCAGCCAGAGAAGAAGAAAGCAAACAAGGCAGGTACTACTCCAAGTCAGTCCAGTACACCTTCTCCACCCTACTAAATCTATCAGCACCCATGAGAGGAGAGGCTAAGGTCTTCGTGAGTGTCCACATAAAGGCCCATGCAGTGGAATTATGCCAAAGAGCGGCAGAGAGTTAGAGACCGAAATGAAAGCAAAAAAAAAAGCGAAAAATAACACGAAACATGACAGCTCTGATGTCATCCACCATTAGACGCCATTAGTGGTTTTGAATGTTCCAGTGAATGTTTTCGAGTCAGTGTAGTGTGGGTGAAAGCTCATTGACATCTTACTATCACCCCATAAGTAACTTCACACACACTTGTGTGGATGTTTAGCAGTAAATTGGGAACACTGAAGCAGAAGTGGGGGCCACAGTAGCTCTTTGACTAGTACGGCTTGCGCAGACCTACAAAAATCACACACACACGCTTACGCAGGCCATCACTCCATCGCCACCTACCAGCCGATGCTACGACGTCATCGGCAGCGGCCCATCCTGTTTTTTTCCTTGGAAACGTGTTCGGTGTGTCGGGCTGAGGTGGTGTAGACCTGAGGAACGATGAAAGAGAGGGAGACTGAAAAGAGGGATGGAGAGGGCTTCATGAGAAGACCGATGTGCTCGCAGACCTGTCACCACCTCAGCACCGCACCATTTCCAAACACCTGACCTTTTCCATGTCTCCCTTCATCTTCATGCAGCTCTCTGCTGCTTTCTGGACACTTTCAGTTTTCTTACCGACTATTATCTTTGCACAAGAATCTGGATTTTTGAGATAATCTCACTTTCTGTGGTGATCTAATGTTGAAATGTCCAGCGTCTGTTGGTACTAAACCTTCAATGAAATGTCAGAGGCAATTCGGGGTTCAGTATTTTGCCCAAGGACACGTATGCCCCGAGAAGTCAGGGATCAAACTGCCAAAATAAGTGGAACACCCTGCCTGGCTACTGCTAGAAGTGATATACAAATATACAAGTACCAGCAATACATGTTTTTGAATAAAACTGTAGAGGTTTTACAGTACGCACACCAGTTACACTGGCAAATAATTTGAAATGACAGATTGAGTTGATGCACGCCGACAGTCTGAATATATAAATTACCAAAATTACCGCGACCGTGTCTCTTTTCTTCGAAGACTCAGACCGGGTCTGCGACCAGTCGCAGTGAGTTGCCTCATCGAAGCAGCTTTAGTGCATCAAGATGGCAATAAAACGGCAATGAAACGGAGTCAGATTGCCATAAGTTTGTGACTGAATGGGGACAAATAATCAATTACACATTTGTGAGGTTTGTGATATTTGCCTTCATTAACAGGACTGATTAACTGTGATAAATCTGCTAAAATCGCAAATCTGATGCTCTCTAAACACACGGAAATTGACATTAAATTACTTACATTCAGAGTCCAGCCAGAACATTATAGGTTTGAAACAAATATTCAGAAATTCCTCGACAAACGGGGACAAAATGCTGTCGAGTACAGACAGAATACAACCAGTTAGCAACTATTTGAGTCGAGTCCCCCACTGAAAAGAGACGTGTCACAGACAAGTAGTGCTCATCAGCACAGACTGACCGCAGCATGTCGGCAATCTCTTATTTAGAAACGAGAAAACCTTCAATCTGTCTGAGAATGACTGCAGTCCGTCCAAGTCAGACTGCAATTATTTGGAGACAGGTTGCCTCCTACCAGGTGACCTGTGCAATCACCTTGCGATCAAATGCGGTTCCACAGAAGTTGAGGGCGTTGCACATTTAACCTCTGACTGACCGGTTCGTTGCTGCAACTACTTGCAATCGGTTGCTTCGTGCAACTGCCAGTTTTTCTTTGTTGCAATGAGGTCACCCATCCTGTTTTTACTCCAGTGTGACTGAGCAGTTATAGTTTTAGAATGAACTTTTGCTGCTTTTTTCTTGCATGTTCATGATCCGTCACAGTTTTACACATTTAAATTTTAAAAAAGCACTTTAATCAGATTAAAAATCTGTATCGGGGGTTGCCATAGTTGGGTCATCACACTCAATAATTGAGCATTTGTCTATTTGGCTACTTGCATTATATGGCAATCACCAGTTTTCTACAAGGACCTCCAGAGTATGATTCCAGGGGAGGTGGGTGATTCTGCGCCCAGATTCACTTTTAGAGCCGGCATCAAGACCAGAACAAGCAAAGAGGAGTCCAGCAGATCCGTCTGCCAGCAACAGAGCCCCGCCAGGGAGCTATATAAGAGCTGGGTCTGGTTATAATTGTTTGGTGGGGTGGAGGAGTTGGACACCAGGGGTTATGTTTCCATGCCCCTGTGTGTAAGTGTGGATGATCCAAAAGCCCATGTCTGCATATGTCACTGTTGGGAAGCAGAATCCAAGAGTGAAATCTCTATATACGCTCTCCTGTATGAAACAACTAACCTCAGACTGGAAAGGAACTGAGATCTTTATCAGACTACAGATCGATGCATGGTAAAACAGCACAAGGTCATACAGTGGCAGCCACTGGGTACGCATCTTTCATTAGTACTGGAGACATTTATTTTGTGCTTGTGTTGTCGAAAACCTCTTGTGACTTTACAATCTAATTAACACAGCAACCCCTAAAGCCTCTAACAGACTCTTAAAAAGATTTTTTTAATTATGGTCATCTCGTTTGGCGTTCCTGAACTTTGAGGGTTTTTTTTTTGTTTTGTTTTGTTTTGTTTCATGCGGCGTGCTGTTGGTTTCCAACACTTGACACTGTTTGCATGGTCAATTATCTTTGTGAGAGGAGACGGCGTTATTCGAGACATTGCCATTCGAAGCGTTTCTTACAAAATCCAACTTATGAGGATGAGGCGACAAATGTAAGAGAAACATGAGATTTATTGTATGACTCAACAAATACAATAAGAACAGATGAGTCATGCGCAAATGTCGTTACTGCTGAGTTTGGATAGTGTGGGTCACATCCCGAAACTGGAGTGCGTTGTGGCGCAGTGGAAAGGTCTCTTCAGAGAGCTAGCTTCTGCTTCTCATTACTCAGAACAGAGTGTCTGTTCTGCATGCCCGACACTGTTATAAGCTTAGCACATTTTGTGAAATGTGATCACTGAACACTAACTTAAATAGAAAAGATATAGTATATGAATATGGTAAAAAGAGGGTTACCGGTCATTATAAAGCACTTCTTGATGAACTGCAAGGCACTGAATATGTTGTACAACGTGGAGGACGGAAACCGTCAAAATCCAAAACCTATAATAAAACAGCTGCTCATTTTCATTCCAGTCCTTGTGCCTGACCAGAGTACATTTTATTTGCATTATTTTTTTTTTATTTGCCTGTTTCTTAAGGCGCCTAACTCAAAGGATGAACCGGTGTTACGTGTACACAGACAGTTTAGCGAAGGACCAATTTTACATGGTATCGTCAGGCACTTTGTTATTAGCAGGATGTCACAAAAACACAATTTGTTTCCATTTCCTTTGGTGTAATGTATGAAAATGCCCAAAGATTACAAAGTTGACAAGCATAAAACTGTATTTTTAAACCAACATGATGATTCCTAAAGAACTAAAATATCTTTTAGTTTTATCCCTTCCATTCCCCAGCAGGTTGACACTTACTAGCCTGCATAGTCTCCTTGTTATTAGTTGGCTCATCTTGATATTACATCCTTTAGATAATCCAAATACTAAAGTTAGCAAACAGTTTTTCAGTGATGGGTCACACCTTGAAAAAACTTGAAAAGCCAGCTGAAGTGTAACAGGAATCTCTTCATTACTGGACCTTGAGAGAGATGCTCAAACATATATAAGGCTTTTCACGTCTTAAAGGCCAAGACAAAATAGACTTGGTGTGTATTGTGTGTGTTGGCAGTTGTGTAAATTTCAGGCGAGTTCAGACTGAACTATTAATCTGTGCGTTTGTGGTCCTACTGAAATAATAATGTGTTTTATAAGCACTTAATATAGTAATGGGGTAGAAATAATGGAGGAAAGGGGAGAACAAGTTAGAAAATCATTATATTCGTTGTTAATTTTCCTCAAAATAAAGCGAATTGCGCTGCGCAGCCTTTCAGGGCCTTCTTTCACTGATGTGGTTGTAGATCATCTCCAATTTAAATGTACAAATATTCATACACCCAAAAAGTACAAATGTGAAATGTTATTAAATCTTACAGGCGGAGCAGAAATTGTTAAATTAACCCTAATAAACTTTAATTAGAATGAAATTCAGTTTACTTTTGTGTATTTTTGTATCAGACCGTAGACCGTGTAAGACCATGCTACACATTGCTCCTGCTTAACCGGCAATGCTCGTATTGCGGCACTGGAAATTATTATCATTACAGTGTCAAATTATCTGAAAATATCCAACAGATGCAAGGAGGGGCCGAGGAGTGCGCGTGGTTTTGCTGCTCGTTCTCAGGAATCCCCAGCAAAGTTTTTCAACCCTGCAGCCTTTTAGGAAGACCATAGAGAACAAACAACATGAGGTAAAACAGGGTCAGACCACGAGTTTACTTCAGTGTCTATTTACTGTACGAGGATTCTGCTGGGGATCAGCTGGATGCAATAAAGTCATCAAAAAGACTTGATGGTTTCTAACGCAAAACCAGACTCGAGAAAGTGCTTTGCAAAAAAAAGGGGGTTTACATAATAAAACTACTAAAAAGTATGAAAATAGAGGAAGCTTTGGAAGAAGCGATTATAAAAGACACAAGAAACCACAAAGCATGACGAAGGGTGAAAAGAAAAAAAATCATCAAAGCGTGTGAAAGTGCAGTTCATCAAAATTATTTTTGGGGCATGATATTCTGATTGGGAGTCAACGCAATGTCTTGTCCCAGGTGCTTAGAGGAGCGACCAACAAAATATTTTAAACACTCGAAATGTGCAAATTTCCAAGTTTCTAATAAATAGAGATGAGGAGATTTTTACAATTCCTAGCAGTACTGTTGTCATCCTGATCTCATTTGTTTATTCTGCTCAGCTGTGGAGTACCCAGAGGTTTTCTCTGGGTTGTCTGTCTCTCTGTGTTAGCCCCGTGACAGACTGGCGACCTGTCCAGCGTGTGCCCTGCCTCTCGCCCTGGGAGAGCTGGGATCGGCTCCAGCCCTAAGCGGAAGAAAATGGATGGATGGATATGGTAAGGATCCACAGATCCACGCCTCACTCTTCTCCACCTCTATCGTCTCAAGGCCTCAAAACAGCACTCCATAAACCACGGACATCATGGCTACGTCCACCTCTTTCACACGCTCTGCGGTGTTGCCTTTAAGGCATTTCTTTTAAAACTACGTTTTATAAAATTCTACAAATACGAGTAGACTCAAACTTTGTTTAGAATGGTTACAACATAGCAGTTTGTTGGACAGTTACTGTTTAAAGATGTAATATAAAGCACAATAATTAAGAGTAAGAAAATATCCTGTACAAACACACAAATTAGCATTCACACACACACACACACACACACACACACACACACACACACACAGAAACCGTTTCCAGCTGCATGTTTTGGGTAATGGCTGACATGGTTGGTGGTTAAGCGGTCAGTCATCCACCACCCCCAGCAGCGTTTGAGGAAAGACCAAAACCACCACCTCCTCGCCTCAGCCAAACCTCCAGCAGCCTCAGGAGAGGCAGAATATTCCTGCATGCAAGTGTGTGTGTGTGTGTGCGTGTGTCTGTGCGCACCAACACCTCCAGCGCCGCCCTCATGTGAGCCAAGCCCCTATCATAACAAACTAAAAACAAACTCTAAACGGTGTTGCAACACACTCCATGTTTGGATCTCACTCTTGGTAATGATCTCGATTTTTTTTTTTCCTTTCCTCCCAGGGGTGCAGCGGAGTTACACAGGCCATCTGCTGCCATACAAGTTAGATAACATTCCTCATAAAACTGATCCCCAGTGACCCACACGTCAGCCACAGGATGACATGCCAAACTGCAGCAGCTCAATATGTGTGTTTTAGAGAAAACGTAGTGGGCTCTGTGCGTTATCAGGCACAGTCGTATTAGTCACATGCTTGGGAAATTTGTGGCCTCTACGGTAGCTGCCAGGAAAAAAGCAACACATATAGCGACACAGACACACTTAAAGCAAAGTAAATATTCCCATGCAAAAACACACACATGCTCCCTTAACGAAATTCTGTCAAGGACTTCTTCTGCTATCATTAACAGTTGTTTGGCCGGACCTATCAGCTCTTCTTCAAGGTTTCCTCTAAACTAGCCATCAGGTTAACCTTCCAAGACCAAGAGCTTGTCACCACCTTTGCAAAAATAGGAGACTTTAATCTAGCTTTGGCATCCACTCTAAAAATACAATTTTTTCCTCTGCGCCTCTTTCATTGTAAACTTAGTTACGTGAAACAGTCTGTGGTTAAATTCACAATCAAGTCCTCTGGCTCAGAGTAAGGCAACTTATCCAATTATCAGCTATGTTTGGAAGGTTGTTACGTACCTCTGCTTCTCTGCAGCTTTAGTAATATATAAGAGAGACTGAGCCATTAAGGACTGCAGGTCTGGCACAGTCACACCAGCATTTAAAATTGTGATATTTCATCGCAAAATGGAATCATTTAGCAGAACCACATGAAGCAACAACAAAGAAATGCTTTTCTTTTCTTTTTTTCCCCCAACACAGGTTCAATATCACTGAACTTTATGGGTAAAATTGGGTCATTGATATCAAACTGTCTTCACAGAGCCCATTATATCATTAAGCTACTCACACTAGGTGGGCCTTGACCTACCCCAAAAACCCAAAGTCCAGTTTGTTTGACTAATGTCAGTGCCATTAGTCAAATGTACCGTGCACTGGCCCACCTAAAGAGGCTTAAAGAGGTGTGTTTTCTGTGTTAATTGCTGTTAATTGTAATTTGTTATGTAGTAATAAATACATCGGCACTATATGTAAGAGGTCCCCAAAATGGCCTGCAGTAAAATTCTGACACCGACAGAAATTTAGGACGAAAGATTTACTGTGTGGCTGCTGCTACAATATGAACTAAGTAGAAGCATCCATCCATCCATCCATCCATCCATCCATCCATCCATCCATCCATTTTCTTCCACTTTTAATTCAGGGCTGTGGTGGGCTGGAGTAGTAGCCTAGGCACTTGAATAGTCTGAAGCGTCCCTCTCTATCTACCTAAGAAGATTCTAGAAGGCCTGTCCCATTGGTTAGTAAGGTCAAATAGTCGTATACTGCATACATGGTGAACAGATTTGAAGTTTGATTTAACTGAGGAAGAATGATCACAGTACAAGCAAAACCTAAACTGTAAACACACCTTCTAACCTACTGAAATATAAATGGGTAACTGGGCTCCATTCTGCTCCACAATGGCTTCCTTTAGAAAAGCTGCCTCACAAAAATCAAGCTTAACCCGTTTTAGGGTATTTGGAACGTACTGAAGCACACAGGTGGAACACCTGAACTCCTGTCCAGGGCTGTAATTTTTACCTGCCACCTGTACGTTTATAACTGCACGCACCTTCTTGTTAGGTCATCTTCCAAAGCATTGGAATAAAATATGTGGGAAAAAAAAAAAAAAAAAGGAGAGTAGTATGCCGTGGAAAATTGACAAAATTATCCTCTCACGTTTTTTGAGTGATAAAGGTTTCAGAACTGTGGGAGAATCTTTTGTTTGCCACATATTTTTCACTTCTTCCCTTCACGGGCAAACATGCTGCGCTGGATGACACGGATATCAGATTCAGAATCCTTAAATCACCCCCCCCCCCTCAATGAACAGAGGTGGCCTCAGCTCAGTTCAGCAGTGTGAAAAAGTCCTAGATGTGGTAGGACTCTGGTATTGGTCCTAATTATGTTAAGTGCAATGCAACGTTCTCTGACCGCAGTACCAAAGGTTTACAGGGCTCTCATTATACACTTAGATCCTACTGTAAACCAGGAAACAAGGAGCCAGCAAGCTGCCACTCGAAAACCACACCACTTGCATGCTCACAACAAAAAAACAAACACTTTGCTCCCGTTCTCTGCTGTCAGCTGTGATCACCATCAAAATTCGAATTAATGTTTTAATTTGTTTTGCCAGGTAGAGCACGCGCACAGTCAAAATGATGTCCAGATCCTGCAAAATGTATCTGCAGTTGCTTTGATTCATTTGATGTAATGTCGCTCGTTACATTAATATGAACCGTCTTACCCAGTCTGAATCCAAGTGCATTGTCCTAATGCCTCATGATTAAGGGTGTATTTTCCTAAAATGAAGGTATAAAATTAACAGTTGCTACATATTGTGGCACTTCCTGAAAGAAAAACAAAAATGTCCTCTCCCACTTAATCCTACTGGACTAATCTGCATTATTTAAAAGGACTGGATACGATCATTCGACGCATTCCCGTTCACTGTGTTCACGGACTTAAAAAAAAAAAAAAAGCTGACTAAGGTATCCATGACTCCATGTATCACAACATACAGCAGCCTACTTGGCTCACAGTTGCTTTAGCACCACTGATAAGAATAAATAAAAACTTAATAATGTCAATAAAAAGGAACAAGCTGGCAGAAGGCTTGTCTGTGCAGATCGCTGAGCCAAGGCCTTGCATTAGGAGAATTAGAGGGTATTTGAGAGCGGCTCAGCCTAAGCCAAGAGTACTGGGCATACTGCTGGAGATTAGAACCCGGCCCGCAGCCCTCGGCAGTCCTGTTTCCAGCCCATTTCTGCGAAAGATCATAGTCTATTGGCTGATTAGCTGTGCACTAAGTGCCACGGAGGGAGAGAGAGAGTTGTGCTCAGCCAAGTCCACTGGTCCACTGGCAGCAGAGGCTGGCAGAAGAAAGTCCCAGTTCCATAGTTTAAACAGCCAACAGTAGATGATTGGCCTGGCAAAACAGACCCACTCTGCCTAGCAAAACACATGGCAGCGCTTATGTTCTTAACCCTTACTCAGGACATACTCTATAACATAGTTTGTACATTATATGCAACAGCAAAAAAAAAAAAAGTAAAATAAAAAAGGATGGATCACAGTATCATACCTCTGGGTAGCACAGTACGTTTCTGACATTTCCTTTAAAACTGTTCATTTGTGGTAGTTTGCAAGCTAAATGATTACAGCTCGACTCCGACGGTTAAAATCAGATCTGAGAAATTCTGAAAAGGTGGATCAGGGGTGTGCTGTTGGTGCTGTGTATGCTCTCGTTTGTTTAATGGCATTAAAAGGTCTGTTAGCATAACTAGAATCACAGGTTCATAACTAAAACGATGGATATTTTTCAAACTGAGTAGATAAATGGATGCATATGTCAACACAGGGACAACTGCACGTGGTCTAATAAGTGGCAGAGAAGTTAATGTAGACTTTTAAAAATGCCTCACGTCACTGAAGATTTTCTAAACACGTGCGGTTCTGCACCAATCTTAAAAGGGAAAACATGCTGCAAATCAGGATTTACTGCCTTTTTTTAGCTGTTGGAATTTGCAAGTAATAGTAAACTGCAGACAATAAAATGTTCTAATGGAACGTGCAAATTTCCAATTTTTAGCAGCCAATGTAAAATTGCCCACGAACTTTAAGCATGGTCTGCAGGGACTGATTAACAGACTGTCTTGTTTGGGATTCATCACTTGCCACAATCGTGATTACCAATCAGATCCAGAAAGTTCTCATTTGGACAAAGGTAGGATGGATATTAAATTGAACAAGCAAGCAGCAACCAGTAGGACACACACAAAACATGCTGTCTTCTTGGGAAAACAGTGACTCTAAAATTTGCTAACGAGATGAAATGAAAAGATAACCGATCAAAAGTATGGATGCGCTAATACAATGTTTGGATTGGATATTGGTGGCAGTGAGCCAAGCCATGGTCCAGTCTGTTCCACTTAGTTCTGTGTTTCCTTTGCCACACCAACAGTGCAGCTGGTAGCAGAGCTAACATACCATGGAGGAACCTAACAGCAGAGGGACAACAGTTTGGAGGCACTTCACGCTGCTATGCCAACACTTTCTATTTGCAGGTTTGTAGTCAAAGTGAACTGGCATGAGTGGAAAGATCAACAAAGATGCTTTACCTCTCTTATTAGCTGACTCACTCATTTATTTCACACTTGTTTGGTCAGAGCCCTAATTCAATTCAATTCAATTCACAAAGCCCCAAATCACAGCAACCGTCCCCTCGAGGCAATAATGCAGACAAAATTCCACAATCAGATGACCCCCTATATGCAAGCACTTGGCAACAGTGGGAAGGAAAAACTCCCTTTTAACCAGAAGAAACATCTGTCGTGTGCCGCAACAGTTCGTTGTGAGGATGTTGATTTGGTGTAACAGTCGTTGGCAATCTTTCATTAAATTTATGGTAACGAGTCCTCGTGATTAAATGTTATTTCACTTCACTTCTGCCCCATCAGCTCCACACCTGTGTGTTAGGAGGGATAAGAAGAAACTACTGTGACTGTAAAAGACGGCAGTTTGCAGCAGCGTACTGACCCTCACTTTGATCTGAAATAATATCAGAGAAAATAAATTAGACGGATAACGGTTCTTTCAGCTGCTCCCTCTAGGGGGTCGCCACAGCGGATCATCACTACATCCATGGATCCTCTTCCTCTTTTCCTCTTCCCTGGATTACTTTGAATGTCCTAAGTTCTGCAAGTATTTTGTCATATGATGGAAATGGTCACCATAGATGTCTGCACTGAATTTGACTGCAATCTGTCCAGCAGTTGCTGAGGCATGTCCGCTGACTGCAGTTCCATCAGAACCACTAGAGCCAGAGCAACGCTGTAATTCCCACCTGCAGAAATTTATATCTAACAAGATGGCTCTGTTGTAGGCTCTCGCCACACTATCATGTGCATATATGGCAAGTATAAGGAGCATGACTCACCACCCTCTACAGAACAGAGCAGGCGTTAATGACAATAGACGTGGCATCGATTAACTCGGATACAATATGAAGAGGAGGAGCTGGTGTAAAGGTGGGTTGCAAAGCAGCTTCCAGAATGTAACAACTGTAGGCACGCAGAAGCAGCTTAAATAGTGCACCCCAGTGCCAACTGGATGCCTATCGGCCCAGCTCGCATGCCTGCTCACGTCAGCCATCAACTGATGTCAGCTGGCATTTATGTCATCCGGCACCATCAACTGATGTTCCGGGAATGTGGGCTGAGCTTGACTCTGTAGCCTGCTTCAACTAATGCTATGCTCAACTAACTATAACTGCATGGTGGTGCGTGAGATGTCACAGAATCATCAAAGTCAGCAGGAATCATTCATTTTCAAGAAAGAACATCTGGCTTCTGCATGGAAGAGAAACTTGAGATAAGATGATTTCTCTGAATGCAATTACTAAAGAAGTCATTATTGGGCATCACTGCTGCTTAAGATCAGTGCAGTACTGTACACTGCATGAACCTGTGTGTCCTTGTGTCAGCGTGTTGCTTTCACCAAATAAGACAAATCACTTAAGGTTACTAATTGCTGCGATTTAACATGAATATTCATGGAACCCTTGACACATTGATGAAATGTATTTACAATGACAACATCCCAGACTAAAACTTTCATTTTAGTTTATGGAAACATAATCAATAGTAGAATAAACTCAACGCCTGAATGCAATGCATCCGTGGCCCAATCAATCTGTCATCTGTAAGGAACGGACTTCCAGCTGAGAGCAACACACTCGACCAATTAAATGTGAGCCAAGGGTGAAAGTAACAGGTTTGGGAAAAGTAAAATGTTCCCATGGTCAGAAGGCTATTCTTTTCCAGCCATATTTACTTCAGACACTCAGCAACCCAGTGCTTCAAACCCCAGACCTGAAGGCCTACACGTGGGCTTAACATGCCGTCCACAGACAGGCAGAATGAGCGAGTGAGGGCCAAACAGTAAGAGACAGACTGACTGACAGGGAGGCAAATTGGACTTGAAAAAAAAAAATCCCCTACAGCTGATTGTTACACAGAAGGAAGAAAAAGTCACAAGAAGAGGTATAAGAGCAGGATAGAGTCGTGTCCCTCGCAGCCTGTTTCTGTGTATTTCAGATGTCGTATGTTGGATGGAGGGGATCAGATTGCAGCACCGACGCCCGCCAGCTAGATTTCTTGGAGAGCCTGACCCTGCGTTCTGCCAGGATTGTGTCAATAATCTGAGGCAGTGGCCTCCTTCCACCTCCCAACCCATTGCCTGTTTATCAGCAATGCCAACCGCACAAACACACACACACACATACACAAAACAGTGCACAAAAATATAAAGAGTTCACACTGTGTACATACACACTGAGCCACATATTTTCCTTATATCAGATACAGAGATTCATACAGCACCATCTATCCTTTTCTTTCCTCTAAAGGGAACATGCACAGAACACATATGGGCCCATAACTCAATACTGCGCATTTGTTGAACATTTGCCGTAAATTAGATTGCACAGATGTAATCATTGCAAATTATTGTCAGTTGCATATGTTTATGTAACTCCCATTTACCCTGTTCATATTTATATCCTATTTTTCTTTGATGTATCCTGTTACTCCTTGCTGCGGCAATAGCCAGATTTCTCAAAGGAGATCATTAAAGTTTCATCTAATCTAATCTCATCAAATCGAAAAGCTTCATCCCCCCCCCCCCAAGCGGCACCTCGTCTCGCTGTCCAAGTGCAATTGTTTGGAAGGACTTGGAGTTTTGCTCTTATTAGGTGGCCAGAAGATTGTAGAAATGGTCTGTTTGGTTGAGATACAACAAAGTTTTATGTAACAATATACTAATCTGCTCAACTTTATAATCCTGAGAAGAGCAACCTCCTGCAAAACATATTAAAGTGGTGTTAAGTAAATGGATGAATAAAGACTTGCACAGTTTTAGATTTCACTGTAGCTGCAGCAGAGCTATTCATTCGGTCACGTTGAATGTGGAAATGTGGAGAGACCCACACTGGAAGCTGTGAATTCCAAGATAATGTTAGCTTGAATTACATAAGCTCCACAGAGAGGCTTCAATTGAGGTTTCTGCAAATTCTCACAAACCCAGTTTCTTGTCTTATCACTCGTAATGAGAGAAGCCACAGCAGGACAGATCGGGCAGAGGTGAGTAAGTATAAACCAGTGGGAGAGGAAATGTTGAATAACCAATAATAACACTATAATTTCTTAGTTTACCTATTTCCTTAACGTACACACACAGAGGCCGCCTTATTAGTTACACCTTTTCAGCTCCTTTATAAACACAAATATCTAATAAACCAATCACATGCAGCAAATCAGTGCATTTAAATGACTTTAACCATAGCGTGATTGTTGGTGCTAGACAGACTGGTCTAAGACTTTCAGAAACTGCTGTGCAACTGAAAGTTTCCCACACAATCAAATGTAGGGTTTGCAGAGAATGCGCTTAAAAAAGAAAAATGATCTAGCAGCAGTTCTCTAGGCCAAAATGCCTTGTTGATGGCAGAGGTCAGTGGAGAATGGTCAGACTGCTTCAGGCTTATAGGAAGGCAACAGTAACTTTAAAAAAAAAAAAAAACACTTGTTATAACTTGTTATATAAGGTAAGTCGAAGAGCACGTGTCAAACCGGGTGCCACTCCCATCAGCTAAGAAGAGAAACCTGAGGCGATGATTCTCACAGGCTCACCAAAGCTGGACAATAGCAGACTGGAAAACCCTGCCTGGTCTGATGAGTCTCTGCTGACATTTGGACGGTAGGGTCAGAATTCGGCATGAACGGCATGAAAGAACGGATCCATAGTTTTGGGAACTGATGTGGCTTAAAATTAAAGAGCGGACGCTTTGATTGACAGGTGTGCCTGTGTGCAAGCCAACACCTCTGCTAATAGTAATGGGAGTCCTTCCAAGAAGAGATTCTTGTGGTTTACTAGTCTGTTACTTGTCTCTGTGTTGGACCCACACAGCACCAAGTACAGAACTTAGCACGTCGCCAAACTATTGAAGCTGCAGACTTCAAAATGAATGGGTGACGTCACAGTGGCTGTGTCCCCCTTTTAAATGCAGTGGATAATTCTTAAAGAAGCCTTATTATGCGAATTTCCATCTTTCTTTGTGGACTTTACTAGAGTAGCTGCATTAATCATGATGCTTATTGATCTTCTGATGGATTTTGCTGTGGCCTCTCATCCATCGTCTGAAACAAGCTGCTGTATTTCCTTTCCCTTTAAGCTAAATTTCTTCAGATCTGGCTGGTACTTGCAAAGAGAAGGTCTGAACAGCAGGTGGATGTGCTGCTGCACAAACCACCAGATCACTGAGATACAGATTCAAGGAAACAGACTGCCTGAAACTGAACCTGATCTTTAAAGCAGCCCGAAGCCAGAGCAGAGGTTACTTACTAAAGAAGAAATAAAAACAAAAAGCAAATGTGCTCAAAGCAGAATCGTATTTAACCCTTCCATATGTATTAGCTGCTTAGCACGTGGATATATTTTCATTTTTAATCTAATATCGTCTCTGGTAACACTGACGGGAGTAGAAACACAGAATTGCTCATTAATAAACTTGTGCATACATGCACATAATAAGCTCATATAATAAGCTAATAGTAAGTTAGCTGGCCATGCTAACTGAATTATGAGCTTCATTCAGTCGCTGTTCCTAAACTATATTTGGCTAATCACGGCGTGAGTGTTTGAGGGTTTGGTGAATGGTCGATGAGCATGAAAGATGGAAACTAAATGGAAACTAAAATGAGAAAAAATAAAAAAATTACTTCTTGGCCTATCAAACCCAGATCGACCCTGTTTTTCTCTCTTTTCACTCTGTGTTTCTTAGCTGTCTAAACTGTGAGAGGATACAATGTTGGGGAAAACACAAGCACAGAATCAAATGGTAACAAGCTGAAGCAGTTATGATTCATCCTTGCCGAGACATCTGGATCAAGGAGGCAGATGGGATGGCGGATGAGGACACAGACCCCAGGACCGAAGCCTGCTGTCAGGTCCTCACGCAGTTAAACAATGTCACATTTGGTTTCAGGTCTTTTGGGTGGCTCCAGTACCCTCGGAGCTCTTTTATCTCTAGCGTACTAATTTAAAGATACAGTAAAATCATACGACTGCAGAAACACGTGGGGAAGAGCCTGCGTGGGAAGCAACAGTAGTAACGCTGAAAGACAGAATTCCCATGATTTCTGTCTTAATACATCGTTAAAATATATAACTTGCTGTGACAATCTGTATTAACAAGTCATTTAATCCTGAAAAAACAAGGCTTTGCGATTTGTAAAGAGAGTTATTGCCAGAGAAATGACCTAACAGCACATGCTTCCAAAGTACTTTTCCCTTTTTTTCATCAATTGTCAACCAAAACATGTCAAAGATGGATTAAGGCATCCACCAGAATCAAGATCATTTAAGTCATTCAAGGACATTTTTAAAGCAAACTGACTGACACTGGCAACAAAATGATATTATCTCACCCCCCCCCCCACTTAAAGCTTTATTAAAAGAAAAATGAATTTGTGTTGTTTTTTTAAATAAATGTGACTTTAATGGCTATTTTGCATTGTTCAAGCACCCACACTGGAACATCTGAAAAGCCCAGAACAAATGAAGAGCAGAGACTCTCATCCAGAATTTAAGCTTCAAGCTTCTTTTACCTACCGACAGAGAAACAGAGAAGTTATCAGGTAACACCAAAACCCCCTCTGCTACTTAACTGACCAGATCAATATCCCAGAAGTTTAACGGACTTGATGCTATACAGGTGCTGGTCATAAAATTAGAATATCATGAAAAAGATGATTTATTTCAGTAATTCCATTCAAAAAGTGAAACTTTTATATTGTATTCATTCATTACACACAGACTGATATATTTCAAATGTTTATTTCTTTTAATTTTGATGATTATAACTGACAACTACTGAAAACCCCAAATTCAGTATCTCAGAAAATTAGAATATTACTTCAGACCAATACAAAAAAAGGATTTTTAGAAATGAAACTGAAAAGTATAAACATGAAAAGTATGAACATGAAAAGTATGAAGATGAAAAGTATGAGGATGAAAAGTATGAACATAAAAGTATGAGCATGCAGCACTCAGTTCTTAGTTGGGGCTCCTTTTGCCTGGATTACTGCAGCAATGCGGCGTGGCATGGAGTCCATCAGTCTGTGGCACTGCTCAGGTGTTATGAGAGCCCAGGTTGCTCTGATAGTGGCCTTCAGCTCTTCTGAATTGTTGGCTCTGGTGTATCCCATCTTCCTCTTCACAATAGCTCATAGATTTTCTATGGGGTTAAGGTCAGGAGAGTTTGCTATCCAATTAAGAACAGGGATACCATGGTCCTTAAAGCAGGTACTGGTAGCTTTGGCACTGTGTGCAGGTGCCAAGTCCTGTTGGAAAATGAAATCTGCATCTCCATAAAGTTGGTCAGCAGCAGGAAGCATGAAGTGCTCTAAAACTTCCTGGTAGACGGCTGCGTTGACCTTGGACCTCAGAAAACACAGTGGACCAACACCAGCAGATGACATGGCACCCCAAACCATCACTGACTGTGGAAACTTTACACTGGACCTGAAGCAACGTGGATTCTGTGCCTCTCCTCTCTTCCTCCAGACTCTGGGACCTTGATCTCCAAAGGAAATGCCAAACTGACTTTGATCAGAGAACATAACTTTGGAGCACTCAGCAGCAGTCCAGTCCTTTTTGTCTTTAGCCCAGGAGAGACGCTTCTGACGCCGTCTCTTGTTCAAGAGTGTCTCGACACGAGGACTGCGACAGCTGAAACCCATGTCTGCATACGTCTGTGGGTGGTGGTTCTTGAAGCACTGACTCCAGCTGCAGTCCACTCTTTGTGAATCTCCCCCACATTTCTGAATGGCTTTTGTTCCACAATCCTCTCCAGGGTGCGGTTATCCCTATTGCTTGGACACTTTTTTTCTACCACATCTTTTCCTTCCCTTCGCCTCTCTATTAATGTGCTTGGACACAGAGCTCTGTGAACAGCCAGCCTCTTTAGCAATGACCTTTGGTGTCTTGCCCTCCTTGTGCAAGGTGTCAAAGGTCGTCTTTTGGACAACTGTCAAGTCAGCAGTCTTCCCCATGATTGTGTAGCCTACAGAACTAGACTGAGAGACCATTTAAAGGCCTTTGCAGGTGTTTGGAGTTAATTAGCTGATTAGAGTGTGGCACCAGGTGTCTTCAATATTGAACCTTTTCACAATATTCTAATTTTCTGAGATACTGAATTTGGGGTTTTCATTAGTTGTCAGTTATAATCATCAAAATTAAAATAAACATTTGTAATCTATCAGTCTGTGTGTAATGAATGAATATAATACACAAGTTTCACTTCTTGAATGGAATTACTGAAATAAATCAACTTTTTTATTAAATTCTAATTTTATGACCAGCGCCTGTACTCTGATTAAAAAGTGTTCCTTTAATTTTGTTTGAGCAGCGTGCATATGTTTATGACCACAGGCACATCTTAACCATAGGAAACAAAACTAATATCAGTCTTTGTCAGAACCCAAATAATACATTTTGTGGCAAAACATAACTAAAAATTTGATCCGTTTTGACACATTAACTCCAGACAGTGTCGGGAGAGCCAGCTAACATGTTATCCCAAACGGTTCCTTCACACATACAGCACGCAGCTTGGAATAATCTGCTGTAGATGGTTTCTCCCCCCCCAGTTAGAAATAAACATCTTGAGGTGAAGGTGCATGCAGGAGGAAGGGCACGGGATAGCCACTCTAGCTATGTGCCATTCTCACTCTGGTGCAATCAGACATCACGCTGACTTAGTATTAAGAAGATGGCAGATTAGACGTCCGATCCGACTGCTTTAGACACTTGTACGCTCACTCTATGAAAACAATGTATAGAGAGGTTTGGGGATTAGTCATTGTTCCCAAGTGTGATTATGAATAGTGTACATTGTCATTTAACTGGAACAAGCATGCTAACGCCTACAACAATGTTTGCAAAGTACTACAATAATCTTCAACTGCTGCTGCAGAGAAAAGCAACACTTCTGCATACCACATGTCACCATCTGTGTCAGCTTTTTGATGGTACCATATCACAGAAAGGCATCTGTGATGTTTTTAAAATAGGAAACACAAAAAATGGTAAGGTATCTTTATAATCCTCAACTGGAAGCACAATGATGTTGAGCTTGACAGTGACCCATTCTAATCAACACAAGGGGTTGGCATCCAAGTTCCAGTCTTAGTTCTAGTTTGAATGCAATTGCCAGCTCAATTTCCATTCTCAGGTCCAGAAGACAGCTTCCCCTGCTCTCCGTCACAAAGTACCACTTCCACCTCTCACTCCAAACTGGAGCACCATCCGCACCTCCTCTTGCAGTTCCAGCCTTAATCCAGGTCTCAGTCTCAGCTCCTGCACAGAGCTCCAGAGTATCCAGACCCCAGGCACAGACCAGGCCTGGGGTGGGCCCACTGCTTACTGGCATCTGGATCTAATCAAGGGTGTTTGTCGTCGGGAATTGAATCAAATTAAAAAGTTTAATATTTAATGCGACACCAGATGGAAGCCGAGAGGGGAAAGAGGCCCTGCGGTCAGCACTAATATCCCCTTCTGAAGAGCCATGCTACATTCCTGGAGAGAGAGTTGCTGGAAATATGTATACACACACACACACACACGCACAAAAGTGTACATGCACACAGGCACAATTAGTGCAACAACACTGGCAACAGAGTTTTACAGCCATAAACTTCCAGAAGAAATGCACAAAGGCTAAACAGACACAAAACACGCAAGAACGCAGCAGTCCCGCTGGACAAACACAACACAAAAAGCTAGCATATTAATCACAATGGCAGAGTGCCGGACACAGAGGTGATGAGCAGAAAACACACGGACACACACCTGCTCGCTGAGCCGTCTAGCTTTAACCTTCACAGCTCAAAACGATCGAAATACGGTGCGCCATTTCTGACAGTAACTAATACTCACACGGTCCGTATTATTCCTATATGCCTCATTTACAGAAAAGTCAGGAGCATTCATCCTCAGTAGCATCCAGGCGTGTCTTTCTGCAAATGCATCTTTAATGCGAGTCTTTTACAGCAGATTTTCGGGCCTTCTTGCTTTGTGAAATCGTAATGTAAAGCTGCCTGACATCAGTTCAGAAAGTTTCCATAATCTATTGTACTGTAGCATGATTTTTATTGCACCATTATATGCTGGGCGTGTGCAGTTTTACTTTTTTTTTACATTTCTTTTTTAAACCTTTGAGGCCAGCGTGGCTCCAGTAGTCAGGATATTATTTATTGAGGCTCTGGACATTGTTAGTTTCATTATATGCTATAGTATGCCTTGTTTTAGATTTCTTAGAATATGAAGCATTAGAATAGTACCCCGTGGGGTCTATAAAACCAGCTAGACTTTATCTGAACCCCATCAAACTGAGGTTATCCTGGGGTCGCACACTCTAACTTCTCGAGCAATTCTGTGAGAGTGTCTAGAAGTATGCTAACAGCTAAGAGTTAGCTGCCCTGCAAAATTAAATGAGGGCCCAATTCATCCATTGTCCTGCTGGCTCTAATGAATGTTCATTTTTAATCATATAAACAGCTTGTGCCAAGCACATGTAATTATTAGCTACGTTTGTTAAATAAGGTCTTGTTTCATTTTTCAATTTTTAGTCTTTTTTTTTACATCGTATCCAGTATTACTGCCTGTCTTAATTGGTTTTGCTGCATTCCATTTGAAGTGGAAACCAGCGATCCCTAGTTCGTAGATGGAATTTTCAGCTGGAACGCCCCCTCAAATCAAACTTCCCATCAGTTTTGTAATCCAAGGTGACAGCAGCGTGCATAAACAGTGGAACTTGTAATCTGTGCTACCACTACTCTTGTATATTTGTGATGCACTGATGCATGCAGGGCACCAACCAGGCTCTATCTGCGGACACTGTTTTTAAGTGCAACCCCCCCCCTTTTTTTCCTGGTGTTCCTTGCTTTCTGGTTTGCTCTCTTTTTCTGGTCCGTCTTTTGTTTCCAGTTGTATGTAATGTTTCAGTCTTTTGTCAACTCCTACTGGATTATTTGCCTCACTGTTTTGGCCATCACTCGTTTTTAGGTTAAAAATCTGTATTTTTTTTTTAACTTTACACTGTCTCTGTGGGTCCCACAAATGATTTTATGATGTTAAATGACACGTGGCATGCAATCAAAAACATGCAAAAGAAGGAAATGCTAAAAGAAGAAGAAGAAGAAAAACAAAAAAAGACAGTATTGTGATTCATGCAGATAATCATGTGATGATTCCAGGCTGGGCTTATCCTAAAATGCCACACTACAGTTAGGGACCAAAGATCTGGACTGATAACGTACTCAAGAAGATCAGACACAGATCACAGAGCTTTCAAAGAACCTTTAAAAAAAATTATCTATAATTTCTTTCATGCAACAAACAGCAAACAACTTGGAATGGTTACTGCTGTCAGGCTAATTTAAACTGCTCCTGAAAATCTCTGACTAGCTTTTCATTACATATATTAACACTTAACAGTTTCTCTCCCCCCCTATATACTTATGCTTACCAAATAATGCAAGGCATAAATGCATTTTTTTTTTTAGAGGAGCAAGATAACATGTAGACCATTGTGCACAATATACAGTACAAGCCAATAAATGTGAAGATCTCTGCAGCTCACATGGTCTGCGATTAAGCTGGCTCATTGTGCATGTGTGCATATGTGAGACTGATTAATGTAATGAGGATTAATTTGAGACCTACTCAGAGGACCACCCTGAGAGAGACACACAAGACTGGGCACCACCTGGTTATTCTCACTCTAACACACATAGCGACACTTTGCTCACAATGCAGGAATTTGCATAGCAAAAATCACAGTTAGCCTCACAGCTAAGAGACCTCTGCCACCCTCTGCTCATACATGCAGAAATCATACAAACCTGAAAAACCCTGCACTGCATTATTTTATTTGGTCTGCCCCCCTCACACACACACACACACACACACACAGACACACACAGGGAAACCCCATCAAGCAATGAGGAATCTATAGGAGTGGAAAGAGAGGAACTGGTTTGCTGGGGAGAAATCCAGCAAAACTGGCTTCCATTCGGAAGCGCTTCATTGGCTCCCAACTGCTCTCTGATCCCTCGGCGGTAACGACATTCAGCTGACATTTCATTGGAGAAACTTAATCCCACCTTCCCTTGCCAGCCACACCAGACGGCATCCACAAACATGCACGCCTTAATGTAAACCTTCCCCACACATGGACACAACTGGAAAAACACAGTGTCGGCTAACTTTCATCCAAATCACACCCTCTGCCCACCGACAGCTTCTCCCCTCGCGCTGTACGCTGGGTATGTATTTTCTTATTGTTACAACTTAACCAGTGAAGGCGCAGCAAAGGAGCTCCGCGTCAGGAAAAAGACTGAAGCGAGGCACGCAGACACGCCAGGGGAAAGGGTAACGAGGCACAGGTGAACTCAGACAACAATGAAGGTGGGAAAGGCAAAAAGGCAGGAAATAACAGAGCAAACAGCGCGAGGAACAGAACTCACAATAAAACAGGAAGTAACGGGAGGAGAGGGGAGTGCACCCTCTCAAGCAAAAGAAGCCAAAAACATATTTGTGTGTTTCAAAGAATGAACACAAGAAAAGCTGCACAGATTGTAGTGAGACTATGTCTAATCTGAGTGGGTGGTGTGCAGCTAATTTAGACCAATTATAGTGTGATGGTTTTTGAGCTAGATTAACCCTTCCTATCACTGCATAACTCATTTACAGTGTATCCTTTACAATAATAAAAGACGCCGGCTTCGCGACCACAAGTGGTGAACGTGTGTGTTTGAATCACTGAACTGGGGCAAGGCTTAATTGCAGGGCCGCATCCAACTTGCACAGTCAGTGTTCCCCAGATAAATAAAGGTTATAGGGAAAAATAAAATAAAAATAAAACCGCCATGCAGGTTTTTAGTGCTGACATTTTGGGTGCGTGATTTGGGCCTGGCATCTCAGCTTTTTCCAATGTTTTCTGCAGTGGGAAACACTGAATAAGTTCAAATGTGAGGAATTGGGAATATTTCACAAGTTGAGTGGTTAGTCCAACTGCCACTGTGATATTGATTTTTTTTTCTGTTAGTGTGTGATTCACCACCTGGTCCTCTGATTGCTACATGACTTCCAGGCCTGGAGTTGGGTGTCACTTTCAAATCCCACTATTTACATTGGACTGCGGATTGGCGATGTGGGCTTCGCTGCCACTGTTACAGAAGAAGCAGTAAAATAATGGAAAAGGTTTAGCACAAGTGCGTGGAGGGAGAGACGTGCGCGCGCTAGTGTTCGTCTGCGTATGTGCGGCTCACGTGTGTGTAAAAGCGTCTGCGAGTGTGTGCAGTCATGTGTGTGCGTGTGTGCGTAGGCGTTCGGCATGCCTGCCAGTCTGGGGTTCTCCTGGCAATGAAGGCTTCCCACTGCAGCATCAGAGGTGACGAGGTGCGAGGGCGTATATGTAGAGACACACACACACACATGCACACACAAACACACACATACTGAGGGTTTTCCTCAGTCTCGTGCCAAAGCGGAGAGAGGAAAAGACCACTGTTAGGTGCTGGGAAATAAGCAGCATTAAAATAGTGAGGGCTTTTTCCACTGGCACATTCCCACATACAGCGAATACACAGAAGTGACAGGTGACTAGGCCTGGCAAGACTTCTGCCTACACACACACACACACACACACACACGATTCTTGTACGTGGACATTGCATAGAAAAAAACAAACAAGTGTGCAGTGCAGACACACTTGCAAAAAGTACACACACATACTTTGGTCAATCACATACTTTTAAATTCATCATTAACACGGGTGAGTTACCTATTAATTCATTTTAAAAAAAAAAAAGATTTGGGGTTTTGGCTTTAGTGTGAAGTATTCCACTTAAGGAACTTGATTTATTAATTCGCTCATGTGACTCTTTGGATCGTGTTGTCTTTTTTTAATGCAACTTTCTTTCTGCCTTTTTTTCACTCTTCTGTGGGGTTCCAGTAAACAGTAACAGGCCATCATGTTCTTATTGCTCTTCAGTGCATAGCAAGGTCTCTTAGCTTGGCAGTTATAAGGGAATTAATCACACACACAAGCAAAAAATTCTGCACATATACACAGGCACAAGTACCCATAAACACACAAACTAATGCATTTAGATACATAAATTACAGATTCACTGACTTGGAAAACTACGTAAACTAGTGGTTATTTTGGCTAAAACCTAGGGAGAAAGCAAAGAGCCTTTTCACTGAAAACACGTTAAGCCAAAGATAATAATGAAATTTAACAAATCAGATGCATGTAGACAAACCAAAACAATGAGCTGAAAGATGGCCGGGATAGCAGGGAAAATACACTTTGTACCATAGAGAAATTTCTCAAATGCATGAGCTCCCAGGAGCTCCGTGAGCTCCAGTGTGGTATCATGACGATGCCACCTGTGCAACAAGTCCAGCCGTAAAATTTCCTCGCTACTAAATATTACCCAGCCAGTTGTTGGTGGTATTGCAACAAACTGGAAGCAACTCAGACACAAAGTGGTAGGCCACGTTAAATCACAGAGTGGGGTCAGGGGATGCCGAGGTGCATAGTGTGCAGAGGGTGCCAGCTTACTACAGTCGATCGCTACAGACCTCCAAACTTCATGCAGCTTTCAGATCAGCTCAGAAACAGTGTGCAGAGAGCTTCGTGGAATGGGTTTCCATGGCCGAGCAGCTGCAGCCGAGCCTCACGTCACCAAGCGCGACGCAAAGCATCGGCTGCAGTGCTGTAAAGCACCCCGCCACTGGACTCCAGAGCAGTGGAGACGTGTTCAAAAGCAGGAAACGGTCTCCGTTTCTGGTTTGCGTTGCATTCTTCGTAGTTTCACAACCACTTAGTGAGTAGTTGGCAGATGTTTGCAAAGCAGTTGGTGTCTTGCAAAGTACAGGTGATCTGCAAAAAAAAAATCGCAAGGTTTGCAGTGCAGCACCATAGGCGTCTTTGCAACATATTTTGCCTAATGACAGCAATCAACTTCCTACAACCATTTGTTAGGAAAGACACGCCTGTCACAAAAAGGTGTAAGTAGTCACAGTCTAATAAATTTTTACAACTATAAGTCTATTTGTTTCTGCAAATGCTGGACGGGGGGGGGGCTTTTATTACTAAGCCCATAGCCCTTAAAATGTGTGTGCACATCTCTGGATGGCTTTATATTTTGAGTTCTCTTCCCATTACATTACCCTGTTGCCTGTTAAGTCCCACAGCAAAACACTGTGGGTCTTGTGGCTCAGCCCACTGAGAATTGACTCGGGCAGTACTCACTCAAGTGAGCAACGCTTCTCTATAAATCCAGTGTATTTAACCCATCACACATCATGAGAACATTTTGTCCTGATGTGCACAGTAGAGAACATCGCACGCACACAAAAAGCAGCAGGCCTCACGTGTTAAAAGCCAGCAGCCGACGGTCACGGCGGCTATGCATCATCCATCCAGTACATAAAGCAATCAGCGCTGAGACTGCACCAGCAGGTCATCAGTGCAAGAGACATGATTCAGCTGTCCTGTATGGCTCTGCCATTCCCTGCAATGTTTGTGTTAGTGTACGTGAGCATTTGAACTCAACATTGAACCATTCTGACAATGAGACAACAAGGCGGATGATCACACCAGATATAACGCCTTCAGTTTGCCATGAAAGAAAGTATTACCTGCCCTAAGTTTCCACACATGAGGGGAAAACAAAAGGAAAAGATGTGGAAGAGGACAGGGAGAACCGTGAGAGCGAGAGCTGGATTGCACAAGCAGACAGTCGACATGAGGAAAAATTCTGCAGACGGTAATGAAAACATTGACGATGCAAAGGTCCATAATAATAATGATGTTTCTGTGTAGGTAAACTTGGCAATATCGCCAAGCCTCGCCTTTCTTAGCGCGTGTTGAATTTTAAAAAATAAAATTAAAACCTCTGTTGCTCAAAAGATTCACGTGGGTTTCAACGCTGCGCTAAAAACCCAGTTTGATTTCTTTCCCACAAAGTTACCACAGGCTAAACACGACTTTCCAAAAATCAGTCAGCTGTTTACCTGCATGTAAACATCTTAGATGACGTGTCCCAGACACATGACAAACAAGCGTCAGCTGCGCTACCTTGCTCTTTTATCTCTCGGTTACTGATCCAAGTTAGACATTTATTCCATTTGGGACCATGCCATGCCTCAAAGGTTGTCATTTAACTACCACATGACCCAAAAAAAATGTAAACTGAGAAAGAGAGCTGTGATTCAGAGGTGGCAGGGACTTCCCAGACATTAAAAAGCTTAAAGTTAACTAGTCTGACAGTGGCCGACAGGAATGAAGTGGCAGGTAAAAAAAAAAAAAAGCCCCACAAGACCTCCCCACCGAGGATTAGGGTTAGGGGTAGAAATTACAGACTACTTTGAGACGTGTTAGGGATTACGATTGTACCAGGAAAAAGAAGGGCTATCACTTGGTTAGCAAACCCAGTGAGCTGCTCGATTGTGTTCGTCTCATCTATTATCATTATCATTAAAATAAATACATTCATATATCACTTTTTAAACAAGGTTAACAAGGCCATTTGTGTGGTTCACCATGTGTGCATGCATATATATAAATTGTGTGTGTGTGTTTTTGAAACAAAGTGCTTAACAAATTAATTAGACCACCTGTCATAAAAATGCAAATATTTTAGAAATCTGTCAAAAACTTGTTTAAAACTAAAAGTGACTGAATTCAGATTTTTATACCTAAATTTGAGCCGGCACACTTGGACTTCTGTGAGGAGTCAGAAATTAGACCAAAGGTAAATCTGATCCACTGGCAGAGCCTAGTGTCAAGTTACCTACTCATCTCATTGGCACCACATTTTAATAGGACTTATCAATACCCAATAACCCGATGAAAACGTAACTGCTGGGATGCGCAGGGCGCACTCGGGGGGGCCTGTGAGATCCCTCAGAGGCAAAGGGAGTAATTGCTGTGTGATGCAGAGCGTTGAGGGTGATAGAGCGGTGACTATGAGTCACGCTGGTTTCCCTCTCGGTCATTATTCTGTCATTGAAATTTCACTTGAAACCAAAGCGTGGTCCCAAAACAATCCAGACACTTATTCTCATACAAGTTAATGCGTTACTAATTACAGTGAACACCCACCGCACGGACAGCTCAAGTCACAGTCTAAATGCAACGGCATGTCCGGCAGCAGCCACTGCGTAGTCCCCCACGCACTCATCCCGCATCTGTGGCATTTGAAGTAGCATGAAGGCAGAGACTGACAGCTTCAGTATTGAATTACATTTTCCCATGTACCATGTTGCTCGCTGTGTTTCAGGACGGTAGTCCCCCTTCCACATATCCATATGCTTTTACATGTGTTTATTATAGTTTTTCATGCTTGTGAGGAGACCGTCAAATCATAGTCAATCTGTGCTTCCCATTAACGAGATCAATTTTAACATCAAACACTCGACAAAAAAAAAGAAAACAAATGAAAGGTTACCTAAAAATTCATAAACGCAATTGCAATTTCTCTTGCGACTGAAGTCAAATGCAAACCTGTTGTTTGATTTCGGATAGTGTTTGACTCCCCCCCCCCCCCTCCATAGGAAGCACATGCCAAGATCACTCAACACGATAATGCAAATCCAAACATCCTATATTCCAGTGTAGGAATTTTTGGAATTCAAATTTCCCCTGCACGCTCTTGAAGGAAGCTGTGGCCTCACCTCTGAGGGGTTGCGGAGGGGAGTTTGTGGCTTCAACTGTGGCCTGTTCTGATAGCGTGACAACCTGCCGGCCTGAGATGAAATCATGCACACGAGTGCCGAGATGCTTTTTTAAATTTTTTTTAGTCTAGCGTAGGACACTACATGAGGGCAAAGACACACGTATGTTACAATTCGCCGTTAATTCTGAATGAAAGACAATTTATAAAATGCAAAGCAAACACTGAAGAGGGAGAAACCGAAGGGAAGATGCATCATCTTCTCTCAGTTCGACTGAAGAGACTTTCTTGGAGGGCTTTCAAAAAATCTGTCATTCTTTCTCCTCCGAGAACTCTTCGCTGACTCCCGGTTGTTTTCTTAACGAAGTTATCCGCCAGAATACTTCATCACAGCAAAAACAGAATTACGGCTGACGTCAACAAGAGCTGCACTTAAGTGTAGCTTGTGTGACTTATTGGAGGTGTCGAAAGATGTGATTCTTCAAATGTAGTTTCCGTTTGGGATTTTTTTTTTATTTTTTTTTAAGTTGACGTTAATGAAAACATAAAACCAGCTGGAAATGCAAACAGCGTAGCAATTATTTCCAAGCAAATCCATGATTTTTTTTTTTCTTTCAAGCACCATGACTTTTATTGCCTCTGTCTCTTATTTAGGGCTCAGGCAAACTTCAAATAATCATGCACAGTGATTTCAGATTATCACCGTTGGCCGGCTTGACTTGGCCAGACACACACACACAGTTTGGCCTGGACCTTAGAGATATATTCATATTTAACAACAGCAAGAATATGGGATCGTGTAATCATATACTGCTCCATTTGAGTCACAGTGTAGGCTGTTATATATTGCAAGAATGTAGCCATCTCCCCGGGAGGAAATATGAGTATTACGCATGCAAGAGAACCAAAACCAACAGAGTCATGGGACCATATAAAAACCAAAGCACTACCAAGTTTCCCTGGCTGGTCTTAGATTCAAAGCATCAACCATTCCTTTACTCCCCTGCATGTTTCTCCCTGAAACATTTAATGTTTTCATCAGTTTTGCACCAGTTTAAACAGATCTCCATGTCTTTACTTTCTTTCATGTCTCTCTCCTTTAAAATGTTCGTGCATCTTCGCTGCCTACGTCTCACATGCTGATTAGGTCCCACGCTTAGACCCCTGCTGTTCTCTGTACCAGCGGCATATTACAGCATGTCCTCAGAATGCTCTTCATATCACACAGTGATAAAAACACCAGACGTTTTTCTAACAAACCAGCCCGGCACTACAGCCGCAACAAGGCTTTACCTAACTAAAGGAGATCAAAAAGATCCAGGAAAGAGAGGAATGTGGTAACCAAATGTCTGTAATTTAATGAAATGTGTACTTAGAATTTTAATAAAAGTGTTTAGCATTCATTTGGATTCATTTACTCTGAGCTTTTTCATGTTTTATCCTTGCAAGCCAAATTTGATGTTGTTCTAGGGGTTAACAGCCTCAGCTCTGACCCTCAGTGATACCCTCGATATTTCAACTGTTGAATAAACAACCATGAAATATGGTGGAAATTTGTTGTCCCCTAAACAACAAATCTTAATAACGTGGGCAATTCCCTGAAACTTTTTACTAGGCTGGATAAATCACGTCTTCAACATCACTAGCCTTCACCTCTATCTCCCGGCCTCTGGTCTCCTAGCTTCCTGCCTGCCAGCCTCCTCCCTGATCCTGGCTCCCCACGGGCACGGTTTCAGAAGACGTCCATTCTCCAGGAGGCCCAGCTCATCACTGAGGGTGACTGAAGCCTCTTCAGTGCATGTACTCTCAAGCACCTCTCCAAAGGCAAAGTAATCCACAAAGTGATTCACTGCCAGTCTTCCCAGAGATCATCACTGCTGCTAGCAACTCCACAAACTGAATTATTGTCAGACACCCGAAATGTCAAGCTATAGCCAGTTATCTCACGCTCACTAGTCCCCAAGCCGGATCCACTCTCCCCCGTTTCTCAGACGGTGGCAGCCTCCTTAATCCTGGAGTCGACATCTGGGTTTAACCTGCTGCCTTCTCTGAATCTGTTCCCGGGTTGCGTGGCACCTTGACTGCACCTGTTCCTGGGCCACCTGGCACTTTCCCTGCATCTGTTTCTGAGCCGCCTTGTGCCCCACCTTCATGAGCTCCAGAGCCGCCTGGCTTTTTCTCTGTATCAGGTTCTGAGGCATCTGGGGGCTCCAGCACTGGCTCCTGCTCCAAACCCATCAAATGTTTTGCGAGCGCTCGCTCAGCTGGGCTCCCCTTCAGCTCTGCTGCCTGAACCTGTCCTCCCTACAGCCCTTTTTCTCCTGAGGATTCCACCTCATCCATCAGTCTCCTGCCCAGCCCATGTTAATAGTTATTTCCTTGTATGACCTCTGGACTATTTCGTGGACTTCTTTTGCCTGCTTCTCATTTGAATGGATTCCCTGTGTATGACCTCTGCTGGTCTTTCGCATTTAAGATTTGTATTTTTGGACCTTCGTTCTGTCTTTTGGGTCCTCCTCCTGTGGAAATCATTACAGGTGAGCCAACAAAAATAGAACTATACCAGCTGTGACTTTGTCCATCTATTTAAACTGTCATCGATGTCAGTATTTAATAGTCAATGAAGTGATGCTGCAAAGGCCACAAAACAAAATCTTTATGTCGGAGAGCAAAGGTTGGAACCTGGGCGAGGAGGTGGACGGTGCTCTGGAGTTTCACTGGTTTGTTAATGGCTCAGTCACGCTAGAGCAAATAGGAGTACATAGGATGGCAAAGGATTTGCAATTTTTACTGATTTATCAGTTAATCACCATATTATCATAAACAGATTACATGCAATTGCCAGTCACAAACTGACAGCAGACAGACTCCATCTTATTGCCATTTTATCACCTTTTTTTGTAGTTTATATAATAGAAAAAAGATTATTGCACCCCTGCATTGATTAGTGTGAACAATTATGTGTGTGTGTATGATTAGGTCTTACAATAAATTGATGCATTCGCCAATAAAAAATATGTAAGGGCCAGTTTTTGGAAGCTACTATGGCTACGTTCACACTGCAGCCTGAAGTGACCCAATTCCAATTTTTTTTTTTTTTTTTTTTGCGTGATCGTTCACATTTCCAAATATTTTCGACTTGTATGTGATCTGTGTGTGAACTGCAAACGAACCTGCAAGTGTCCCGCATGCGCAGCGGAGGACGCAATAACGTCACACGCAGCGAGCGTGCTCAGTGTTTGCGGAAGCAAGTTTGTTTTCTTCCCGCTTCCGCGCAGCAGGACGCAGAATAGCGACGTTTGTCGAGTATCAATGACGCACGGGTCGGATGACGGACGCGACCTGGCCGTACAGACGCAGGTCGCATTTGAAAAGATCGGATACGTATTGGTTTTAGGACCACATATCCAAGTGGCCTGGGTCGCATTTGAAAAAAATGGGATCTGTGTTGTTCAGACGGTCGTGAAAAGATCGGACACAGGTCGCATGAGGGCAAAAAAATAAATAAATTTTAAAAAAAAATCGGATTTGGGTCACTTCAGGCTGCAGTGAGAACGTAGCCTATTCTCAATATTGTCTCTATTACTTATTGCCAGCAGATGAGGCCTCCCATCTCAACAGCTGAGAGCGAGTTGGTTAAAAAAACAACAGCTGGTTATAATCTAACACGTCAGCTTATGTTAGGCTTAATGTTTTAAGATAACACTTTCCCTCTGATAAACAGTTTGATTACATTCTCACATCATATGAGAGTTTAATCGCTAAGTATCCCACGACGCTTGATCCACTTCGAAGAAAGTTTCACTAACGCTGGCTAACAGGAGCTAACAGAGGCTAGCAGCGGCAGAAACAGAAACCTTTACAGACGGAAAAATTCTGGATATGTTAACAGCTCACCTCAGGCCCCGTTTATATGAGACGGTTTCAAAATGAAAACGGCATTGTTTTGGCCTCCCGTTTACACTAGTATGGAGTGACAACAATGCGTTTTCAAATAGGGTCCAGAGTGGGGCGTTTCAGAAATGCACCAGCCTGCGTTTCCGTGTAAACGGATGAATACGATGCTTCTTGGAAAATGGGGGCACTCGCACATGCGCACTATGGTGCATACCTGTCAAGTCTCCCGTTTTGGCCAGGTAACTCCCGTATTTTACCCCTCCGTCCCGCCGTCCTCCCATATTATTATTTTCCCGTAAATTTCCCGTATTTTTTAAAAAGCATTCCTGTGCTGCTCCGAACTGAATTCTGTCACTAGCATCGTGAGAAATTCCACCTGGGTGGCAGTTCTCACGGGGTTAGTGCCAACAGCGGGAACAAACTTGGAAAAACAACTGGACCTCGACTGGGCTCAGCGTTGCCAACTTAGCGGCTTTTCAGACCCTCGTAGTGACTTTTTTTTCTTCCAAAAAGTGACAAATTTAGCGACTTTTTCTGGTGATGTTGGCAATTTTTGGAGAGTTTTGGAGATAGAACGGAGACCTGAAATCCTCCGCTGTCGTCGTGTTTTGTGTACATAAACCAGGGGTCATCAACTGCATTTGTCCGAGGGCCAGAATTTTTCTCGGCAAACGGTATGAGGGCCACATGCTCTCATAAGGTAAAATAAAAGGAATATTGTATCCTATGTAATATATTATCATTTGATATATCAATTTTCCTTTCAAATTTATACTATTTTTAATTCTGTGATGTGCAAGTCTTGCACTTACATGCTCTTCTCAGTTATATTGATGGTTGTTATGGAGACAGCGCAATTGTGTGCTGTTGTGCTCATCATACATATAATGAGAATGGGAAACAATAAAATGTAACACGAGAGCAACGAGTTTATCTCTGCATACTCTACTTTTCAGAAGGCGGGTTTTTTTTTAGATTACAGGCAATGTGGAGGTCCCTTTCTTCAAAAATGTCATAAAGTAGTTTACCTACTTTTTAATAAATAATATTTTGTTTTGAGGCAAAACCAGCAAAATCTTCAGTCCATCCTATGCCGTGTGAATGAAAGTAAAAGGCCCAAATATCAGACTCTGACAGAAAGGTTTCAACATAGATTCACGTAGTACAACCGCAATGGCAAAAATGGCAACACATTTATTTTAACAATATCAGAATTTTAGATACTAGGCCGCCGGGGGGGGGGTGCACGTTGAGCCGCAGAGCCACCTACCCATCCGGTCCACCACAAGCAGACAGTGAGAGAGACGCGCAGGCCAGGGAGTACGCTCGGTAGCAGGTTCACCGCCGGAAAAACTTCCTTTAGTTAGACAAGTTTGATCGCTGAACATTTTGTGTACACAAAACAAGGTTAGACTCACCTCCAGCTGTGTTTACAATCTGATCACGACAAAAGCCGGCTCCTCAGTGCAGCCACAAAAGGCTTGAAGTCCGATCTTGCATTCTGATTGGTTACAGGGACATAGAGGCATTTAGGGGCAATTGGAAATCGCGGTTGCAGGCTTTTGCTGATTCAGGCTAGTCACACACGGCTATTTAACAAGTTATGACGATTGACTGGCGTATTGTACCTGTGGCAGTACTCTTTGGGGGCCGGATGGAAAGCTATGGCGGGCCGGATGTGGCCCTCGGGCCGCCAGTTGACGTTCCCTGACATAAAGCCTTCATGCTGCGTCCCTTCGTACACTTTGGCATCGCCCAGTCCTCACTTCGACTCCACCCTCCAATCCCCGGACCTCACTTAAACACCGAGCCTGCCTACCCGCTCCCTCCGCCCTCATCCCCGGACCTCGTTTCGGCCTTTATCAACCTTTGAGACAGCCGACAGCGAGTTTTCTTACACAACTTGGCAACAGTGGCCCAGATAAAGGAGGAGGGTTGAATGTAGCTAGCAGTCGCACCCCACAGTGTTGTCGTTAAATTTGATATTCTAACATTAAACAATAGGGGACAAAATTGATCTGTGTAATGTGGGTTTAGGCAAAATATTAAAGCTGTTGTGGAGTGATAATTTTGTACAGCTTGTTTATTTAAGAAAAAAATCCAGAAAATTATTGAATGAAGGGATATTTTTTATTACATTTTTGAATTTTAACTTTCTAAACACTCTACCTGCAAAAAGTTTTAATTTGTTGTTGAATGATCATTTTGTACACTTTATTTTTAAAAAAAATCCAGACATCACAATGTATGGGGAAAATTGTTTTGTTGCTGTTCTATTGTTTCAGAACAACAACTTTTATTTTGATAAAGTATTTTCTATTTACCTGTAAACTTTGCCCAATTCTATTCTGGCTTTTAACTAATTAATGATCCAAAGTAAAGAAAAAACTCACAAAACACTTAAACTTCTTAAAAATTCTTCATAATTATTAAAAAGTATCGGTATCAGTATCGGCGATACTGGTCCTGTATTTACTTGGTATCGATCGATACCAGATCTTGCAGTATGGCACTAACTGACAGCCTACACTCACTACAGGTGAGAAGCAGCCAGAGTTGTTTGTCCTACAGCAGCTACCGAAGCTAGGATCAAACACTTGAATTGGGAGGATTAAGAAAACAGAACTCAGTCGGCTGCAGTCTGCAATCGACTGACAACCTAGATGTGATATTTTGCACACTGTAACTTTAATGCACCAGAGACACTTTGAATATGGCAGCTGACTGTGAATGGTACCCGTCTCTGAAGCAAACCTTTCAGTTGCAGTAATTTCTGGTTGTGCCATGGTCTCAAACCACCGTTTTCCCCAGTGTGATTTAAAAATGAGAAATAACCTGAGACGGTACCAGTGACTGTATTCTCATGGGCTGCCGCTTGGAAAGAAGCGAGATTGTAAAGTCTGACAGCTGAAATGGACTCTTGGAACATCCCGTTAAAACTGAGTTTACTCTGACAGAACACAGAAATCAGCCTTTATTTATTCAGGAACTGACAGCCATTCAAACTGAAGGTGATGAGCCCGGAAAATCCAGAAAGCCTTCCAATTCACATTAGCAAAAAAAAAAAAAAACTGAGCTGAACTCATAATGCTCATAAATATTGATCAAATGCCAGCTGACCAGTGACTTATTTAACGTGAATTTGACAGCCGCCATGACATCATACTTGGGGCTACAGTTATGCAACCTTGGTGACAGATTTGCACGAAGAGCCACCGAGTGAAGTGCTGCACCGCTGGCACCTGTTGGACACCTGGAGGGGCGGGAGAGTGATAAAATGGAAAAGCAGGAGATGAGGAGGAGGGGCTGCGGGGACGACGGTAGGAGGAAGAATTTGGGTGAAAACATGACAGCCTCGCAGTAAAACGGTGATGACAGATCAGGCCTCATGCTGACAGCTCAAACACCGGCCTCCTCGTGGCTGTCAGTGTTGTGAGGTGGTGAAGAAAACAAATGCGTGCACTTAAACACGCAAGGACAGAAGAACAAAGACACTGTGAGCAGGCCTGCTTTTTGGACAAATGCCGTAATTACGCTCTCAGAATAAACTAGTTTTAAAAGGTTCAGCTGTATTCCCAACTACTGTATGATTATATCAGTATAAGCCAAATCAACTTTCTTATGGTAACTGGTAGAGCTGGGGCACTTTTTGTTGCATTTCCCGAGAACTGGTTTATTTTTCCTTTAACCGTCTTGCCAAGTGCAGCTTTAATATATTGTGGTCTCATTTAAAAACCATTTTCAAAATAAAACAAAGTCACCATCTCTGCCTGATGATTGATATACACAAGTAATACAATATAACCAACTTTAGGGGTAAACTAAATGGAGGATGGTGGCATTTCTTTAGTGAGTGTGAACACGTGTGTGTGTGTGAATATGTTTGCGGCCGACTGATTGTTTGTATTTGCATCTCCACATGCAGCTGAGACTAACGTAATAACACAGATGAGTGTGTGTGTGTGTGTGTGTGTGTGTGTGTGTGTGCTTCCGTTTCTCTGAGATACATCCAGATGCATCTCAGAGAAACGGAAATGTGGTGTTAACTGGAGACTCACTGCAGCAGCCCACAGGTTAAATGGTGTCACACTCAAAGGAAAGGGTTAAATGGAACCATATGAGGACACGCACGCACACACACACACACACACACACACAAACAGATGCAGATATGGACATATACACAAGCATGAAAATGCAAAAGCGCTTTCCCTCATACAAGTTTGGCAACATGCTGTGTACATGTGTTCAAATGCAGATGTTTCCCTTCTCACTCCTAACTCTGTCTCAGACATGCACACACACACGCACGCACACACGCACGCACACACACACACACACACACACACAGAGGATTCCATCGTTAAATTCTGCACCGTGCTCTCTTTCTATGTCTCTCTATTGCCCATTTGACAGGCTGTCTCAAAAGTGTGCGAGTGCTCTGCATGTGTGTGTGTGTGTGTGTGTGTGTAAGACCACGTGTGCATATGTGGATGTATGTGCGCGGATTACAGCCCAGGAGCCGAAAAGCCTCTTCTGCGATATATTAGCGGTTTTGTCGGGGCTGTGTGTTTGGCTCTGTTACCATGGTCACAAACCCTGCAGGCAAGCTTCAGGGTTACTCTGTTAGCATTAGTGCTGTTTATGATGGCACTGAACACAGAGAGGGAGGGAACCAGTGGGGAAAAATGAGAGCACAAGATACCAGGAGATAGAAAGAGAATGTCAAACATAGTTTGCATCAATCACCCATCTTTTTCTTCTTGTTATTTCTTCATCTAACAACAGCTATTAAATTTGGTTCATGTTTTGCTGCGTTGCTGCTTCTTCTCTCTCTCCCTCTTTTTCACTCAGAGTTCCCAAGTGGCTTATGTGCTGCTGTAGTGCACTGCTTAATGTTGTACTGGTGAAAGTGAGGTTATAGACGGAGAGAACCAAAAAGAAGCGGCATGAAAAAAAAAAAAAAAAAAGGCTGAGAAACTCGGGCGCGCGTAGCCGCCAACGGTTTCTCGCAGCCCCATTCTGAAGCTTGGACATTAGCGCTTTGGCAGAGGCCGTGTCGTGTCTTTGAAACCAAAATCAAAATTCACAGTTTCTCCAGTGAACTGTCAGGAAACAGAAGTTCACAGTATCAGTGCCTGTTTATGACACTCTGAGTCAGTGAATTGGTGTGTTTTTGCTACCAAAACCCAGATCTATCCCATAATATTGATGCTCAGAGTTGATTATAGGAAAAGCATCCAGAACAAAACCAAGATTCGGACACTTGAAATCAACGTGACACTTGGAGTGAGTGAAAATTGAGCCTGCAAACCAAAAACAACCTCATAGATCACTTATGCGGACACATTTTTACAACCCATAACTGCGTCTTAAAATTAAAGAAGACCGCTAGCGGTTGTACACAAAAGGGCGTGTGAACAACGGTTTTCTTCGGCAAAGTCCAAAGCAATATGTAAATATGGAGTTTCTCAGATTTCTGAAAAGTCTCTGGGGACTAAATGGCATTAAATATACTGGCACGCTTCTGCTCAAGCACTCAAAGTGCTTTATACAACATGCCTCATTCACACAAACAATACAGTATCTTGCCCAAGGATACTTTGGCATGCAGACTGGAGCAGCCAGGGATTGAACCAACCTTCCGATTAGCACATGACCTCCTGAGTTACAGCCACAAAAAGTGGCCGCTAGTTTATTTGCCACGTCACGATGTCAGGTTGCGTTGTCTCCTGCCACCTGTAGGGGCGCTCTTTTTGGACTGATATTTTTTGGGATTGGCTGACAAATAGATTTGGTTGCAGGCCTTAACAGGTCTTTGAGTTGCTCGTATGTGTGCCCAAAAAGACATTTTTGAAAAACTGGTTTATCAGTGTGAGATGTGCGACCTGTTACGTATACTCCATTTCCCAGCTATATGCTGAATTAAGTGTTTAAATATAGTTATACTGGAAAATATGTATTGACTCAAAAGGAAAGCCAGCTAGAAGATGAGTCTGGTGTAGAATGCAGTTAAAAATGTGGCCTTTCATATAACTGGTTTTGACCTGCAGCCTATCCCAAATGGTAAAATGGAACAATTCTCTGCTGTAAAGCTGCATTTTGACATGGAAGCTTGTAGGAACTGACAGGTCTAGAGTCCAATGTCCACTTCAGGAACTGTACATAACTACATATAATATAGGCAATTACACACAATATGAACTTTAGTCAGCAGTACAGCGGAGACGTGTACAGTGCCAGTCCAAGTTTCGGAAGGACCTACTTTTCTTTATTTTTGCTTTTCTCACATTGTACACCAACACTAAAGACATTAAAAAACTACAATACAACATACGTGTAAACAGACACAAAAAGTTATTAATCAAACAATTTTTATTTTATTTTATTTTTTATTTCTATTTATACAGAATGTCAAAGAGCAAATACCCCACCGCAACAACCGCAGATTCCACTGAGGAGTGTGTATTTGGTTTGGCCGCTGATTTCTGCTCATTTCACAACAGGTACCGAAAATTCCAGATGCAGACATATAAACACATTTGCTACATAATTCCTCATGTTAACAGATCTGGCAGTCTTCTGTTAAAGGTCCAGCTCACTGCAGCTTATTGCAGACTGGGCGAAAGGTGAGGATGGACAGGTCGCTGATGTACAGCGCCAATTACAAAATTGTTGGGACACTGTGTACAAATAAAACAGAATTAAATGATTTGAAAAAATCTCACAAACCTATATATTTTTCACAAAAGAACAGAAAAAATGTAAGAAGCATACAATAAGGTGCCAAGTCACCGCTCATTTTTACCTCCGCCGAGGAGGTTATGCGTTTTGTAGCGTTTGCATGCGTGCGTGTGATTGTGTCTGTAAAGACAACGGCTCGAAAGGTGTTGAATGAGTTCTGATAAACGTTTGTAGGGGTGTAGAGTGGGGTCATGTTAACAATCCATTCAAATTTGACTTATAGCCACCACACACTTTTTGATTTGAATGATTGGATTTGAAAGTGATAATAATGCTAAATAGAGCGATTTAAAACTATGTTTCTTACTGCTATTGTTTGTATTGACAGCCCATGATAAATGGGGATTCTGAATAGGGGTGGCAGTGGCGCAGTGGCGCAGTGGGTGGGTGCTCACCACGCAACCGGAGGGTCGTGGGCTCGAGTCCCAGTCTGAGTGTGTGCTGTCATTGTGTCCCTGGGCAAGACACTTTACCCACACTGCCTATTTGTGAATTCGGTTGTGTGGTTGGAGGAGCTGTGGCTACATTAGTAGCTTAGCTTACCAAGTGTGAATGAATGGTGCACAGAATTGTAAAGTGCTTTGAGTACCGTGAAAGGTACTATATAAGTCAAAGGCATTATTATTATTAAATATCACTTTATTTGGACCTCTGTTGGGTGGTTAGCACTGTGGCCTCAAAACAAGAACGTCTGGGTTCAAATCCACCTTGATTCAGGTCTTTCAGTGTGGAGTTTCATGTTCTCCCGGTGTTTGTGTTTATGTTTCCTCCCACAGTCCAAAGACATGCAGGCTAACTGGCAGTTCAAAATTACTCATATGTGCGAATGTGAGTGCAAATAGTTGTCTGTCTCTCTGTGTTAGCCCTGCAGCAGGCTGGCAACCTGTCCCGAGTATACCCTGCCTCTCGCCCTATGACAGCTGGGATAGGCTCCACCTTTCTTTCAAGTTGACCCCAAAATATGTTCTAGCTTTAAAGAAAGTATTCAAGAGAAAGAGAATGAACTGCCTGGTTAGTTAGAAATATACTTTAGTCTAATAATTATATAATAAACTCATGTTCAGTACAAATCAGGACCTATTATCCATCACCTGCTCCTACATAAAGTAAACATCTGTCATGCTGCCCTTATCTGAGATTTACTGCACTACATACTCCTTAAAGCACATTTAAAAAGGGGAAAAAAAAGAAAAAGAATATATACATTCCCTTATATAATATCATTCCCTTAAAAATAAATAGTGCCCAGAGAGTTAGCCGCCTTGGTGGAGGTTTGTGCTCCAAAGAGCCAGCTTTATTTGGAATTTTTTTAAAGTGGTCTTCAGGCTTTCTGAAGGTCTTTCAAAGTTTCTCTTTAGACATTGGCTGCTTTTCCATCAGCACAGTGTTTGTCACTGACTGCTTTCAGAGGACTGAGTTTTTTGTTTGTTTGTTTGTTGAACAACCTACCACTGACCTATGAATCCTTCGAGTTTGAAAAAGGCACCTTAACTCAAGGGATGACAGAGAACCACATTTAAATTGTATCTTTAGGCACTTCGTGACTAGCAGCCCGTCCCCAAAACACATCATTTGTTCTCATTTCTTTAGTCGAATCCATGAAAAATGCCAAAGATAACACAGTTTGAAAGAATTAAAATATCATTGCACCAACAAGTCGATTCCAACAGCGCTGTTACGTGTAACTGAAAACATGGCATATCTCGGCATGCTGTGCAGCGTGTAGCTGAAAAAAATTAGGAAACTGGACAAGTGGAGGACAGAGGAAGGCGTGACAGACTCAAAAAACTATCTACAACAGATGAGCAGAGTCTGAAAGTCATGTCCTTAAGAAATAAGAAAAAATCCAGCAAAGACTTGACACAGGAGAGAGGCATCTGGCACTTGAGCTGATCCTGCTCACTGAAACATCATCAGAAATGGTCTCAGTGGAAGGGTGGCTGTCAAGAAAGGAAGCATGGAGAAAAGGCTGAGCTACGCCAAATTACACAAGAACTGGCCTGAAAATCAGTGGCAACAGGCCTGATGGAGTGATGGAAATTCCATTTGAAATTCGTGGTTCAAATTGTCATCAGTATGTGCAGAGGTCAGGAGAGGCGAGTGTCTACAGCCATCTGTGAAACACGGTGGAGGCAACGCAGAAAAGTACCATCAAATTTTGATCCACCGTGCAATGACATCTGGAAAGCATTGACAGTGGCTTCATTTTTCAGCATGACAGCAATACTAAACACACCGCCTATACGGTAAAAGTATACCTGGATTAAAACACAGACACACACACACACACACACAGTGGGGCATTATCGGTCATTTTGAGTTTGATGGTAGCAACACATCTCAAAAAAGATGGGATGGAGCAGCAAAAGGCTGGAAAAGTAAGTGGTTCACAAAAAAGAAACAGCCGCAGGTCAGTAACATGACCGGGTATAAAAAGATCATCTTAGAGAGGCAGAGCTTCTTAGACGTAAAGATGGGCAGAGGTTCACCAATCTGGGGGGGAAAAAAAACTGCACTTACAAATGTTAAACAGTTTCAGAATAATGTTTCTCAACGTAAAATTGCTTTGAACATCTCATCGGCTACAGTGCACGGCATCATCAAAAGATTCCAAAAATCTGGAGAAATCTTGCGCAAGTGGCAAGAGTCAATATTGGATCAATACTATGACAGGCCGGGGGAGGGTGCTCGAGGGAGAGGGCCTGGTGTCTCGACCTTAGGTGGTGGGGCCTGGCCACGTGCAGCCTGAAGAAAAGACATGGGCCCACCCTCCTGCAGGCCCACCACCCACAGGAGACGTCGTAGGGGTCGGGTGCAATGTGTGTCAGGCAATGGACAAGGGCGTGGCGGCCCTGGCGGACCAATCACTGGCTGTTGAGGCTGGCTGTTGGGACATGGGACATCACCTCCCTGGTGGGGAAGGATCCTGACCTAGTGCATGTTTTTGAGAGATACTGCCTAGATATAGTTGGGCTCACCTCAATGCACAGCCTGGGGCCTGGAGGATTTTCGTCCTTAGGCTGCTTCCCCCATGACTCAGCCCTGGATAAGTGGAAGAAAATGGAGGGATGGCTGAAGCAAAGTGGGAGACTGTTCTATGGTCAGACAAATGAAAATTTGAAATTCTCTTATAAGACAGATGTAGGTGGGCTGTCTTTATTTCCCTTTCTGGGTCAGGCTTGTTTAAACTTTTATTGACCATAAGAACAGCCAGCAAAGGAAAAATGACACAACACTGTGAGCTGGGTTTGCACCTGTCCTCTCAAACGTATTGACTCACCAGGCGCCGCAGATTGCTGCTGACACTTCTGCCAAATTCACCAAACAAGAGAAAATATACCTTGAGGCCTGTATAACCGAAGCATACAGTTCAACCCAGAACCCGAAGCAAAACATTGCACATCATTTTCATGCTGAACTGTTGCATAATAAAGACGTCTGCAAATACTCAGCCCGATTGCAGTCCTCGCTTCCAGTCAGTGCAGCTGTGTTCAAACCTGCTACTCTTTTGCTACTAAGTGTCCCGATTACTCTTTTGCAGTCCTGTCTACTCTGACTGCAGCGCCTCTCTTCAGTTCTAGTTGTTCATCTCCCATCTCCGCTACAAGCCAAGTTGGCTCACACAGCCCCAGGACTCCCAGCCATCGGCCCAGAGTGCCCCTCAAACTTTCCACCTGCATACTAAAAGCCCCTGGCCCTATTCCCCTTCCGGGCGGTTTTAGCCCAGTTCAATGTATGGGCTGCAGAAGCGTTCCTTCGTGGCAATGGAACTTCTTCTTTGTCATTCGCTTTATTTTTTATTTTTTTGTTCCAAACCATCTGAAAGTCGTCAGTGATAACAATTTGATCTGGGGTAACTCCTGGAGACTTTCTCTGTGAAACATAACAGTACACAGAAGTACACAGAGAAGTTCCATCGATTCCTCAGTAGGCCTGTTACCTCATCCATGGACCAGTGATCTCATATTGTCCATGATGACAGAAGGGAGATACAGCTTTCTCCTCTTTTCCATCAACCTCCTGTCTGGACTTTTCTCTTGATTCCTCTTTATGCAACTCTTCATTGTCCTCTGGTTATTGTCTAGTGTTGCAAGGTCGGTGAATGTGCAGAGAAAGTATCTTCCCATCAGAATCCAGAATTTTCAGTGGGTGTGATGTTTTGTAACGTAGTGTTGCTGGGTGGGTGTGGGGGATTGGAGCCTATCCCAGCTGTCACAGGGCGAGAGGCAGGTCACCAATCCGCACACAGAGACGGACAACTATTCACACCCACACTCACACCTGTAGGCAATTTAGAATAACCTTGTTTGCTCGTTTCTTTTGTTACAATAAAAGAAAATGACAATGTTTCTGTCCCCAAATACAGTGGAATACAGCTCCACAGTATCCAATTTGTCGTTGAGCATAATTTATGCCAGTGTGATAGAGCTGCACAGGAGCTCTACTTCACATCCACACCTCCTCAACACTGGTAGTGAGGCCCACCGAGAAGGAGAGTGATACGGCTCTGAAAGTTAGCTTTTAGCTAAAGCTGGGATAAAGATAAAGAAGATAAAGAAGCTTCTTGATGGCTGAAGTAGTGAAAGATATTCGTTCAGTATCCACTGAGGTAAAGTCAACAGATTCAGAGGTAGATGTACAGTATAAGCTACACAACCTCTGGACAATATACCCAACATCAGCAACCTATTTGCAAAGGGGCGCTCACCTTTGGGAACTCAAAAGTACTTCAAAAAGTTACTTTTCTCAGGAGGTAGTGCCATTATGTAATGGATTACTTTTTAATGTCAGTCATCTTCTAATGTAACAGGTTACTTTTAACAGTAACTTTACCCACTGCATAGAGATTGGTTTATGCTGCGCTACTATTACCAGCTACCCAAGAGTACAGCACACAGTTATGCTTAGCATAGCGCATTAAAAACGTCTGGAGCTCTTTATGAATTTAAAGCACATCCACATTTTTATACGTGTGTGTATAACTGTTTAGGAATTATGGCCATTGTTATACATAGTCCCACACTTTCAAAGGCTCAAAAGTAACTGAACAATTACAAGCAACAAAATGTGTCACTGTCCAAAAACCTATGGACCAAACTAGATCTTCACAATATCTGTGTAATGATAATAAAGGCACTCAATTCAATTCATTTCAGGTCAACATCTAAAGACTCAAAGTAATAAATATGTCAGCAATCAACTAACACCACAAACTGTGAACTGTTATCAACATATCAGTCACATCACGGCCGCACCCATCACCCAAAAGTTGTAGTGCAAGTTTGGTTAAAGGAGCAATGCCAAAGTGGCAGCTTCCGTTTGAATTCCCAAAGCAAACTGTAACTGTGAATCATATTAACATGCATAATAAGTGAAAAATAGACACAATATGCAACGCAGTTTAACGTGTATCATTTTCTTGTTTAATAAGATTTGAAAGCCATGTTGCAACAACTGTGCAGCTGATTTCAGCAGGATTGCTGCTTCCTGTCCGCTCTGTGGGAGGTTATGTTAGCTTTAGGTACGTTAGCAGGTGCAGTGTCCTCTCCTGTAGCTCCATGAGGATAAATGAGACTCCGGGGAAGCTGGGAGTTGAGGGATTAAAGCGTTATCTGACAAGAACAGGGGAGCGTGATGGGAGAGGAAGGCCAGAACTCACACACACACACACACACAAACGCTGCACAGTTCACACAAAACACATAACCCGACTTACTTAACACATACAGATTTTCTATAGTCACACACAGACACTCACACACTGTGGGATCCTGGTTGCACATATCCAAAACACTAACCACACTGTTTACCCACCTACGCTCAACTGTAGCTTGTTACCACGACGACGACGCCAGCAGCCATAAATCCCTATATTGAATGAAAGGATCATTAATCTTTTCAAGTTTCTCCCAGTGGACCAGTAATGATACGTTAGAAGTCCAAACTCCTAGCGCCGTTGCACTGGTGGACTATCACCCACCAAATGAAAATACGAGGCAACAGTGACGTGGAGACATGGAGTTAGAGTAGCTTGTGACCAGACAGTTGCCAGTTTGAATCCCGGAAAAGAAGGGAAAGTCTGACTGAGGGCAGAACATGAAAAAAAAAAGCTCTCTGTTCTATCAGAGTCCTTCTTGGAAAGAGGGGAAAGTACATATTTAGTCTGAGGCACTGGTTATTGACCACCAGCGATGAGAGAAAGGATGCTCTAATTAATCATTATCCAAGCATGGGTCTCATTTTTCATTTGGATTTTTATTCTTAGCCATAAAAATGTTGTTATGCATTTCTCCATCTGTTTGGCACTCGCAAAAATCGTTCAGGCCAGCAGAGAGTGTTGCTCCAGCGTGAACCATAGAGAACAGCTGCATTGTTAATATCACAGACCATACACCAATCAGACTCACAATTAGAACCACAAACAAATCAAGTTAATAAAAGGATTGTTCTCCAAAGCAGAGCTGGATTGATTGATGCCCCCTGCCGCAGCTGGACAATATAACTGCTTAGAAAAACCGCTCGAGGAACACAACAAAGGACACGCAATACCCGGGCCCCTAGCTACGGTACCTGGTCGCAGTCTGGTGCCCTAAAACAAGCCCAATCCTATGAGGCCCCACACTACAACCCAATCAAAGAATCCACTGCTAATATCCTGGTGCCAGACACGGGAAGGACACTCGTAGAGGTCCCGCGTTCGAGCCCTGGTGGTTGAGAGCTCTTCCAAGTAGGTGGTTTTAACGTTGTGGCTGATTGGTGTATATTTTATGAACAATCACAGCTCCTTAAAAACCCACAACAAAGTGTTCAGCCAACGCACAAGATACAGCCCTAATTCTGGTAGCACACGTCTGTATCAAGTGTGTCCAACAGTCATATCGTTTGTGTGAATTTTCGAAACTTGGTTCACAATCAACAGCCTTGAAAACTTTTGATGACTGTGGAACGCAGCTGCTGCCAAACCTTTAAGATTTCCACACATGAATGATGGGCTGGCTGTGTTGTTTTTTGTGTTTTTTTTTATCCGAGCACTGACTGATGCGGACTATAAATAAAAAGTAAACTCTCAGGCCTCTGACAACATGCAGTCAAACCTGTCTTTGAACCTGCAAAGCCATACAGAGCTTGGCACTACTAACAGCAGCTGTCACAGCAAAACTGTGACAGCAGCACGACTTTTCTCACATTGCGTTTCCTGTACACGTTCCACTGATGGCTGTTTCTTAGATATCCTAATCCAGTGAATCAAATGAGCTGGAAATCTGTAATCCCGCACTTCATTAATAGCAACAACAAATTCAATATAGTTTGAGTGGTAAGAAAGTCATGCTGGCCAGAGTTGTATTGCACTTCACTGCCCTGAGCTTGCAACTCAAAACAAACCGCTCGCAGCATATCGAGCATACCCGAGGCCACATTCTCCATTCTCTCGCACTGCCTGATGGACCGCAGTGGCGTGTTTGTTTTGCTTGAACACTGGGCAAAGCCTCAGATAAATATACAGCATTGGGAAAGCTACGTGTGATGGGTTATTAACGCAGCATTTTATGATGGACAAATATGTCTTGTTGCAGGGTGGGGGTGTTGGAGATCGGGAAGGGTTGTGTAATAAGTACATTTTCAACTAACCATAATGGCTTTGGGCTGCGCGAGATGAGTGGAGGGAGAAGGCGATGGGAGCACCGTACATCTCTGCTTTTGGTGAGTTTATCTGTTTATCTGAAGCCGAGGGGCGATATACATGAAGTGAGACTCATTAAGTCGGTCTGGCCAATATGGTGACGACACCGATGGTTATTTTTTTTAATATGCTGAACCTATGCCGGTCTTCTTATCCCTTTTCTCTTCCTTTGGCTTCGACAAGCTCACAAAAGCCTGCGACCGTGAAATCCTCAACTCAAACTGTGTGTGATATTAGCCGTTGGCCTATGGGGGCCTGTAATCTCAGCGTCCACATGACTTCACAGACTAGGAACTCGCTGCTTCTGACGCTCATGCGGTCGTCACGGGGCCCGTGTAAACAAGGAGAGGATAAGAATGGTGCCTACGTGTTTACGGGCTTGTGTGTTTCACTTGGTGTGTATACACACACACACGGCTTTGTACCAGCCAGTTGGGTCCAGTCAGGTCGGTCCAAAATAAAAGGAAAAACACTGTTAAGTCTTAAAAAGAAATTTTATTCTTTTTCTTATGTTCACAGTATTAATATCCTTTTCCTTGCTAGCTTATTGTTTAGGCTAATGTTTTCATTCTGTGTTATTTATATTTTAAAACACTTTATAACTGTGCAAAAACATCACATAAATAGAACTCATGTCACTCAGAGCTACTGTATCAGCTTAGCTGCTGTCCATGGTCACTGACAGATGCATACCAGTCTAGCCTTGGCTAGTGTCCTTGGCGACTATTCGTGGGAGTGTTGTCTAATAAGTTGAATGTGTATCTGTGTCCATTAATAGCCAATGAGTGCCTTTAAATACAATACATAGTTTGAGCTAGAAGCTATATCTTGAGTTATAAATTTCAAACTGAAAATCTGGTTTTAGGCAGTGGGGCTTGTACTGACCATTCCCATAGCGGTTTCCATTAGCCACCGTTGCTAGCAGAGTACACGAGCCACCGTAACACAGTTCATTGTCAAATTAATCAATATTCACTGATTATTGTATGTACGTGGGGCAACGATGCGACATTTAAACAACAGCATTAGCATCAACGGTTACTTGTTTACACATTTGGGGAGACATGGAGCAACCTTGGCGCTAATTTGAGATGCTTCCAACAAATATTCTCCTTTTAACTCTCGCGTGGTCTCGGCCAACATCTCGGGCCGGTTACGCAAAGATTTAACCTGCAGTGAAACTGAAGTGTAAACGTTTCTGTTGCTGTTTTTTTTTTTTAACTCTTGACCATCTTATAGTTTCTGACCAGTCCAAAATCAGCAGGTTAAGGGATCTGCTTGCAGGAGGGAGATACCTGGGAATTTTGTTTAAAGAAAATCAAAATCCTGCGTGCATCGACCTTGTGAAGGTCAATTTAGGCCCGGTGGCCTGTGAAAATCCTTGCTAGTATAGGATAACATGCGTCATCATATACAGACAATATGCAGACAAACACACAACTGCTCAGTATTAATTATAAGTTTGTTTATAAAGTTAACTTTTGCAAGTGTGTTACGCTGAACAGAAAGGGACGGAGTGAGAAAGTGTTTGAGGAGCTCTCTCTTTCCACCTCGTCATCGTTTTTATCTATTAAAAATGGATCTGAGTGAAATTCAAGGTCTATTTTTTTTTCCTCCGCTCTGCACCTCTCCTTTTCTTTTCCCCCCTACGTCAAACCCGGCAGCCGCGAGACGTGCTGCCTGGATATGGCAGCCTCACAAAACTTAATAACACATGTCAAAAGTCCCCTACCCATAACCAGTTGTGCAACATTGGTGGATCACATTATGTTTCTATTTTTGCACAGCCTTGGCCGCGGTCAGTCTATTACACAATAAAAACCCACCCTTGTTTTCATTTTGCTCAAGTTTTACCTGTCTATATACTCAGCTGTGAGTCTCTGAAAGTGTGAGTACATTACTCCTTTGTGCTTTGTGCACTTGTGACAGCTTTTTAGGTTTAGCCTGTAAAATATATTTCATTAAGTTTCCTACTTAATACATGTGACATTGCATGTTTGCATGTATATACATGGCTGTTATTACAAGTTCAACCGTATCTCATGGCAATTGTTTTCTTTTTTTTGTTTTTTTGTTTTTTACTTTTACCCAAAATTAAGAACTTTTTTCACCATTTTCCTTTAATTAATAAAAACATGAAGCTATTCTTTGCTAGAGGACGCCAGGGCACAGGTTTCATTTTGGAACCATTTCAAACATTAGATGAGCGGATAACACCGAAATGTTTGCTGGGTATAAACAAAAATAATGCTAATAGAAACTGTGCTTCGTAGGATTCAACAACCAACGACATTAAGAGACTTCAAAAATTACGGACCCTCTAATAACAGTAACTCATGAGTAAGCAGTCTTTCTTATGTTTTTCTTTCTTTTTTACACAGATGAAAGAGCTCACTGATCAGCATTTTTATGATAAATATAATTCCAGTGTGTCTTTAACCTACTGTACTCTGTAGGCAGGAAGTGACTACTTCAAAGGCTGTAAGGAGGAGCATTTCCAAAAGTTTCCAGGACACTGACCGGCTGAGAAGCTTTTCCTTTTGTCCTAAGAATAGCTGAGGCACGCTCTGTGCCAGATGAAGCTTTGAGGGTCTTGCCAAGGTATATGGATATTCAAGGAGAGATGAGTCTCGGGTCAGAGGAAGCAGAGAGGGACCACTGAGGGATATGACCTGAATCTACTCACGGACCAATGCTGCTTCTTGCAAAACAAAGATACCAACTGCAGCAGATGCTGTTCCTTTACAGTAACCTACCTGGAAGACGGTTCAGCGCCACACTGTTACTTTTATATTAGACTTTATTTTGGGAATACATAGAATTTTATGATGCTCATCGCTTTCTTGACTCAGTCAAGTCATGCGCTAATTATTTAAATTCAGCTGCAATTTATGTGCAAACAAGACAAAAAAAATTAGCTTAGTTAACGGAAATATATGCAGGAAAAATGTACAGCATAACTAGAAGCGCACTCAGTAGTGTTAGCATGCTAACTGTATAATTTACGCTTTGAACAATGAAAATTATTATCATTCAATGGCAATATTGTGTGTTATGCTTACTCATATATAGGTTGTTAGCGTGTTATTGCCCGTAAACAGGCACAAACATGCCGACGGTATAACTTTTGAGGCTATCCCAGACCCCCGTGGGCAGCTCAAACACCCCTGGGGTCTCACATCGTGTGTCTTTCTCTCTTATCCATCCACAAATGTGATCTCTAATTTGATGCAGGGCATCGGCCTCAGCTGGAGGCTGTGCCTCGTATCAAACACGCCCACGTGAGCTCGGGCGCCTCACCTGTTGTAACCTTAACGTTTCCGTTTACAGTTCTCTGTGCCCGGCTGTCTCGCTCAGATGCATTCTACGCACACATTCAAACTTATCTCAAAGCTATCATTGTGTACAGACCAGGAAACTCGAATACTGTATATGTGTTTAGTTACTGTTTATTACTGTACATACAGACATGTGTTTGATGTGTGGGATATGTTTGTACAACAAGACAAGCTCGACGGGCACTCTTTCCTGATAGTTACGCTTGTGGTTAAATAAGATCTGCCTGTCCTACCAGCTAATTACACACCAGACTGAGCAGACAGTAGGCTGTGTACACACATTAAGGTTGTTGATCATAGTGTACACTAGCAGGAGTACTGCTAAACACACATCACAAGCAGAAGTTTATTAAACCAACTATTTTTTCTAATCATTTGTACCCCATATTTAGCTCTAGAGTTTTCATAGATAAACAAAAAAAACAAAGGTCTAATTGAAATACCTGTAAGGACACATGATCGGAGAGCAGAGTGCATCGATCACCATGAACCTTTGAACACATCGTCACCCTCTGCCAAACTATGTTTCTTACTGCCAATTTATTTGTATTGGCAACATTTAGGGACCGATATCACATTACTTTGGACCTCTGACCTTTTCTTCAAGGTCAAATTAGGTCAAACTTCCATAAAGTGTCTTTTATCTTTAAAACTATGCTTCAGCTTCTCCTGCCTTTGTTTGTATTGGTGACATTTAAGAAATGATGCCGGTATATCACATTATGGTTTGCATCTAAATATGATGTCACATTTGACCTCCGATGGATGCATCAGGGCAACTTTGTGCTCTGCGCAGCTGCGACAGCGCTTTGGGTTTAGCCTGTAAAATATATTTCATTAGGTTTTATTGAGTTTCATTTCGTTGTCGTTTGGACAACTGTCAAGTCAGCAGTCTTCCCCATGATTGTGTAGCCTACAGAACTAGACTGAGAGGCCATTTAAAGGCCTTTGCAGGTGTTTGGAGTTAATCAGCTGACTGGAGTGTGGCACCAGGTGTCTTCAATATTGAACCTTTTCACAATATTCCAATTTTCTGAGATAGCAGTTATAATCATCAAAATTAAAAGACACAAACATTTGAAATATATCAGTAATGAATGAATATAATATACAAGTTTCACTTTTTGAATGGAATTACTGAAATAAATCAACTTTTTCATGATATTCTAATTTTAGGACTAGCACCTGTACAGTTATTTTTTGTAAATTTCTTTCCACTAATATAGAAGTGTTGTTGAATTTAGTGCCCAGGTGGCAGGAGAGAGTTAACCCTCAGCTGAGGGGATGAAACGGCAGAGGACCGCCCCACTCCGAGCAGTCCAAATGCTGACTTATCTCACTCCAACGACTAACAATGCAGGAAACGAGCCCAAGCCGGATCCAGCTGCCTCTGCTGTTGCATTAGCCACTCATGCCACGGACTCTCCTCTCACTGTGTGTGTGTCATGGGATCTTGAGGGATTTCAGAGTGAGGTTTTAGAGACCTAGATCTCTTATTGCTCTTATGACCAAACTATGCTTTGTGTTATTTACTTCCCACACGCACTGACACAGGCCTCGCACACACACGCGCACACGATGCACATTGACTACACACTATGTGCGTACGAGACAGCCGCAGAGCAGAAGAGTGGAGCAACACACTGTAGATGTATTAAAACTCGGCAATCCTGTCAGGAATCCAATGAGAAGGACAGATGAGCAACATAAACCATTTCTTTCCTGCTAATGAACAGCCTCACATTTCCAGTGCCATAAAATATGAAATATATAATGTTTATTAACAATCAGCTACAATAAAAACCATATAAATCAAACTATGCATATGAGACTCCGAATCATTTGTCCCCTGTAGATCATTAGCTCTGGTGCTCCGTGTTAATGCTTTCAATAAACTGTGCAGTGATATATTGGACAGATTTAATATCAATGAACGACAGCGCCAGTACCCACATGCTTTCAACTCGCATTAACCAATCATTTGGCCATGTGTTGTCAGCAAAAACGAGCTGACATTCTGTCATCTTAAAAGGTTGGTATGAAAAGGTTACAGGATAATGTGTAAACTGTGGAACTGTAGCATGAGCGTGTGTGTGGCCACTTATGTCAATCTGAGGTGCAGAACGAGGCGGCGGCTGTTCTGCTAAAGCTGTCAAATTAACGAGCTCGTTGTCGTTCGCTCGGCTGAAGAGATGTTACCTGTATCAATTTAAAGAGGCAGCTGAAGCAACGCACCCTTTGAACAATGTTACCAACACGAGGGCTTGTTATTGTACACTGATATTGATGATAACTATGATATTAACCGGTTCAGGGTGTACCCCACCTTTCACTCCAACAGCTGGCTCCAGGAAGATGGTTCCTGCCCCCCCACTCTGACATAACACCATAGATAGCATAAAACTATAACACCACCCACTGGTTTTAGGCTCTGCCATTATACAGTTCAACAGCATTCTGTTGGCTTTGTGGAACTAGAAGTTATACATGGATGAGTGGAGCCAGCTGTTTGCTGAAAGGGCCCGTAAAAGTATTGCGCTGCAGTAATGACACGATCAGTGTCACAGACCTGTACGGTGTTGCACAATATTCGGATGCAGCTGCAGACACGGCATCATGAATGTGAATGAAAGAGGCAGTCTGAGTTATCAAAGCAGCAAAAGTATCCAGAAGAATGTGCACTCTGTTATACTAAGACACCAGTCCATCAGGAGCAGATAAATTGTGTCTGATAGGAAGATATCAGTGTTCTTAATGTTTTGATATGAGATAGCATGAAAAAAAATGGTTTAGATAACACTGAATTGACAGTAAGAGATACCAGCTTATGGTCAGATACGGCAATAACACCAAAACAACAACTAAGACCGAGAAGCTGGTTCTTAGAGTGCTGTGAAGTTGACTATTTTAACATGTGAGTGTATGGGTACTGACTCCCTTTTGAAGTCAGCCTCAAGTGGCACCTGGAGGAACTGCAGTTTTGGTGCCTAAACTCACAGGCGTGTAAAGTTTGAGGTGAGCCCGATTGAGTGACTGCAGTCTGACGCCCTGTGTGAGCTTTATCATCATTTCTGCACACTGAGTATTGCATTCATCAGTAACATTTATTTTTTCCTTTTGCTTCTGATTTACTAAATAATAAATTAGAGCCCTTGTTCGGTTTAGTGTTTTTGCATGTGTTGATGTTTTTTTATACACTCTCTGAGTGTTATGACATTCTGATAATGGCGTTCCATATCATTTGATATGGAAGTAATAACCACCATGCATCCAACTGGCTCACAGCGGTTAAGGAATAAATTAATGAAGTTAAAATAAAATTCAAGAAGTAGAGATTTTTATTGGTTTATGATCAAATAACTTTGTGCTCAGGGCCATGCTAGGTTTTAAAACCTCAATATGTTTTCAATCTTGCTGCAGTTTGCCTTACTGTGTCATTTTATATGTAAGAGAAATTCGTCACAGGGATAATCCAGGCCTGTTTTATTCCAGGCAAAAAAGGAACAAACTCAGAACTCCGCAGATCTCATTTACCCTAAACAAGCACAAAAATGGCATTGTCATGGTGTTTGTCTATAATTTTCCTTTCTGTGCTTGTGGTTTGGCGTCGTATATACAGTGTTCCATCGAAACAAATGTCTCGACGCAAAGTCCGTGACAGATATTGTTTTAAAAAGAAAAGAAGCAACATAAACACTTTAATGGTGACCAAATGGCGGCACATCAGCGCGCTCTCCTCCGGGGCCTTTGATGATTGCTCTCACAGCTTTGTCAGTGTCATTAGCGCACTGAGTCAGCGTGAAGGCAACATCGGTGACGAGGATTTGTGGCGAGGGGAGGAGGCGCCGTCAGCGAGGTGACAACGGAGGAGACAAGAGCGGTTGGGGGGGGGGGTAGAGGAGAGAGATCAGGGTTTCAAAGAGGGAGGTGGCTACTGTTAAACCATCGGACGTCCTCCTGGGGGCGCATAGCGTGTTTGATAGTGAGATAATACATGAGGAAAGGTTCAGCAACTGAAGGCCACCTTCTAAGTATATGTACGTCACACTAAAACGTGTGTAATGTCAATCTGCATGCATGTGTGTGTGTGTGTGTGAAGCAAGCAGGGAGCTGAAAATCGTGGCTGTCGGCAGTGTTTGTTATTGTAACACAATGTGCTTTTATCCCTTTCCCCTCCCTCCATCTCTGCTCTCCCTCTCTTGATGCTACATAATGAAATCCATCCATCCCAATTAGGAGGTGTCGCAGTCTCTTGCGGTGTGAGTGGAGAGGATGTGTGTGTGTGTGTGTGTGTATACGCATGCATGTGTGCGGCGGGTGTTTGTCTAAAATTGTGGTCTTTACATATGACACGCAACTGTATTAATATGTGTGCAAAACTGATGCCAATCCGGCCAAAAACCTTGTGCGTGCGTACCCCTTCATGCACGTCTCTGTCCACATGAGTTGGCGTTTACACACACGCACAGATCAATCAGCCCCGCACACGTTGCAGGAGAGCGTTTTTGTTTCGAGAGGAAGAGGGGTCAATTGCTTACATTCTTCAATCGGAAACATCTTTCCAGCTTCCCCCTCGCGACCCTTCAGCTTCTTTTTTATTCTGCACTCTAATAGCACAGAGTCCATAGGGTTCTACACTTAAAAAAGGAGCATCAGGGGGAGGTTTCCACCAACTCAAAGAAGTGCTTTGGGGGTGTTCCATGATTCAAAACTGGAAACTTAAATTTTTTTTTTACTGTGACTCTTAATTCACAAGTAATAAATGTTTATCTTCCTGATCCACTGTGGGAGAAGTTTGGAGAATTTTGAAAGGGATTTTGTTGCAACGGTGCCAAATTGTTCTCTCGCTCTCTTTTACTTTTTAGAGTGTAAGCTAATGGTGGAGAGAACAAGGGGGAATGAAGAGGTGATGAGGGGGTTAAAGTCCCGGGGAGGCTCAATGGAGACCAGCTGTAGGGTACTGGGCAAAGGCCAGGGAACGCTCCGGATGGATAGAACGAGCACGACATACCCCAAGGAGAGAAAACTGAAGATTAGATCTTAAAAAGAGAACAGGAGAGGAGGAGGGATGGATGCAGAACGAGGGAGAGAGAAATAAAAGATAAAAACGGTTAAATTCTAGCTTTGTGGTTTCTGGTCTCTAGTCTGGCTTTCATGCTATAATATACCTGCCATTTACATGTCTCATCCTCTGGGGTGATACAATGACAGCACCTGCATCTACCCACACAAAGTATCCTTTGGTGTCAGTGCCTTGGCAGTACTGGCAGCCAAGAGATAGCAGTCCCATTCTGGAGACATCCAAAGTCAACAGTAGGAGGTTAGAGTGGTAGTTGTGTCAGATGTTACTGGTTTGTTGATCCCATGGATGATGGAAACTTTGTATCAAGTACTTTGTTTTCTTTTTCACTTCCTAATGTGTTTTACTTTCACTTGCTGCTTAGCTTTTAGCACTGATAACCACGTGACTGGGTTTATGCTAAGGTCACACTGGGGGAAAACAGTGGTTGGAGTCCACGGCACAACCAAAATTACTGTAACGAACTTGCGATCTCATTGCCTTTGACGTGGTTGCTTCACAGACAGGGACCAGGTCTGCAACCACCTGCAGTCAGTTGAAGTCTTCAAAGTGACTTTGTTGTCGAGACGGTGACAAAACAGCAATGAGAGCGATGAATATGGTCAAGTTGATAATTACATGGAATCTGATTGTGGTAATAACTGTGATAGATTGGTGGAATGTGCTAATCTGTTGCCATCTTAATGTAAAATTAACTACTCACACTCAGAGTCCTGCCAGAACCTTGTAGATTGGAAAGAGAAAAATATTGCAAAGAGATGCATCCCGCGTGAGTTGTGCTCATCGGCGCAGACCGACTCTTGATTGATTGCAACATGTTGGCATTCTGTCTGCATTTATAAGTTAAACGGCGAATATTTGATCACGATTGCTTGGAGACAGGTCGTCTGCTACCAGGTAATCTGTGCATTCATAAGGTTGGCCCAAGGTTGAAGGTGAGCACGTGGGTGCAACTACTTGCAACAAGTTGCTAAAAGAATTAAGTGCAATCACTGGGCAGTCACGTGATGGTTGCTGTCCTATTTTTAGTCCTTGCAGTGTGACTGAGACAATCAAAACAGCTCGGTTATGTTTAGAAAAGAATTTAGGCTTGTGATAAAATAGTCACTTCACAACAGAAACATGTTTGGCACCTCAAATTCCCCCCGACTAAAGGTTCCAGCGCACTGCTGTGTTGGTGCACGCAACGCAACGCAAAAATATGTGTAAGAACTGGAAGTGCAAGCTGCTGTTGCTTGCTCATATTTGCACTTCACCTTCTGAATTGTAACTGGGAGGCCTGCTGCTTCAGGAGTCACTACCGTGATGGTTCCCGATCCTTCGACCAATCAGATCAACTTTTCAGATCTAAGCATGGCAACCTCATCCAGTCACAAAATGCCAAAAAAAAAAATTAATTAATTAAATGGGCCAACCATCTGAGCAGGTGGCTTTTTCTTTGCTATTGTTACTGCAGGGTGACTGAGCCGTTAGGCACTAAAATGACTTGTTTAGAAAAAGATTATGACTTGCAGTAAAAAAGTCCTTTCCCAACAGTTGTCCACACATTGAAACATGTTTAGTCCATAATAGACAGAGAGCTGTGCAAAAGGAAATCTGTGTACTGAGGAAATATATACTGACTTAAGACCACATCAAACAACAAGCCATGTGTTTGGGGGAAACCATTAATTTTAATGATCTGATGCTTTGACACAATACAGTGGTTTAGGAAGTTCTTTTAAGGGATTACATATAATGCATTAAGTTATAATGCCATCAATCCCTTTATGTTTTGATGCCGTATTTTCCGTGTAAGCACGCCAGGAAAACACACAGTGTCCAGTAACCAAAGTGTTGCATTTTGCTGTCTTGCTGAATGATTTCCTGACTGAATGCAGCCCAACTGGAAGAAGTGATTGATAAATGCTCTTCTTTTTCAACAGCTGCTATTACACCTTTAAGAAGAGGCTCCACAGTGCAGTGTTGTGCTCGCCTAACAAGTAAAAGCTCCCCAGCTGATAACAGGAAGGAGACACAAATCTCTTGGAAGGCTGCATCAGGAAGGGCATCCAGGGTAAAAAAAATATGTGCCAAATCAATCCATGCTGAAAGAAATGTTATTGCTACACCTTGGAGTAAATCACTGAGCCTCAAAAGGTGTCATTAAAGTACAGTATGTGCTCTGTGTAGGGACAGGCGCAAGTTCATTATGCAGAGGAAAAAAAGAGGGAAAAAAACTGATCGGTGGTCATCACGTGGTCTCACATTTGGGGACAAAAATAGTATTCACTTGGTAAAATATTAATATGGAGATGCAACCCGTGAGATGCGTGTTCATCAGTGATGGCATAGTTACCTTGAAAATTTAACCTGATTTTCTGCTGACCCCCGACCCCCAACATAAAGATGCTCTGCTCTGTGAGGCAGCCCGGCACTGATAGTAATAGGGCTCGTGTTTATTATGGCACGGAATGAGGGCGTTTCCTCTGCTACATACTGTCCGACCAGCTTCTTCAGCTCTCCTCCACCTACGGGTTTGCACCGAAGTCCAGCGTTTGTTGCAGTACCTGCAGCTCTCTGCTTCGCTCCACCTGGAGGGACTCGTTCTGTAAGTTTGACTGTGCTGCGCTGCACCTCCAAATGTTTCTTCATATTTGACGTAGTGTTTTTGAACATTGCACGACCTGTACAAGCCCCCTCTCTGATCCATCCATCCATCCATCCACCCATCCACCCATCCTCTTCCACGTATCCTGTTCAGGGTTCTAAATTATCACAAAGTTAATTTACAAAATTTACTTCTTTTTTGTGTGTTTTATTAAATAATACCTGAATATAGCAAAAAAAAAAAAACCAGCATGGACTTCTATACAACTTTTGCTGATTGCACTGAATTTTTTTCACATTCAGTGACTTGTTGCAATTAGTTGCAGCGACCAACTTGTCGCCCACAGGTTGAGCGTGCAACACCCTCAGTCCTGCAGCTGCACAAGCGGAAATCTTTTTGCATCCAGAGGAGTCGCCACCCGCCGGCCATTAACTTCTCCTTCACCTTTCACACTCTCTGTCCTTCACACCGTGGTGGTACTGTGCCAAGAAACTGCAAAGCTACTGCAAAAGTAGGAATTACACAAGTATTTGATTGCAGGATTACTAAAGAAAATGTAATTTTTAGAAAGTGATTTCATAAAGGATGCACACTTTATGTTTTGTTTATTAACACCAAAGTACTTTTATTTTGCACTAGAAGAACTTGCAAGGTGGTTTTTTTTCCCTTTAAGCTTCCTGCAGGCACATTCCAGTCTGGGCTAACAACTTGCGTCTCAGCAGCCGTTACATAAGTGCTGCCAAAAAAACCAGGAAACGCACAAGTCGAAGGTCAGGCCTTCTACTCTCAGCCAGCAGCAGCAGCATGTGGCAGCATGTTCGGTTTAAAAGGATTGTGGATATCTAAATAAACACCTATCAGGTTGGTTCACCAAAGGCAGATTTATTCTGAGGGCGCCTAATTTTCTGATTATTTTGGCCATCAGTAGTGACAGATCATGAAAAACCGCTGTACATTTTATTAGCCACAGCTTCACGGAGAGAAAACATGGATCATTATATCTGCAGTCTTTGCTAATGATGGTAGTTTTAAAAGTTTTCTGTTTAATGGAAGGTGATAAGTCAAGAGTTTCCATTGGAGGTATGATGAGGTGGGACCTGGACCCTTGCCTCCACACCACATTAAGCAGCTATGTTTGTGTTGTGTGGGTTGTTGCCAACTCAGATATAAGCCATATGAGTGTTCAGCAGCCAACAGCGTTGCCGAGCACAGTTCTCTCAGTGGAGCACTGCTGCCACCATGTGTTATGTGCGGACTACTGAAAGTCATGATCACATGAGTCAAACAGCCACTACACAGACAACTGCTTTTCATTTCAAGTTGCCCATCAGTATAGTTCACAATTTCCCAAAGTGGTGTTCTACTGCTGATGGTGGCAAACACACCTTTGCGAAGAACGACACTCAGAGACAAACATGAAATGGTGCAAAGGTGCACATGAGCAGTGCACTGACTTATATGCTTATGAAAACCCTGCTGATAGTAAAATGACTACTTGTGCCAAATAATTGTTAATAGAGGTCTGTTAACATTCCGATGACTCTGATCTCTGTGATGCAAATCGCTTTGAACATTACAATCGTGAATCAAGCTTGTCACAGAATGCTGGAGCGCTGGCTGGAAAGCCCTCTGAGAACTAGTCAGCGTACGCTGCCTGGATGCCTGGGATGTCACAGGCTTCTGGGAGCAACGGGAACGCAGTGGCATAAAGCCACAGAGACCCCCCCCCAGTCGCAGCTAAAAAGGATTTACAATGGTTGTGAATCTAAACATGGCTCTTTTTTCAGCTTTTTTTGGAATGTGAACAGTAACCTCATCCTATTGTATCCACGTTGTGATGAAATATTCAGCTTTCTGCTTTGCTCGTTTTCCAAAAAAGTTTACTTTTATACTCGCATAACTGCATCAACAGTAATATTTTTTCTGCATGTTGGAGTAATAGCTCGTGTATTGCAGTTTTTTGTAACAGATAAATTAAATTGTGTTTGAAAAGAGAAGTAAATAAGACTCTGCAAAGCAGCAACGGATGGTGCAGGTTTTTCACAGCGTGCTTTCCAAACCCTGAACTCAAAACTGAAGAGTGGTGACACCTAGTGGTTTTATTTTTTATTACATCTTCTGACAATGTGTGTGTGATAGCACTCTGTACCCTCTGTTATCATGTTTAGTGTGAGTCCTGTCTCTTTTATTTCCCAGCTTACTTGCTTGTGTTTGTCTGTCCTGCCTTGATTTTTCCTCACCTATGAATAATTATTTTCATCTCTGTCTGTCATTCCCCATTTAGTCCTCGGTGTATAAATAGTCCCGTTTCCCCTGTGAAGACATCTGTTGATACTCCTCTTGTTGCTCGGCCCCGTTTCATTCCTCGTTCAGGATATCTCTTTGTTCTTCCCTCTTGAACTTTGTTTTTGGACTTGATTTTTGTTAATATTTGGCTGTCTGAGTCTGTGTTTGGGTCCTCTCCACACCTAACATCTAATTACTCTGAAAAATGGATGCTGAGGAGAAGCACTGTTTCCCTGTCCCCTCAAAAAAGCCAAAGGGGAAAAACTAAAATATTTTATTTACTTAATTTAGCCCAAATTATGCGCAATCTCTTCATGTCAGCACGGTGTGAGAGTCTGTGCTGCGTTTTTACAGTAATTTATGGTCACGCTCACAGATACAGTGCCATTGGTTTAAGTTTTGGTTGTGCATGGGCACATTTACAGGCATTATTCAACTATAACTGACCACATAATCAGATGTTAGACTAACCTTATGAAAAGCTCATCTTTCCCACCAGCTTCATCTCTGTCTGTTTAACCGTCTCTGCCATCTGGCTCTCTCTAATGCCTTTCACTTATTCTGTGGTAAAATAGCACATAAAACAGTAATCAGAAGATTTTTCCCCCCCCTAGTATCTCAGTTTGCAAATGCGCTGTAATGAGTTATTATATAAAGTGGACAGGAAGGGTTTCTATTCTATGAAAAACTGAAGGACTTTAAAAAATATATATCCCAAAATCTGAGGAATTATTGTGTCACAGCAGTCAAAACATGAGAAACAGCACACATAAGCCTTTTTTGGGGGGGGGTGTTACTCCCTTCAGTCTCCTCTTCAGCAGGTAAAATGCTCTGTAGGGTTTAAATCTGGAGATTGACTGGGCCAGTCTAAAACCTTCCACTTCCTGCCTCTGATGGGCTCCTTTGTAGTTTTGGGTCATTATCTTGGTGCAGGATGATCAGTTTGGTTGCATCTTTCTTTAAATTGACAGACAAAATGTTTCTGTAGACTTCTGAGTTCACTGTACTGCTGCCATCACGGGTGACATCATCAATAAAGATCAATGAGCCCGTCCCAGAAGAAGCCATGGAAGCCCAGGCCATGACGTCACCACCACTGTGTTTCACGGATGAGCTCGTATGTTTGGGATCATGAGCAGTTCCTTCACCTTGGTAAAGGTTCATCTTTGTCTCATCAGTCCATAAAGTTTTATGGACTGATCCCAGAATTCCTGGGCCTTGTCTCTGTGCTTCTTGGCCAATTCCAGCCTGGCCTTCCTGCTCTTTGATAATTAGTGGTTTGCATCTTCTGGCGAAGCCTCTGTGCTTTTGTTCATGAAGTCTTCTGTCAACAGTAGATTGTGATACCTTTACTCCTGCCCTCTGGAGGTTGTTGCTGATGTCACTAACAGCTGTAGGGTCTTTTTTTTTTTTTTTTTTTAGCACTTATAATATTTCTGTCATCAGCTGCTGTTGTTTTCCTCAGTCAACATCTGTTACTTAGTACACCTGTGATGACTTTCTTCTTCAGGATTTTCCAAACGGTTGTGCTGGCTATGGCCGGCGTTTGTGCGACGGCTCTGATTGATTTTCCATCTTCTCTCAGCTTCACCTCTAACTGTAACTGCACAGTCTGCACAGTCCGAATCTGAACCCGAGTGCAGACATTCAGCGCTATTCATTGTTTGAATAATCAATGTGACGGGACACACCCGGGCAACAAAACACACCTGTCAGTCACATGTTTGCTCACAAAAGAAATGGGTGGGTTCAGACAGTAGGTGCTGTCTTTTGAACTGTGTATCAGATCCAGATGGAAATAAAAGCTGAGATGTTGATCTTTTGTCTCATATTCATCTTTTAATGTCAAACCCAAATGCCACAGGGTGAGAGGCAGACAGACATTCATACTCACGGGCAATTTAGAATCACCAGTTCACCTAACCCCACTTAGCGCATGATTTTTGGACTGTGAGAGAATACCAGAGCACTCAGAGCAAACTCACGCAAACATGGGGAGAAAGGTCCCGGCCAAAGTGGATCTGAACCCAGGATCTACTCGCTGTGAGGCACCAGTGCTAACCACCGAGCTCAATAAAATGGGGAAAAAACGTAAACCTCAAATCAATACCTAAACGTAACACACATTTTACTATCCACAGAGCTCACATCCCCCACAATGACAGCTGAACAGATTGTTTATGCAGCAATGTCCTCCACTTTGCTCCAACTCGGTAGCCCCGCTGTCAGCTAGGAAGGATGCAATTTGTTGCTGCATCTCACAAGAAAAACAAAAAAAACTGCAGAAAAAAGTACACTTCCAAAAACAATAAGTAGCCATTTCAGCTTTGCATGCACAATGAGAAATGAAAATTAACTTTACTAATTGATAAATTCATTAAAATAATGGGAAAAAAAAACAAACAAAACAAACATCAGCAACAGGTAAGAGGCTCAGCACAGGGCCAGCTTTTTCAGGTGAAATGTTTCCTTGCATGTTACTCGGTGCACGAGCTGACACTGTGAATCAATCAATGCACGACACAGAGGACCGTTCGTTGTGTTTTTATTGGCTCTCTTGCATGATTAGCGCTTTAAAGAAAAATGGATCTTCTGATGCTTAAAAAAAAAGGTGTGTGGAAATTACCCATATTATGAGAACTGCAATAATGATGCCTCCTTGGAGAGGGCCATTCCCATGCACTCCAGCAGGCCTGCGCCCGTGGCTGTGACAGGTGAACTGAGCACACAGGCCATTAGTAGAGAGGAGACAGGTAGAAGATAGTCTTACTCAACTTAATAACATCTCTTTAGCTGGCTTCAACTGCAATAAGAGCTTCTGAAGAACCTTTAATTAATCTAAAACTAAAGACGGAAAGATGTCAGCTGACAACAGACTTCTCTTAGATACTGCTGAGCCATCCAGCAGGCACAGGAGGTCCGGCTTTAACAATCGCTTAAGTTTAAAGATGACGAAAAAACAGTTATGTCTTGCAAATGAAACCCAGGACTGCCTGCAGGGTTTTTATTAGATAAGTGCCTCCCGTACAATTTTTCCCTAAAGGTGAAAAAAAAAAATTAAGATCATCAGTTTAAGATTCCTTGCAATAAAAAGCCAACATCATAAATGACTATATTTGCCGAAACACCTCAGTTTGTATCTGAGACAACCCCGTCTATCCTTAGACACACACTTGTGTTCTTCTCTCACCGTTTCAGCAAGCAGCCACTTACATCACCAGCTGGGGCGAATATCATTTCGGATAACATTTCTGAGTGTGCCCACCAGAAACTTACTCAGACACCGGATACTGGAGAGGGAAACATGCATTCCCTGCTGCTATACTATTTTTGAGAAACACAGGGAGCTCTCGAGGCACAGTGGGTGAGAACATGGAGAAAAAGAGGAAGGTACAAACTGACAAACAGTTTACACGCCGAATTATACCTCCACGTCTTCCTCGAGAAGTAAACATCAAATAGAACTATTCCAGGTATCTTACTGACACTGTTACCAATCCCAGCCAGCAGCACGGCAATAAATCAATAACGTGACTTGACTTTACCTGATAAGCAGCAGCCAGGCAGCCGTACCTGCATAAACCTGCTCACACAACGCAGCAGCTTAAACACAGAAGCAAAAATGCTCCAAAAAAACCCAGCACAGATCACAACGTCACCGTTAGCCCTATTTCAGTACTGTCCATCTTAGTTTAAAGAGAGTAACTGCATGTCACACACTAATGAAGAGGGTTAAAAGGGCGCGAAGGACACATGCGTCCCTGCAGCTAACACAGCCTATGAGTCACCAAGTCTGGAGAAAAGTAACTGCTAGCTAGTTAGATTTTCCCCCGAATTAACAGGACTTGACACGAGGAAAGTAGCGCTGGTAACTGTGCAGCCATCTCTCTTCTCACACCTGTTCCTTATTGACTCATCCACCTGTGGATATTTAAGGGCTGGATGGCGCAGCAGTTCCTTGCCAGATCATTAACCATCACGGTGATCATCAGATGCTCTTGGTTTTCTCCCTGTCTGAAAGTTTCCTGTCTGCTAACTCTTTTGTTTGCTTTTTGGTTCTCAGTCCATGACTTGCCCAAGAAACCTGTTTGTCTCCATGTGGTCTACTCAGGACCCACTTGAGTGCACCACCAGCCTCTACTTCTGAAAAGAAGCTCCTGCAAAGCGAGGGACTTATCCACAACTTACCTGCCCACTCTCCACAGCACAATCTCCCCTTGTTTGGAAACCTGCCCGCTCCCCTCAGATCCCTCCAAAGCTTCTTTTCTGCAGTCCCTAAAGTAAGACGACAAACTCTGCTCACAATAGTTCAGTTTCTTTCACACTCTCCTTGGTCCCAGCTAATATTCCTCTTTTTTCTCGCAGAGAGTTCCAGGTTCTGTTTCTGCCGTCTTTTTTGCCACGCCAGCTTCCTGTTTGCTCTCAGGAAACTATTTTCAGTTTGTAAATAAATCTTAAACTTTTCTCGATTGTACTGAGTCTAAATTCAGAGTCTCCCCCCCACACACACACCAGACTTTACACTTGGCACAATGCAGTCAGACAGGTACTGTTGTCCTGGCAACCACCAAACCCAGACTCCTCCATCAGATTGGCAGATGGAGAAGTGCGATTCATCCCTCCAGAGAGCACGTCTCCACTGCTCTAGAGTCCAGTGGCGGCGTGCTTTACACCACTGCATCCGACATTTTGCTCTTGGTGATGTGAGGCTTGGATGCAGCTGCTCGGCCATGGAAGCCCATCCCATGAAGCTCTCTGCACACTGTTCTTGAGCTGATCTGAAGGCCACATGAAGTTTGGAGGTCTGTAGCAACAGAAAGTTGGCAATCTCTGTGCACTGTGGCCATCGGCATCACTCTGTGACCCCACTCTGTGATTTTACATGGCCTACCACTGCATGGCTGAGTTGCTGTCATTCCGATCGCTTCCACTTTGGTATAATCCCACTAACAGCTGACTGTGGAATATTTCCCAGTGAGGTAATTTTAGGGCTGGATTTGTTGCACAGGTATCATCCTATCACGGTTCCACGCTGTAATTCACTGAGCTCCTGAGAGCGACCCATTCTTTCATTAATGTTTGTAGAAGCAGTCTGCATGCCGTGGTGATTGGTTTATACACCTGTGGCGGCAGTAGAGACTGGAACACCTCAATTCAATGATTTGGATGGCTGAGTGAATACTTTTGAGAATATAGTTTTCTCTACAGAAACACAGTACATGTAAAATAAGACTTGCATTCAACAAGCCATCAGGAACATTTATCTAAAGAGATATTGATGTTGCTCTGTGCCTGCTGGACATTTACATATATGTTATCCGTGTCAAGAATTAATCTGACACATTCAGGTAGAGTCTGAATAAAAAGTTTTGATTAAAGCTCATTTCCAAAGACAAAAAGGACTTGAAAATAAAGTTAGCAGTGTGTCACTGGTGGAGGTGTGGGTTTGAAGTGTGATTCAGACAGCTTAGCAATGCTCAGCGTGATTAAATTACCATAAATAACCTCTGACCAAAGCCGCAGAAGGCTTCATATTTACTGAGCTTATGTCTCTGTCTCGCTTAACGGGTTTTTTCACGCTATACAAAACTGAACAGCGTGAGCAAAAGAAAATCATGTCCTCATTTCTCGAGCTATTGCTGAAGCAGAAAAAAAATGATATGGAGAAGTACACGCGGGATAATCATACGATACGAAGGTCAGTTAGCCCTTACACCCGCCTAAATCGGCTCTAAACCATCATGAACGTGAAGCGGCAATGTTGATGCTGCATATACAGAAATTAGTGCTGACAGACTGATTTCACACCCCTTCTAATTGAAGATGACCTGAAAAAAAAGAGCGACACATCACAGCTAGCTGCTAATCACCCTTCAGCAGTGCACAGCATGCTAATTAGCTAGAAGACAATGTAAGCAATGACAAGGGCTATATAGGGTGAATCCGAGGGAACGTTGTGTCAGAGTGACTGCTACAGTGTGTTATTTAGCCCAGTAAACAACACATGACACGTTCCTACGCTGCAGTTAATGAAAACTAAGACAAGCACACACTAAATCACATTGTTTAAGGTCATACTCTCATTATCTATGTTCTCGCACTGGAACTCCAAATGCAAGCAATCTCGTGGCTCAGTGTGGCTAAATGGTTAAATGATATGCTCATTACGTTCACTTATTGCAAGAGAGGGACACGATTGTGATGGTAAAGAGCAATTTGTGCTCTGTCCAGAATCCACTGCTGGCAACACAACATTAAAGCTGTAGAAGCGCCTGTGAAAGGAACGTGCTAATTCTTCTAAACACGACCCATGCTGGCAACCCAAAGCTAGCAGCAAGAGATGGATACAGCTGCCACGACATCACCCACTGGTTTTGGGGTATGAAATACGCTGCCTTCCTTTTACTTCGTTGGGAGTGACGTCACACCCGAGTTGACCACCAACCGGACACCTCCAGGAAAGCCTTTGTTGTGCTCACGCTGAATGAACACAGGCAGCAACTGAACAAACATGAAGTGCAAATCCAGATCTTCGAGAAGAGGATACTAGGCGCAGGAGGTCTCACGAGGTTTCGTGTCAGATTTTCAACAGGAAAAAAATGGTTTTGGTTGTGTAGTGATAAGTTGTTTGCAGGCGATTCAAAGGCCAAACATCTGCCAGAGCATGTTAATGCTGATTAAAGGGCACAGCAAGGTATCAAAACACTACATACAGCAAACATTTTTGTAACTATAATAAACGAGAAAGAATAATGGACACAAAAGGACTAAAAGTGACCTTTAATTCTGCTTTTCTCTGGACCAGGATTCTAAACAGCGTGCCATCATGAGACTGTGATGGAGTGGGAACCCATGTGTCGGGACAAAGAAGTCTGATGTTCCTGTGGTGCATGGCCAACCAAAACAGCTTCGGGGAGATCTCGGCTAAGTTTGCTGTGTCCCAGTTTGTGCGGTGGGCCAAACCGTCATCTCCTGAACAAACGTTTGTGAGAAAGGAGCGTCTGCTGCCGGTTCCCACGGCCTGTGTGGTCTCAGCGGTGTTATTGATATGACTGAGAGGTGACGCGTTAAGGGTGCAGAGGCCACACATTAGAGTGGGAGACTACATGAATACAAAACCATTCTGCTCCATCCTCCTGCAACCGATTGTTGATGACATTTTTGCTAGCCCACCAGAAAGTTTTCATCGTGCAATGATGCTGAAGGCTACCAGTTTTTTCTTTGTGCCTTTGCTCGTGTTTTTGGTGGTGTCATAGGTGTTGATTCGAGCTCATGCGGTAGCGGTGGAAATGTAACACCGGTACCAAAGACAAGATTTTTTTCTGTGCAAATTAGCCGCAAATTTCAAGTATGGAAAAAAAAAACAGCTGCAATGAAATCAGAAACAGAGAAAGTAGAGTGTCACAGAATACAAAAGCAAGCATCTTGACCTGACTGTCCATTGTCAAGGTACTTTAACATGTAACACCATCTGTGACATGTAACTTAGTAACAAAATTCCAGAAAAACAAAGAATAGAACTGTCAGCTGAGCCTGAATAACTAAACCTTTCTCAAGCAGTTTTGTTGTGAGTGAAAACTTTGCTGTGCAGACTGCATTTGCATTTGTGTGTGTTAGTTACAGTCCTTTCTTCAATGTGGATTTAACACAGAAAAGTCATCATATTTTCCCACATGACTTCTCAGAGCTTTAAAGAGGAGTGGGTGGTTCGTTTGGAGACCGTTTACTCATGCCCTACTATTTTCCTTTTTATGTCCGCGTTGTATACGGCGTGTATTTTAGTGACAGCACGGATAAAGAGAGAGTACAAATCGAGCTGGCTGTAATGGAGTTTTCCTACCAAGTGTGACTCATGTGACCTGCAGCCCCCTTGCTTCATCAGATTGTTATCAGTAATGATAACCTGCTGCCACTCTGTTTCCCAGCTGCTGTGCTTTGAAAAGGGCCGACGAGCCTGCGGGATCTCCTCCCTGTGGCAAAACAGTCCATGCTTTTTATGCAAAAACATAAGCCGTTTGATGGAAGGAAATTCCACGTTAAATATATATAAATTAATAAAAGGCAGTCCACTCACAAAGCTGCTGATTTTTTTTTTCCCCCTTGGGTGGACTACATTTTAAACAGCTCTGTGACCTAGCACAAATTTATTCTTCTTCCAGTTCTCTTTTCAACTTGTCCTTGGCTGGCAAGCTACTCTTTTGGTTCATCTTGCCCATAAAATGTGTGTCACAGAGGAACATTCAGTATATAATATATTCAATAGCCAGTATATAAAAGAACAAACCTTCTAAAGCACAAAAACTCACTCTCTGGTTCTTACTGAGTCTGTTGCGCATTTCATCTCAGATCTAGACGCTGCTTATGCAGTGGTCTATCTCCCAACATGCATTTTATATTATGTACAAAATCCAAACCTGCAAGCAAATTTAGCCCTTTGTGAATTTTAAACCCATCCTGCATGTTACAGGCTTTGGCTGCGATCTGCCCTGTGGACATGCCAAACTAAACAGTCCACGGCATCCTCAAGCAAACAATTCATGTTTTCAGAGAATAATTGTTTGCACACCAGCACAGAAATGAAGCCATAGGTGGGTAAAAGAGTATTCAGAAAGCCTAAAGATTAAATGCCGCATGCAGCTGTTTCCTCAGGACTCAGGCTGAAATCATCAGGATGAGCAACAACAGTGAGCAAGTATTACAGCTGGAAGCTGGTTTGTCTTTAGGTAAGTTACCAAACAGGAATCAGAGCCTCTCTTCTTTCTCCAGTACTCAGTGCTTTAGAGCAGATAAGCAGTAATAGCAAGCAGGTACTCAAGTGAGTAAGTAGCAAGTTTCCCAACAGGTTTCCTGCAAGGCAGTAAGGTAAGTACAGAGCTGATGAACTAGAGCAAGCAGATGAGTTGGAGCAGCCTGCACTACACTGTCATATACAACCACAGGTGGTGCTGACTGAAGCCGGAGAACAGGTGTGCCTGCTGGAGGCTTCCTGAGACCACACCCACCACTGAATGCGATTGGTTAATGACACCCATTCCCACATTAGCACTAATAGAGCAGAGAGAGAGAGAGAGAGAAGGCAGGTAGTGAAAAGCTTCACTACTTTCCTTTCACATCATGTGGTTTCATTCAGTGGCCCACAGTAAACTCTAATAAGTTCATTAGACTTAATAAAGGTCGACTGGTTGAGGCTCAAAGGGGACCAAACTGTATGTGGGGGGGGGGGATTTCATTAAATGAAAGCATGTTAAGTAACTGCATATGTGCGGCCTTTGATATGATTTGTATTTTCTTTAGTCACCAGCGAGCGGCACTATTCTCTCTCCACTTCACCTGTGTGCATACTTTGTTTATATATATATATATTATATTATATTATATTTAAAGATATATCCATGCAAAGTTCACATCAGATGAAATTATGCTGCACAGTGCAACTCAGTATCCAGTCCGAAGTAGAAGACGACGCAGAAGAAGAAGAAGCACAGCTCAGAGTAGAAAAGCTGCAATTGCGTCACCTGTGATATCATCAGTAGGCACCACAGACAGGTGGTGATGGTGGAGAAAATAAACTGCAGCTGCAACTGTAGCAACTTTTGTATTGTTTTTCTCTTATTCCATTTTGGGATTGACTTCTTTAATGTTTTAGCCCTTGGTGTGATTTTATTAATCAGTAAATAAAAATAATGATAGCATTTAGAATGCGTTCATCTGCACCTGCACAAGATGTTTCTTCCTTATTTCCCATATTTTCAGGGGTTTTTTTTGTTCATTTGTTTTTTATCTAAGCTGACGATGTAGGAACAGAGAGGAGAGTATGTTTTGCAGCCAGTAGAGACATCTGACTGAAATATCCATTTTCAGATGCGACCAAAGTGTACCAGGGCTGGACGCTGCTGCTCGGTCACGCTGGTGTACCTGTAGCAGCTGGATAATAAATAATAAACAACGTTAAAGAACACAACTTGTTCTGATCAGTTTTTCCTCTGCGGGGTCTAAAATGTCTGTTTTTGTTGTTGTTTGTTTGGGGGGGTTTTTTTGTTGTTTTTTGTCGAGCTGCAAAATGTTTGGTGACATTTGGACGTTAATATCTAAAATACATAAGACCTCACAGATATATGTTGGGCAGTAATCCAGTTATTTTCCAAAGGCTGTTGTTGAGAAGCGGCTGCACAGTCCTGTCACTGTGCAGCCTTCAATTCCTGAAGGGTTGAGTCATAAAGAAGCGCTATATGTGGAGATATTTTATTGCATTGATCATGTGCACACCCAGTCTTTGCCCCTGGTTGCTTGGGTTTTTAATTTTAATTTTTTCAAAAAGATCAAGGCGTGCAGTTCAAGGAGGATCTAGACCTCTATAATAACCGGGTGCAGTGACTACCCTTGTGCGAGGTGCTTGTCATGTTTGTGATTTCCAAAGCAGCCACTCTAAGCAGCGAAAACCTAAAACAGTTGAAAGCCTGCAAACCCAGCCAATTAGTGAACACCTCCAGCAGCAGCATCCGGCTTCAATGGCATCATCGCCATCAGTATCATTAACTCACCGTCTGAGTGACCTCGGTGCGACCAAGGGGTGTGTGTGCTGCATTGTTATGAGCATGTGTGTGTGTGTGTGTGTGTGTGTGCTACAGCAGACTGCACTTAGACACCCACAGCTTCTCCTTCTCCAAGTCGTGATTATTTGTCTGCTTAAAATTTTGAGTTGTGCATGAGTCATCGGGAGTAGCTGGTGACAGGAGAGAGGCAGAGACTGATTTCATGGGTGTAATATTTGTGCGCTTTGTTTGCGTTGCTCGAACCTCATTTGATTCTCATTTTCCAAGTCCACAAGACAAGACACAATGAGTACGCCTGTAATCAAATAAAGGCAGGAGAACCCATCAGTAATTTCCCTGTGACTCGGATACAGAATACTGATGATAATCAAGTAAGATGCTTTCCCCATTATGAGTCGACTGACCTTTTAAGACAGAGAGAACTGACAACAGTAGATTAACACATATTAAATATTCAGACAGAGCTTCCTTTTCTTTCTTTGTTTTTCCTCTGAAAGCTACAGAAAAAAAATCCTATTCAATATCAGTGCATATGTTACTCTCCAGTCTATTATGTTAAACTGCTATAAATGATCTCAAACTGTTTACAGGCTCAGCAGAGCACAGAGATGTGACCGAAAGGAAGAATCATCTCTCTTATACAGTTATCTGATAGCAAATAGATAACTGAATCCTTATCACGGCTTTGTCACTGTGATTCCATTCCCATGGCATATGATGTCATAGTGCTTGGATGCAGATAATCCTTGTCTGTATGGGTTGGTTGTGTCTTCTATCAGCTTAAGAAGATCAGTTAAAAAAGTACCTAAATAAATAATATCAAAATGTGAGACCTACGACTTTATGTTGTACAAGTAAAAACATTAGTTGCTGACCCACCCTGTAATCAGGTGAGTCGTTCAGGGTCACATGAGCCATAGTGTGAATCAAGACGTGGGTCGTAGGGGCCCAGGTGTAAATCCTTTGTGACACATTGCCCCACCCCATCATCATATGAGTTATTAAGGTCACACGAGTCAGTTTGTGAGTGGTAATTCAGTTCAATTCAATTTTATTTATTTATAAACTGTTGCCTTAAGGCGCATTATATTGTAAGGTATGCAATAATACAGCGAAAAAAACCCCAACAATAAAGCAACCCCCCTGTGAGCAAGCACTTGGCGACAGTGGGGAGGAAAAACTCCCTTTTAACAGGAAGAAACCTGCGGCAAAACCAGGCTCAGGGAGGGGCAGCCGTCTGCTGCGAGCGATTCGGGGTGAGGGGAGAGAGACGGGACAAAAGACATGCTGTGGAAGAGAGACAGAGATTAATAATAACTAATGATTAAATGCAGAGCGGTGTGTAAACAAAGAGGTGAGTAAAGAAGAAACACTCGGTGCACCGTGGGAAGCCCCCAGCAGCCTAGACCTATTGCAGCCTAACTAATGGAGGGTTGAGGGTCACCTGATCCAGCCCAAACTCAAACTGATCAAAAAGGAAAGTTTTAAGTTCATCAGGCCACTGAAAATCCCTTATTAGTTAAGGTCATACTGCCAGTAAGCGCCTTCCTCTACCATCAAGCTGCCTCAGTAGGCTGTAATCGTCCACTGTAATCATTGATAAACCCAAAGAAACAGATTTTATTGAAGACATCTAGCTGTCATATGAATGAATGGGAATATCACGGTAAGTTAGCAACAAACACAACGGCCACAGGAAGGTAGCTCCAAAAGTGATGCACTCCCCATAGACTCTGAGTTAAAACGCCTAACATTACAGAACCAAAAAACATGTTTACACGCTGGCACAAAAAACAGTTTTAGTCTCTGTAGCCCTTTGATACCCTTCAACTTCTTGTTCTAGGTCAGCCTGACCTGTAGCCCCTCTTGGAGTAGCTCTCTGTGTCTCTCTGCATGCTTCTGATAGGTGCCCCAAGCTAGAGCTTGGCCTGACCAGATGCTTCCCGTCACAGCAGTCAGCTCCCTATAAATGCCCTGCTGCTACCACCCTGCCAAATTGTTGTTGTAGACTCCAGAGGGCCAGCGCCAGCGTCATCAGCTCCATTTCTCTCTCTTTTTTTTTCTAATGAAACACTCTGGTGTTCCACTAAAAAAAAAAAAATGAGGCTTATATTTTGCTTATGCGCACAGTTGCACTCATGTCCACAAAACACAGGCTTCAAACTGAGACACACGACACAGGAGGAAACCAAGCCGTACAGGCTACACAGTAACCATATAGTAAGCAATATCTAGGGGAAAGAAAGCTAAAAATTAGCTGTTATCAATCTCCATCAGCCACTTAGCCCCTCAGCTAGTCACTGCATGTCCATCACTGCAGATGCACTAAGCTAAAATCTCATCTGCTAGTTATTATTCATTTGCTGGGTTTTGCCCTCTACAATTTACTGTTTGCTCCCCGGTGCTCCAGCTTTGGCTCCCACTCTCTAATTTCTTTCTCCTCTGCTCTGGAACCCAGCGACACCCGGCACAGTAATCCCAGCTCCTTCATTCAGCCTCTCACCGCCCTTCAACAATAAATGCTCCTTAATCTGCAATCACTCTTCCATCATTTGTGTCTGTTCGTTTTGTTGAGCAGTTCTGGATAACACGAGGTCAGCCTTGTTTGTATATATATATATATATATATATATATATTTTTTTTTTTTTATTTATTTTTTTATATATAAAAAAGATGGCTTGCTGTGCATAAATTATGACAGTCCAGACAACTGTTCTCCAATTTTGGTAAGTAAATTTTTACTATTTTATTATTATGTTACTGATAAAATACTAGAATTAGTGTACTAATTAGCAGGTATCAGTGTCTGTACTCATTGAGTCTATGGGTGAACTTATTGTCATCCAAATATGGTCACTTGACTCAAAAAATACCTCCGCAAGGTAGCATCTAAAATCCAAATGCTTGGGGCTTCAGAAGAAGTCTTCACAAACCAATATTTGGATCAGATATGAGTACAATCTTCTGTTTTTTCTTATTTTTGGCTGTTCCCTTTAGGGGTTGCCACAGTGGATCATCTCCCTCCACCTCATCCTATCATCCTCTTTTGTCACACAGGGTCTCTGCATGTCCCCCTTCACTCCATCCATGAACTTCCTCTGAGGTCTTCCTCTTTTCTTCCTGCCTGGCAGCTCCACATTCAACATCCTCTGTCCAGTATATGCACCATCCCTCCTCTGCACATGTCCAAATCTTCTCAGCCTTACCTCTCTATCTTTGTATCCAAACTGCTCCACCTGAGCTCTTCCTCTCGTGTACTCATTTCTGATCTTCTCCATCCGGGTCACTCTCAATGAAAATCTTATTATCTTCAGCTCTGCTAACTCCAGCTCTGCCGCTTATCTTTTAGTCAGTGTCGTCATCTCCAAGCCATGCATCATAGCAGGTCTCAGTGGCATCTTGGAAGCGTTCCCTTTCTGTCTTGCCGCTCTCCTTGTGCCATGTTTCAACCAACTCCACCCTGCTTGCACTCTCTTCTTCACCTCTCTTCGGACGGGTGACCCCAGGTATTTAAACTCATCTGTGTTCATTATCTCTCCTCCTTGCATCTTCACCTTTCCGCCTGTCTCCCTCTCATTCACACACACACATCTATTCTGTCTTGCTTCTACTTTAATGTTATTCCTCTTCTCTCTTGAGCATACCTCCACCCAACCTGACCCTCTTCTGCCTGCTCCCTACTCTCACTACAGACCACAAACAGCCTTCATGGTCTAAGCTTTGGACTCATAGGAATTACTTGTCTATATGCAGAGTCCATCACTTGAAACTCATCTTTTACATGAATATGTGCCATTGTTGTAGTAAATGGCAACAAAATAATCAAAGGCAGAATAGCTCTCATTTAAAACTCCCTGTTTTGGCAAAACAAAAAGACAGGAGTGACACAGTAGCCGGAAAATATGATTATGTTAAGATATTAAGAAAAATTAATATATGCAGATGTTTGCAGCCCACAGTTGTAAGTTGTTGTATGCAGAACAGTTGCGGGAATAGTTTACTAACACGACTGCAAATCAAATACTTCTGTACCCGCTGACATCCTGCAGGTTTAGGTTTGCACATACAGCAGTTACATCTTGACAGCTGGGAAATCAGGAGATGAGGAGAAGCACGCCGAGGGAGCAGTAAAATCAATTTTTCCAACTATGGATAAACCTCAAAGGGGGGAGGGGAAAAAAACGAATCATCAATCAAACAAAATTTATAACATTATGTCATCAATGGAAGTGCCCATTTAAAATCACATGATTTGCGCGTGGTTGTCAAGCTGGTGATTTCAGCATACTATCATATCTGTGAGTTGTCTGATTCTGGAGAGATGTGCTTCACTGACACTACTGACAAGATTACAGCGCTAAAAAAAACAACAAAAAAAAAAACACTTCACATATAGATTTATTCTAATTAAAACTCCCGCAAACTCCCACACATGATTGTCAGTCTTTTCTTCTCTTCCTCCTGTTAGAATCTGAATAAACCAACCAGCCGTCTTTGTCAATATTCATCTTCTCAGCTTCAGGGTTATTCAGTGTCAAGTCTGTCTTAATTTATTCATCTCTTTTTTTCCCCTCTTTTGCTTTTTGTTGTGCAGTGTTCTCTCTCTCTCTCTCTCTCTCTCTCTCTCTCTCTCTCTCTCTCTCTCTCTTTTTTTCTAATTTCATTTATGTCTAATTACTTATTATTGTTGGGAGCTTTTTTTTTTTTTTTAAAGCCTCCCTGGGTTTCTTTCAATTTCTCATTCCCTCTTTTTTAGTAATTTTACACCTAAAACTAAAACACCAAAGTTAGCATTAGTGATGTGAATTGCGGAGGTGGTGGGAACCACATTCCTACAAATGGAAGAAGAAGGTGGGGGGGGCTTCAAAGAACTATTGTTCCCCCGGGTGTGCGGGTGGGCAGCAAGAGCAGGCAGGTTCAGACAAGGTTTAAAGAGGTAATCTGTGGCTGCTTTATGTTTTATCTATCTTTGGGACCATTGTTTTCGAGGACTTCGCACTTTTAAAGCAGTGTGGGCTTTACTGTGATGCTCTTTTCATTTGATTTATAGGTGAGGTTTCTGTAGGTGGTGCTTGCTACATTACACAGCCTATTGTGCATTTTGTATCAGTATGTAAATGTGGATCAGTGTTCTAACAATGCATTAAAAGTTATTTGACTTTTTTTTTTTTGTCTACTACAGTAGAACCTTAGAAAAATCGCCCCACTTACCTTTAGTGGTATCTAGTGATGGTTTTTGCCTTGACCCCAACACTGAAGCCGAATAGAAGTCTTACTGGGAAAATACGCACTGAAAAATTGTCTTGTGTGTGTGCGTTGCTTTTGCATTTGTGTTTCAATGAAATGCAATCACGAGCTGGATTGCAATCAGAGGCGGCGCTTGGTTTGAAGGAATGGAGCGCTACGTGCTGCAGTGTAGCAGACAGCACGTGGATGTGGTGGACGTACGAAGCTGATGTTAGAATTCAACAACCACACAAACACACCGACGTCTTCAGTGTGTCTTTAGAAGCTTTGCCGATTCACAGATGTGCACTGGCAAAGCAATGGCAGTAGCGACCGGGCTAGCTGACCTGAAATGTTACAGGCTAAAAATGAGCGCACGCTATAGCTAAGCAAACATGGAAGGAAGCATTAGCCAGCGTAGCATTTCAAATGAAATCCAGTTGGCAACCTCTGCAGCTGAAGTCAACATGGACGTGCCTTCAGTGGCCACTTCAGCTGCCCCCCAGGAGCAAATGAATCCTCATAGACTCCCATGTTGGTGATGTTCTTTATAACCTATACATTTGGATACTGGAGTTTGGGGTGTGTACAGCTTGACTGGCCGATCAATGACTGCTAGGACCGACCTCTACTGATGGCAGTCGCTAAACTTGACCTTTCAACCCTCCTTGTGTTTGTCGTTGGTACCCTTGGGAGTAGCTTATTGGAATTATCTGACTAATATTATGACTTTCCATGTGCCACAGAACATCCAAGACATTTGTGTTTCAGTTTTGGTGAGTGAAATTCCAGCATTACTTAGCACTGATTCACAGATATCTGTGTCTGTGCACTGCACCTGCACAGTTTATGGATACAGCTTGCTAACCAAACTTCCTAAGCAAGCTTGCGCAGTACTGGTAATCCACCTTTTCATCTAAATATGATTCCAAAAACACAGCATCACAATAGTCAGTGTTATAAAGCACCATACTTTTGCCACAAAAGGGACTCAAACCCTCAATCCTCTGATCAAAAGTTAAATGTTATGCCCGTTAGGCCACATGGTTTAAGTGTAGCCTGAAAAGTATCCAAATTTCCAGGAAAGCATCAGCATGTCCACATTGGTTGCTATAGCCCTGGCGAGATGCTGCTTGAGGTAAAGAATTTTAGCAAATCCAACATATTAGGGAAAAAAAGTTTTTATTTATCTAGTTATGTAAGCATCACAAAGGAAGCTTTACTTTTATGCATAATCCCTAAATACAAACATTGGCATTTTACTTTGGAAAAGGTACAGGAGAACAAGTGGACATCCTGAAAGTGTTCATAAGGATGTGGGTGGATGGCAGCATAAGCAAGGCTGACAGGACATGATTTGGCACCACTCACTGCCAGATGGGCTTGACAGCATGAACGTCAAACTAACACTCAACCTGCCAAGGCCCATCGCAGCACCTCACCAATGTCCCGTCCTCCTGGAAGGCCCCGGGCCACGTACAAGCCCCACTGCAGGTAAACAGTTTTTTTTGTGTTGCTACTAACCAAGTGGAAGAAAATGTGCTGATCTGGATGTGACCAGATAAACAACCACATGGAATGTGTGCATACGCACATGTACATTAATCAGACCAAACACACAAACCACCTGCTTAGCATGAGTAAGACCTTACGCTGGCAAAACAACTCTGACCCACGCTCGGGGAAACTGGGGGTGTGTGGCCTGGAACCTTGATCCTTTTTGTCTTGTGGAGTGAGGTGTCCATGTATTGGGCTTGTTCAGGGGCAGCCTACAGAGGCACTGGAGCATGGGGAGTTTCCATTGGGCCATTGGGAGGGTCTGCTTGGTCTAGACCCATGTTTTGCTGGGTCAAAAGATATAACATACAGATAAAGGACCCAAAGTGTTCCAGCAGGATGTTGCACTGGCGTCCAATCAACAGAAAAAGTCTCATGAGCCTTTAAAGAAGACAGATCATGCAAAATCCACTTTTTATTTTGTTGTGTACTTTGAGCGTGTAGGAGTGCAGGAAATTAAAATGCATTCTCTCCCGGTGCTGCGTAAATCTCTTTATATCCTTTCTGGGTCATAATTTTCAGGCTGTTCAGTTTTCTCTATTCCCTGTTATGTTTTCTTTCCTCTTACGTCACAGTGTTTGCTGTGGAACTGCTAAACTGCCGATTTCGTGCCATTTTTTTTCTCGCAGTGATTTTGTAGTCCAAGTTCAGTTATGCCAAAGTCGCAAGTAGAAAAGTCAAAATGTTCAGTTGTTGGGTGAATTAACCCACACGATTCCTGACACGGCCCCCCCCGGCATCAGACCCTCTTCGACGTGTTTGTTTCTCTGCCGGAACACAATCGTATCGCTGCCATCAAACTACAAAAATGGCCGAACGGGCTGGAGTGGAAGGCTCCGCAACCTGAAGGGGGGCGGGGCGTGAAATGTCTCATTCACATTTAAAGAGACCGCACCAAAACGGGTTGCTCTGAGACGTGCTTCAGAAAAGGTGTAAAAGAGGGGTCTGTAAGCTGCAATAACGAGGAATTCAGACCAAAGCATTGCAGTTCTACTTTATATAGACCACAAGGGAATGATTTACATATGAAAAGGAAGGATTTAAAATAATGAAACGTGCCCTTTAATATTCTTCTAATGCTCTGTTGTGTCCCCACTGACAGATTCTAATAATTTGTAGATGAATTTGTGCTGTGCAACCTTATAAATCACTGTTTTCTACCTCTTTGCTCACCTAACTTAGAGCTGGATCTAAACTGCTGCTGCTGTATTTTGTTTTAAAGGGTTATAGCGTCATCACAGATGGTAACCCTAACCTTAAAGCTACCCGGCCCACATTTCGCTTTCCCCTCCAATTAAGAGGAATTAGCGAAATGTCAAAAAAGTAACCTAAAGGGCCAAATTGTCTTATATTTTTTACATCAAATCAGGGATGGGAAGTAGGGGCGGGGCCGGAAGACCGGTTGTCAGCAGTGTCGACTTAGAGCCTCAAAGGGTTAACAGCTCCATTGGATTTATAAAAGTCTGTGGGAACCTTGTAAGATCATAAAAATGTATTTTATACCTCCTGTAAACATCATACATTATAAGCATCTTATTTGAATTCTTCTGTGTATGTGCACGTGAATGCACTGATTTAGTAGTAATTTCATTCTTACTCAGGCTGCTCAACCAGAAAAATAGTTTTATGAATCCTATTACCTTTAAAATCTCACACTCTCATTGTTGGGATTCACTGCCGCGATCCTTGACGTTCGGTTTCCAGCCCCAACCTGAAGAAAAATGTCTGCACAGATCTGTCGGCACAGCCTGGTGCTGCCGTCAACTATGCAGCGACACATGGACGCTCATCTCCCACATTTTTTTGCCGCTTATTTTCTCTTTGTTCATCTCACCTTCTGGTAAACAATCATCAGCTCCACTGACCCATAAGGATTCTCGGTCTATGTGCGTGTGTGTGCGTCTGTGTGTGCGTAGTGGGTGGTTTTATGTGTGCGCGCCCGTGTGGGTACGTGTGTCTCTTCATGCCTATCTTCGGCACAAAGCTCCTCATTGTTGCAGAGCGTGAACGGGTGACGACAGCACGGCGGACAGTAGCATGTAAGATCTTTCTATAGCTCTCATCCATCCATCCATCCGTCCCCCGCCTCCGCCTCCCACCCTTTACTTTTTCACCCCCCTTGTCTGTTGAAACACTCACACTAACCCTTATTGAAGGATTCTGTTATTAGACTGACCTCCTTCCTCAAATAGAAACACAAAGACAACAATGTGCACCGCACAAAAAAAGCAAGCCTTTTATTCTACACCAAGGTAACGGCACCTTCGCTGCCAGCGCTTTTCTTGAGTGATTTATCTCCAGATTAAGGAGGTTATCTTTATATGTAACAGCTTCTCTGTGGCTGTGATACAAAAGTACACTGTTCGACAGTATCTGAGGGCATTTGGTGTAACAAGCATCAGAAAAGGCCCATTAAACATGAGGAATTTTTTTTCTTTTTTTGCTGCAGACTGCGTATTCTTCTCTTCGTTTCTTCAACACCTGGGGGCTGCTTGTGGAGCTTGGTTTACCTTGCCTTCGGTTTAGAGCAGATGGTCATCAAGACAGGTGACAACAAAATGCGTCAGTACACCTTTCGTGACAAAAAAGAAGGAAATAAACAAAAAAAATGTGGCCCATATGTACAAGTGGCAGGTAGGAGAGCTGTTTCCTGCCCGAATAAAAAGCAACAGTTGTCGTATGAAAGATGATTTATCATCAAATAAAAACCACAGGCCACTGTTGTTCAGTTGGTGAGCTGTTCAAAAAATGAGATGGCAACAAGAGCAAAATGTTTCTTTTAAAGTTATTTCTTTAATGTTTCCCAGATGGCCTTTGGGTTTGATGATGAGAACCCATCAGATGCCGGCTTAGATCCTCAGCTGTTGTTGCTTCAGTAGCTGCATTTTCATGGTGCTGGTTTCTTGTTGGATTTTTCTCATTTTGGTCCCTGTTTTAAATGAATGGTTATTTCTAATGCTCTTATCTTCCTGGTGTCACGATGCTGCTTTCTGACTTTTTTGTCTTCTGTGTTTCTGCTTCCTGTTTTATTTTGATAATTGCTTTTCTTGTGTCTCTTGTTCATTCCTGCTTTTGGCTTCCCTTCTGATTCCCTGATTTAAAAAAAAAAATTTTTTTTAATGCTAAGTTATCAACTAACCGTAGACGGTAGCTTCCGGGCTTGAAAAAACGAAGTCAATGCAGCAGTTTCTCGAATCCTGCATTCTATTTTAAGGCCACCAGATGGCGATAGCTGTGGTTACAACAAAAACTTGGGAAAATAGCGATCCACGGTACGCTAATTGGCTAATGACTTGTGATTAACAGGTCGTTAGCCAATGAGCGACCAGTTTCAGCCCGTCGGCATCACATCTGTTTTTTTAAAACCAAGATGTCAGTGGCAGAAATGCTCCTTTCAAGGCTTCAAATTAACAATATTTAATAATAGCTCATTGCTAGCTACAGTTACAATTAAGACTAAATAATATTTATTTTCAGACTACAAAACAAACTAATTAGATTTCCTCTTGTAGCATCAGACGAGCAAAGCAGAATATCACAGCCAAGAAAGCATCATTAGTGCGATTCGTCCCACCTGTTGTTCCTGCAACAGGTGAGAACCCCCCCCCCCCACTGTGAGGTTAAAAAGGGTTTTGTGTCTTCGAGGAGCAGCAGCACATGCTCGAGGCCAGCAACAAATCCATTTATGGTTGTCATTATTGTCATTTAGACAAGCAGTTGCAGCGTGCGGTACAACTCAGTGCCTCTTGACGTCATTGTGTGGCGGTTAGTTAACGAGTTACTGAAGAAGCTGCATGATAAAGATCTCCCACCTCAGATTCAGCGCTCAGCCCACGTGGTTTCAGTTTGAATATTAATTCCTGGTACCCATTGCCATTTTTACTGGACCTCAGTAACAGGAAATTTGCAGTTTAACTCACCCAATGAGAGTAAAGCTGCCTCCAGAGGAACTGTGCCCGTGAGATTGGACGTGGGGTAATTACAGCAGATGCTGCAGATTGGAACATTTCAGTGTCTCGAGAAGGAAGATAATTATGGAAAATACAGATCTGTGTGTGGCAGGCACTGATAAAGTAACGCTCTATCACGTGACAGAAGCCATCGCTAGGGAAGAAATGTGACAGACATGACCACCATGAGGCTAATCGTCGTGCTGTTCTGAAGGGAAACACAAAGACAGAAGCTCAGGACTGCAACTGGAGAACGGGGGGGGGACAGCCTCGTTCTCAGTTAATGTGAAATAATGTTTCCACTTGAATTCAGAATTACAAATAGCCACTGGGAAAAAAACATTAATAACAATTTGGGTGCTGTTTAATCGTTACTAATTACGTCTGGGTTCTCTGTGACCTTTATGGATTTGTCAGCGCCCTGGCTGATTACATCTATTAAGAACTCCACTGAATAATCTCACAGTTTTATCATTCAAGCCGGTGACAAGTCTGGTTTTCATGCTGAAAAGGTGACATTTAGGAGATACCAGGTTTCTGTCAAACTGTAATTATATCCCACCATCACCCCTGGGGTGCAGATCTTGCACGGACTTGCACGGCAACTGGAGGTATTGGAGATTTTCACATAACCCTGATAATGTGTGACAGCATCGGTGAAAATGAAGACACAGAATGCGCTGTACAAGTCAAGGTGTCTTAACGCAAACTGCTTCATAGTATTTTTGGCCACTGTTGCTTCGCTTTCATTGTCAAACAGAATCTTTTTCTCTTTTTGCAAACATCACGGCATCATTTTGATTCTGCTGACTGTGGAAAAAGGCAGCGCCTTTAAGGGGGGATCTCAAATTCCATGTCACACTAAATAATGAATTAAGATCAGTGAATGAGACCGCTGAACAGTTAACCTCATCCCAGCCCCTCCTCCCTGAATCACTCTGCCAGGGGAGCCAATCACATCCTCGCATCCTGTCTGCCGCGTCCAGCAGGCTCCACCTCCTCTCCTCTGTGATTATATAGTCTATGAACATCGGCATCACAACGCACACACACACACACACACACGCACTGTGTTGCTGCTTCTGCTGCCGCGAGCTGCTCAGGAGACGAGGCTGCACTGAAAACATTCACTCATTGATGGATACTGAAAATAAAGGGTGAGTGCTTCCTGTTTGTAGCTGATCTGTCTTATTTTCTGGCTTTTCCTCTTTTTGTTTTTCCTTTTTATCCTTTTTACGTGAATGTTTGCAGCCCTCTTGGAATGTTTGCTGAGTAGTTGTGTTTTCTTCTCCATTTTGCCCTATCCCCCCCCAATCTCCTGCTTTCTATTTTCAGGTCTTCTCTCTCTGTGTGTCTCCAGTTGCAGGCACATGCTGGCGATAAGTATTGAGAGCAACAACAGCAGCAGCAGCAACCTCTCTGGCACTGACAGCACTAGAAGCAGCTTCAGAGAAACCCCCTATAGCGTCATAAGCGGCGGCGGCAATCATCGAACGTACTCTAAGAGGACCCCCGGCTGCTGACGAGCAGCCTTTCTCGCTTCACCGCCCAAGGGCAGCAGCTCTGAGATGGGCTGCTCCTCGGGCCGCCAGCCCCCAGCCCCGGTCCTTCATCCGGACCTGGACTGCGGCAACGGCAGCGAAGCCAACAACTTACCCCCTGACTCTGAGAGCCAGGGTTTGAATGGCTGTGGTGAAGGAGGGGAGGTGGAGGGAAGTGTTGGAAGGGGCTCGGCCAAACCTCCAGAGTCTCTCCCCACGCTGGAGAGACTTGCCCAGGCTACAGGCGGGACAGAGAAGTCCTGGTACCGCTGCGTGTTCCCATTCGGCGTTATATCGTTGGTAATTGGCATGGCAGGAACTGGGGTGACATTCACCTTTAACACGCTGCTCCAGACCAAAGTGGTGTCAGTGGCGCTGCTGTGTGTTGGCGTTGTGATGCTGCTTGTGGCAGCTGTTTGCTGGAGGGCCCACAGACTGAGGAGGAGGAAAAAGAAGGAAGGTGGATTCTTCACTGCTGATCAGGGTACTTTGTGATGGAGGGCATTATTCTAGCAGGGACAGAGTTGGACCTTTTGAACGAGGACAACTAAAAAAGAAGACGGAGTTGTAGGGCCAAACGTGTTTTCCCTCTCTGAACTAGAAAAGAAAAGCTGGATACTGTTGTTATTATTTTGCCATGGAAACTTTGTAACATCTTCAACTTGAGAAAACATTTTAGCAAAGGCCCCACCATCCCGACCAGATACACAGGGTAAAATACGCGTTACACCCAAACCTCCCTCCAGTAATGGATCTACCTGGATGAAAGTACATTACAGATCATTGCTCCGAGGCTGGCCTCGCTTTGTTATGAAAATGCGTGAAAGATAGGCACTCCAGGAATAGTTCCAATACTTAATACCTCTGAGTCGTTCTGCTGCAGGTTACCAGATTAAGAGGTGCGACTGTGTGGGGGAAAGGAGAGTTAACAATGACCAGGTGAGCCTTTCTGGAACAGGTAGGGTAGCCTCAGAAGTGGCCAGAGTAAAAATATTAAACAAGCGATCTGACATTGATGATTGTGTGTGCAGGTTCAACAGTTTTTATTACTGAATTACTGAAAGAGAAGCACATGATATCCGCTGTCCTGGCTTGCAGTCGTAAATGAAACATGATTTTCCCTCGCTACAACAGGGGTGCCCTTTTGCACGTACGCTTAGTCTCCACTGCGCCTCCTCATTAGGTGAAAGTACTTGGGAGCAGTGAGAGGTCGTGTCTGAGGAAGAAGGCAAAATCACGCAGGGTGCATTAGCATACTCAGCAAGTTTACATGCGCACGTTCCTAATATCTCTGTCTGCAGTAAATTCTGGCATCATCAGGCCTAAACGTCAACGCTTCCCGACACGACGATTAAGACAGAAGACGGCCCACGCAAAGCTGCTTTCCATCAGCACTTTTGGACTTCATCATCACATATTGGATAGGAAAGATGGATGTAGCCTCCGAGACCAAAAAGTTAAGCCAACTTGTTCTAATAGCCAGCAAGGGGTGACTGGTCCTGTTCCAAAAAGAAACCTGATTGAAAATACATGGAAAGATGGGGAAGGATTTTGGACTAAGTTGATTGACAAGTCATTACCATATGGCCATGCAGAGCCCTTGGATTCTCAATCACATGCTTCAAAACGGACGCCCACAAACCAGTGGATGATGTAATGGTGGCTACACACATCCGTTTTATATATATATATATATATATATATATATATATATATATATATATTCCACATTTTTACACTATATTTAAAGGATTCCCATTACATGCGTATCACACAGAGCAGTGTATAATGGCTTCATGCTCACCGACCTGATTCCTCTGATCCTCGGCTCCTGCTGAGCCAAACACATGCAACGCTGCTGGGCATTTAGGTGTTTGCAGTGAGGGGAAAATCAATTTTTCCTTTACGTACCTTCAATTCTTCCACTCTCACTGAAAGGATTTATACTGCTCTCCATATTACCTCCTACATGTGAGAAGCGGATATTAAGTCTATTCTTCCCCAGGGACAGATTAACCAGATTTACCTTGTCATTCTTCACTGATAAGATGAGCGGCGAGTAAGATGAGTGGTGCATATCGCAGAAACCTGTCCTGAACATCTTATACTACAACCGCAAAACTCGAAACAATAGCAAAATCCTTCTCCGTCCCAACCCTCCGCCAGGGCCAAACTGTAGCAGTAGGCCGACCACAGTAAGTGTAGTAGTTTATGGTCCTTCGCAGCAGGAGCTGCGGAAAACCCAGCAGCTCTGTGTCAGCTGTAGCTGTTATTGTATTTAACTCATAATTATTACCTCCAACTTTTGCACGGAGTTACTATCGCTCGGAGCAGCGGCGCGTGCGGTCGTGCGTCCCGCTCCACGTCAGTCGTCCAGCTTCCAGAAGCTTGCGTCACAGTTGGCTCACAAAAGCCGAGATAATCCTTTGCCATGTAGATGTGTTCATTTGTGTGCGCACATATTTGTTCTGATGCCGAGTACTCTTCTAAATTACATATCATAAATGCTGTAGGTGCCGAGAGTGTAGCCGCATTTCTGAATGTACCGTCGACAGTGAGTGTCTTACGAACATCCCTGTACAGAATGTAAAGATTATTTATATTATTTATGTATCTTCTATTTTGAGTAACACAGATTTAGAGATGCAGTCCTGTTTTGATTTTGGTTTCTGGTTGCAGTGTTTTCGGCTATGTCGCTGTGATTGCAAACTGTGATTGTTTCATTCCAAAATGTGAAGTAGCTTTCCAGGACATGATGAAATTTGTAATTAAAATGAAGCACATAATTGGTGACGACTTTAATTTTTTAAATTTTTTTTAAACTTTTTATTACTTTATGATTTTTTTTTTTAAAAATTGTGTTTTTGGAATGAAACTATCCGGTTGCTTAAGTGGTTGTGGTCAATTTCCTTTGAGTTTACTGGCATGTTCAAGCTTTTCTCTGAGTGCCTTTCACTTGCTACATTGATATTTCTATGTATGGTACATTTAATGTAAGCTGTGCAGGCCTACTGGCACCAGTAATATAGTAGCCTAAAAAAAAAAAAGACATGGAAATATTGCGGTTTATTTCAGTCGAGTTCAGTCTGTGCGAGTGCTGTGGTGTGCATGAAGTTTGATATAGTTCCTTTATTTAAAGCAACAGAAAAACCAAATATATTTATCAAAAAGTTTTATTTTTATCTGTCTGAAATATGTGTAAGAGTGTACACTTTCCTTGTTTCCTGTTAAGCTTCTAAAGCACTGAATTAAATGCAAAGGTTGATTTTGGAAACGAGCTCTATGGTTGCTATTTTTCACCAGACCAGGAAATAGCCGCTGAACGCTCGATGTCGTTCACTCAGCATTTGGAGCGGTTCTGGATTTCCTCCTTACTGACCTTTGTACACATTATAAGTCACCGCTGGGACCGTGTTCATCGTGCAACGAAGTCTGCATTTTGTGCAAATTGACACAGAGAAAAAAAACAACAACACTTATACACATACATCATCCGGTTCTGCGCAATCCAAATAATGTTTCTGCTGGTTATTTTGAAATTTTGCCGGTGTTATTCAACCGAATCAAGAATAAATGTGATATTTTATACAGAAATTCTACAGTATTTCACTTACAACTGCGAGTTACTAATATTCGTCATGATGAATGAGAGCACCAGTCGTGCCACGTTAACAGCACGATTAAAATATGTACTCTAGGTTTGCCGTTACATCGGCCAGTGTGTGCGCTACATGTTGTGAAACCCTCCCACAGGCACTGCTGGTGCTTAACTGCCCAGAGAGCCCGGTTTGTTCTGCCAGCTTTTGCCTCCGTTACTTATCTATGTCACTATGTAACAGAGCGGCGTAATGCCCACCTAGCTACAAGTTTGGTAAACAAAGAGTGAACAGCTGTCTCAGCTGAACCCAGATGCAGCCAGCTGCCTTGCAACCTGGGATTTATTTCCTTGCTGGAGCTCCTTCAGCGCTCATTCAAAAACGTGTTTCAGTTTACTTATATAACACAGACGTTTAAAAAAAAAGGCTGAGATGACCACTGTGGCGTCACCCGGTGGCTGGTGAAGTCCCGCTTTGAATGCTTGAGCATTCTCGCCGTTGTCGTCTGGATCATCTTCCTTTCGTAAGTGTAAAATGACAAAAATTTGATCCCATAACTTCATCAGGAAAAGCATTTACACAGGTTAGCACTGAGGCAGTTTCCCCATAGACTTCTATAGGCTAGGCTGTCTGACTCCAGGTAAAAGAATGGAGGTTTAAGGCATTTCCACAGTCACTTTCCAGACCTGGAAGCTACATCCATCTTCTATACTGCCTATGGTGTAAAAGAGATAACGAAGTAACAAAATGGCTTTCTAATGAGGCTAAAAGGCTTTTATTAGCACTCAACAGCTTTTACAGGGCTACTGTCGTCGTCCCCCCTTGTCCATCAGCTGCTGACTCACCATCTCGCTTTCTCTCCCCTACCTGCTCTCTATTCTTCCTCTCTATCCTGTGTGGACTAGCTCTGCCTACCAAAGGCTCCAGCTGACACCTGTTCCTCATTTACACTCACCTGCAATATACATATAACCCTAGCTCACCTCTCTTGCTATCGATTGTTAACTATTCAATGTGATTCCTCCTGGTGCATCAGCCTGTTCTCACCTCGTTAGAGAAACTGATTTGTGTCGGGGGCTTTGTGGAAGCTGGGACTCCTAGTGGAAAAGGTATCGAGAAAACACAAGTTGGAACTGTAACCACTGAACTTAAACTCTCCTTTGAAGTAAAAGTCTGAATTTGCTGCAGTATACTTACCTGTTGTACCTGCAGGTAAGCAGGTAATTACTGCTGAACTTTTTTCAAAATGCATGCTGCCATCGAGTCTTATTTTTTTTCTTTTTTGGGGGGGGGGGGTCAACCATAACAGCTACCCAGGTTATGTATGTAACCGATGCTGCCTCGCTTTTGTTACACCAACTGCCAATCAGTGCCGATTAGGCTTTTTGGGAGGAGTTTCTTAAAGAGACAGAAGCTAAAATCTGAAGTTTCGTGCAGGGTGAAAAGAAGTCTTGTAAAAATGGATGTGCAAACCTGCTTTAGTATTGTCCAAAAATCAAATTATAAATTCATGTGTGAGTGCGATAGCTGCACTTTAAAAGGGGCATCTGTTACCATGGCAAAAGACACAAATGTAGTGAATGTGAGGAGTATACAGCAAAGCCAGGCTTTCTTTGCATTAGCTGGCCTGACAAAACCTAAAACCCCACTTTGAGATGACAGGCATCACAGGAGTGGTGATCAACATCCACCATTTAGCCAGACTTTCTGCTTCAGGCTCACATTAAAGGGGCATCTCAAATGTCTTATGACTCTTCTTCCACACAAAATAATCCCTATGAGCGCAACCTCCTCCAATCAGAGATGCTATCACATGATGATGACAATGTTTTTATCTGCACGCTGTTGCAGATAAAACAGGAAATTAATGCCGCGGGAAATCATCAATCTTGGGATTTAGCGTGGCGCATCCGTCCACTTTTAGAACAAGACTCTAAACACAGCCCGCTCTCCACCAGGTTAGTGTTCAGCATAAGTTACCATGGTGACTTAGCCAGGTAAAAAGAGAGCTACCTGACACAGAAAAACTCACTGACCCGTTTAATGTAGTACACCCCTCGGGTTTCTCTTTCAGCTAAACTGAGAGGAAACAAGTAATATCAAAAATGTTATCTTATATATAGTTGACATGCCAGTCACTGTGACAGCTCAAGAAAACTCTGACAAAGGACAAACTGTTGCCACATGTGCAAAGATTAATGCAAGAGACTATAAGAATGAGATTGTTATAAACATAGTGGAGAATCATTAATATTTGCTAGCACAAAAAACTCAGGCAAGACAAATTATCTCTCACTTTTATTTTCAGTGCTCCATCACATCATCCTGTCCCATGTAACTCATCATAATGTGCCACTTATTCATCACACCAATCATCCCAAACTGTCAGAGGCTGAGCCCTCTATTGATTTTCGCCGCTGAATCCGCGATCGTTGCCCATCCTACAACCTTTGTGAGCACAGCTGCTTTCTATGAGTATTCAAATGAGCACCCATCCTGAAAGCGCCCACGCTTTCTTCTCTCCTTCCTCCGCCTCCTCCTCTCAACCACCAGTCTATAAGGGATTGTGTCATTCCCTCTCTTCTCCTGCCCGCCTCGGATGGAGCTAAAAATAGACCGGGATGATGTCGAAAGCAAAGGAGCCGGGCAACGAGAGGGGTGGGCTGCTGTGTGAGAGGGAAAGTGGTGGAGCGGTTAGATTCCATCACCCAATTTACACTGGAGTTCACAGCCAGTAGATGGATGCAGAAGATTTTTAGACCAAGCGAAGATGCAACTGATTTTAATAGCACCATGTCACACTGTATGTTCAAGAAACTAACTCAACACGTCCATTTATAACAATGGCTTCTGTTTCTGTATTTTTAGATTTATGCTCACATGGACACCTCAGGTTCTTAGCAACCTGGCACACTGAGTATTTACATTTTTATTTTTAAATTACACACGCACATCCCTACTTCATACCAGTGAGGAATTCTGTATTATTCTTGCCATGCATAAATGCTACTTTCAGCTGCTACCTTATTCACAATGGGTCACCACAGCAGGTAGTTCCACGTGTTTGATTTAGCATATTTTTGCGCCAGATGCCCTTCCTGACGCAAACCCAAAGGGATTTGTGTCTCCTCCCAGGATCGAACAGGAAAAAAGGCACAAAAAAGCAGGAGTCAAAGGCGCCAACTAAATTAGGCTCATCGGGGCTACCCTTTCAATTTGGGAAGGCTCTTGGATCATTCAGAAGCTGTGTCCACAATTGGATCAACTAAAACGTATGATAGGACTTCCAAAAACTGAGAGATTCTCTTGAAATTCAGAATCAGATTTAGTTCAGCTGATAAAAACCTGGATAAATGATCTAGATGTGTCATTTGTGCTCAATGGAAAAGAACAAACCGGTACATATTTTGGACAGTAGCCAAGGTGCCTTAACAAGGTGCAAGAACATGTGATTAGAGACGACTGACTTGACTAATGTAGGTTTGACAGGCTACAACTTACCGCAGGCTTGCTCCAGGATAAGTCACTATAAACATGCGATATCTGTAAGTGATTTTCATGAATGAATTAAAACACACACATAAACACAGAATGACCATCCTGTGCAGCTAAGCTTTTTATTGTTGGTGGTGCACACAACAGTAGCAGATGAGGCGTCAGACTCCTTAAACGCTAAAAGCAGACTAATCCTGACTTGATTTTATGTGACTTTTAATAGACTTGCCCAATGTGTGAAACACTGCATGTTTGAACTGAATTTTCCTATAGGGCCAGAATCTGCATATTCTCTGTTCACACTGCATGAGTCAATGTAGGGTGACATGGTATTTAGTGTTCCTTATTAACAGTATGCTACCTTTGAATCGGCTGGACTGAGGAACTGAAATGGCCAGTTAGACACTGGATGGATTTACAGTTTGCACAAAAAAAAGACACTTTTTATTTGATGGACTGGATTCATTAGATGCATACAATCTTTGTTTAGCAGTTGTGTAGAGGGACTCACCAGGGTTGCTGTCTAAGCCCACCGCTTGTTGTTCTATTCATAGAGCCCCTGGCTCAAGCTGTCAGACAAAACAAAGAGCTTAAAGGCATTAAAGGAGATACTGATCGTGTCATTGAACTCTTTGCAGATGATATCATCACTTACATCAAGAACCCAAATGTTGCACTCCCTCAACTTATGTCAACCCTGAGAGACAACAGATTGCTGTTTGGATATCTTTTGAATATTACTAGAACACAGGTCCTGACCATCAGTTACTCCCCAAATAAATTGATAAGACAGAAATATAAACTTAAGTGGGAAGCAAAAAAAGTTAAAATACTTGGGAGTGCCTTTCTCTGATGATTTATGCAAACGTTTGAATCTAAATTTTCACAATATTGTCAATAAGATGTTACGCCAGACGACGCTAACACTGGATTTTAATGTGAGAGTTAAGTTAGTGACGATGAGCCTGCTGCCAAGATCTTTTCCACTCTCTTTTTATGACTCTTCCAATCAGGGTACCAGACTCTCAGTTTAATGCTTGGGACTAATAACACGGTTTGTGTGTTCAGCAGCTCGACCAAGGATTTAAGACACTCTAAGTTGAAAAAGAGCGTAGTGGTTTAGCCATTCCTAACTTAAAAGAGTATTATTATGCTTCCCAATGGAGATATGTGGCCTACTGGTTCTCCCTATAATTAGAAATTTGATGGAAACAAATTGAGCTTATCCGAGGACAGCGCCAACCCCAAACATGACCAGGAGGAAAGATTATTACAGACAGAAAAGGGAGCCCCATGGTAGGAGATACATTGTTAATTTAACAAATAAAAACTGTTAATTTAACAAATGCAAACTGGCAAATTTTATTAAACTTTTGATCTGGCCTTCTTGTCACTCAAAATTTTGTCCAGGTGAAGCTGATTGTACTTTTTCTAATTGGAACGACCAAGGCCTGACAGCTTTGAGTGAGCTTACAGAGTCAAAATGCTAAAGTTGAAAACAGAATTTCAGAAACCAGTGGCTGACATCATGTCCATGTTTATGTAAAGTTTAAACATCTGAGGTAAGCTTAAAAGACAATAAATAAAATGTCTAATGTCTAATAATGACTATTGTTTTTATTCACCAGCTAAAACTGGGGTATAGAAATTATGTGACGAAACTTGTGAAAAAGCCAGAAAGGGCCAACGTTCTCATGTTCAGCAGCGGTTACTTAAATAAGTTCACTGCTTAGATGTGAGATCCACCTGCATTTGAAGAGACCACCAGAGTGAAGCTTCAGTAAATTAGCTGTAATCACCTTAAACATCTCTCCATACTCGCATGCTGATTGCTTCTTTCCGCTCATCCTCCCTGAACCATTCCCCAACTTCCTTCTTGTAATTTTCTCTTCTGTGGTTACAGCCAACACCATCGACAAATCATCTCATTACCGCATTCTGTTAATTAGCCTGCCTTTGATTCCTTCTGTGTAGTTGTTACTTGTTTATGGCAGGTCGAGCGTCAGAGGTCGCTAATTATCACGGCATGAAGTTGCCTCCATGTTCTGGTCTGTTAGTACCACCTCTCCTCCCCTCAGCCTTCAAGCCTTCTGCTTCATCTTCAGTGTTCATTTTAACTACATGTTCACCTCGTTTAGAAAAGGACATGGAAATAGCAGTCTCCTCTCATTTTCAAAGCAAGGCACCTGGAAGTGAAATGATTACACACAGAAGCCTAATGGGCTTGACAAAAGGTCAACTCTGAAAGATGGAGCTGAGGTTTATATGAAGGGTTGTGCATTTTTAAAGCTGGGAACACCTGCATTACAAGTCCTCGGCTTAGTCTTCAGTTATTTTTAATAAAACTGTGAGTAGTGCAGGAAAAACCAGGGAATATAAAGAATCCTGAGGATTCCTCTAGCATTGAATGCAAGTGCAAATTCATACCACATATTTACACAAGTGGAAATAGTCAAAAAACTAGACTTACGGATTGATGGTGCACCAAACCAGTTGAGTTGTAGTTTACGTCACTGTCTGTATGGAATTGACTGTTGCCCTTTGTACATAAAATGTCTTCCTTATTTACAAAATAGTCAACATCATTTTTGAGTGGTTGACTATGCAGATGTAATTTACAACCAATGGACTGGGTAATATGTTAGGAGTGAAAGGATGCCACATCAGCCTACAGAGGGCTGAATTCAAAGACACGTCGAAGTGAAAAAAATGATTTTCCTGAAATTTCATTGCAGCAACTCAAACGAACTGGAACTCTGTTCCAAAGCTGAGATGCAAGTAGAGCCAATGTTCTGATGTCCTTTGCCCTTTAAAACATTTGACTCAGCAGGGTTACCAGAGCGGATGGAACAGGCCTGTTTTGGAAGTTCACTGATGTCCTCAACCATCTGGGCATCTAAAGTCAGGAATATAATTTAAAATGGATTCTAATATAAACTGGTAGCCAGTGCAAACTGTAGCCATGTTAGAAGAATATTGTCTGGCTACAGAGCTCTGCACATGCATAGCAGACAGATGTATAGCACATATAAAGCTTCTTGAATACAGTGCAAACAGAAATGTAAAAAATACTGTGGCTAAATATTCCAAACAGCCTGCTGATACTTATGTCATTTTGTCCTCAAGTCCAGTGTATGTAAGTAAACATCTGAAGAAAGAAACCGTGGTATAAAAGTAGCCAGAAATGCACAGGAGGAAACGATGGTACCGAACAGGTCAATCACGAGAGTTGCAGACTGCATCGCCGCATGGTGTAGTTTAGGGCTGCAGCTCTTGATTATTTTAGTAATTAAGCATTCTATCAATTATTGCGCCAATTAATGGTGTAATCTGATAAGAAATACTTTTGTCTTATTATTTAGGAATAAAAGGTCTTTTAAAATTAACTGCTCATTACTCATTTTAGAAACCGCAATGTTTTAGTAGTTTAACTGCGTTCAACATCTGCCAAAAGAACTGAACCCTTTCATTGCGTTTATATATTTTGAGAAAAACAAGTATACATGCAACCTAAAATAGCCTTTACTCTGTCTTCTTGAGGTAGAAGGCAAAATAAGAGTTCTGTGGATGTTAACAATTAATGTTAATCTGAATCTGAATCATAATGTTAATTATAATTCAGTGTCCAGCCCAACAGCCCCAGGGGAGCATCTCAGAGTTTTACTGGCCCATGTATATTTTGGCTGGCTTAAGGAAATTAAAATTTTTTTATATTTTAAAATATAAATAGTGCACCCATTGCCCCCTTTGGACTCAGCTCTGCTTGCTGCAGGTACGACTGCGATCAGACTGCCTAATTTAAACATCGTGTCAGACTAACAGTTCATCTGCAGGCAGACGCTTTTATTTGAGCTTCTGTAGTTTTACTGTAGATTTTTCACTGTGTAAAACTAATGGCTGTGAATGGAAGCAGCTCCAAAGGGCGTCTGTCTTCATGTTGGCGCTTGTTTATCAGGTGGTTTGATGAGCGCGTCTCGGTAATGCCTCCGCGTCTTTGCTCTTTGCCGTGCATGTGCAGACCGACTCTGGCTCCAGGTTAAACTATCACGGCATCATTACTGCTGCTGCTGTTTTATCAGTCTTTTTATTGAGAAAATTGGAGCTGCGTGGTCTTATTGTAGTAATACTTTTAATTCACAAGCGTGCTCCTAGACACGTTTCTGTTGCAGGTCTATTTTTAGTCGCAAATGTCCTGCAACAACTGTAAAGCTGTAAATGACCCGGCCTTTTCCCATTTGTAGAATAATTAACCAGCAAGTCTTATAAAGTATAATGTCCATCCATGGCATTGCAGCTCTTCTCTTGGGACCTCTTTGGGGTTGTTACTCAAAAAGTCAACTGTAAGACCCATTACTTGAATGCAAAAGATTGAATCCATTATGTTGCTCATTTAATCCCTGAAGGAAGTAAGAGAAGAGGATGAGGTGGTTTGGACATGTGGAGGAGGGATAGTGGATATACTGAATATTGAGCTGCCAGGCAGGAGGAAAAGAGGAAGACCACAGAGGGGATTCATGGATGCAGTGAAGGAGGACATGCAGAGGGTTGGCGTGACAAGAGGGGATGCTGGGGCTAGGGTGAGATAGAGGCAGATGATCCAGCTGTGGTGACCCCTAAAGGGAGCAGCTGAAAGAAGAAGAAAGCAATTTGTTAGACCCTCATTATCATTACTTTTCCATGACTCCATAACATGGTCTGGAACACGCTGTCACAGTTTTTGTTCGTATCTGCCAAGTTTTCTCAGACTCGTTTTTCCCAGTCTGTCACACCGTGTACTCAAACGTCCTCACACTGTTGTGCTGGCTGAAACATACTGCAGCTAGTACCAACAGTCAAGACTGTGAGGTCAGCCTCCCTCCATGACTCCATTTTAATGGGATGTAGAGCAATAATTAAAAAAAAATCGATAAATAAAACTCAACTCAATAAAACTAAAGTCCTTGGACACACTCCACCTCGTAGCAAGTTAATATTATAGATCAGATTATTCAAAAAAAAAAACACAACACAAATGCAAGTGGTTCACTGACTAGAATTAGTAAAGGTGAACCGTAGCCAACAGCAAATGATTACAGCTCTGCACACCTGTCAGTTAAAGCAGCCATACCCTTAACTCCTACCAGTATCCAAACAACTGAGATAAAAGAAAACGTCATCCTCCATGCAGTAATTATGGAGCATTATAGTGTCGTAAACTATCCACTGTGCTCTCTTTCAGCCTGATTAGAGTTTGTGGAGCCTGAGTCAATTTAAGTCCAACCTCAAAGGGAACTCTGTCATCTCATTTTCTTCCCATTCCCATCCTTCCTGTGTTTCTCCTGTTGGTTTCCTGCATTCACTTCACTGGGTTAACTTATTACTTATCTTTTTTCATCTATTTGTGCAATGCAAAGTTTATTAAATCTTTTTATTTTTGCTACTTGCCTCGAGTCTCCTGCTGTCAGCATTTGGGTCCGCATAAAAGCTTCTAAGCAACGCGACACATCTTTGGAATTAGTGTAACTGAAGTCTAACAATCGCAGATGGAGACTGAGAAAATCAGAAGACAACTAAAATTAGTGTCTTTGTGAAAAGAACAGAACAGCTGTGAGGCATTAACTAAAGCTAATATGCACAAAAAAAACCAACTTATAAATAACCTGCGGCAACCCTCTTTTTTCTGAATGAACAAAGATTCTCTTAGAGTGCTTTTATGATTCATTCGTCATTCAGTATCCACCACCGGGGGGACATAAATGCATAATTACCTGAACAAAAAGCAGGTTCTGTATTTGTGTACCGTGGAAAGCTGTTAACGGTCACCAGGAAACTGTTACACTTCAGATGGATAAGTGTAAAATATGAGTGATGTGCAGCCAAGGGATAATGTCGGGTTCAGCATCATGATGCTCCCTATAGGAGCTGAGCAGCTCAAGCTGTCAAAAGCTGATTCAGTTTGTAATCCTGTACAAGCTGACCTAATATCACACATTAACACAATCTGCATGACTTCTTTTTTTTTTATGGAGCTAAAGGGAACTTTAGACTGTATTATAGGCTCAAAATATATTAAAGGGATCACAGAAAATACTTCTTCATGGCTAGGTCTCCTGATTATCAAGTAATGACTTTTGTTTGCCTAAAAGAGTTTCAGGTAATAAATCAGTGACTGGCCAGATTTACTAAAAACCTTCAGCGATGTCTCTGGAAAGAAATGATGTGAACAGTGACTCACAAGATGCCTATCAGTCAAAGGCAGACTGACAGCCCCCAGTGCTTACTGGCATTCCACTCACTACTCATGCTGGGAGATTATCTTGATCGCTGCTGTAAGGAGTAAGAGAGGAGCAAAGGCTGGCTGACTTCCTTGGCTCTTGTAAGACCAGAACAAATCTAGGTAGTAAATTATCAGTGGAAATGAAAACATCATCCTTGTGCAGCCCGTGCAGCAGTTCATTCCCCCACACCACTCCCCTATCCTGGGTAGACTAAAGGAAGGAACCTGCATGGTTGTGAGTTTGTCCTACACAGCTTTTTCATGTTATTATCGACATGTTGTAGTCATGTGCAGCACAGGAGACAGTTTGAAAAACATGTAAAAATCAGTATGTAAGACCAGCAATATCACGAGCTTCTTCTGCTGCTTTTCTGATCTTTAATTGTTCCGCTTTTTCCTCCTCGTTGTGAACTGCTTTTCCTATTTTTGGCCCACTTTTCCCAACCAATTAGAATTCAACCTATACAAAAACAGGTAATGCGCTGTTGGCTTTTTTGGAGGACTGCCCATACCGTGTACCCAAATACTTACACAAATGGCCACAAACATGGTACTGTGAACTGAGAGAAGCTCAAAGGTCAAGCCTTAAAGTAAGCTGATGTGCTGGCTAATACAGTGGTATGCAAAGGTTTGGGCACCCCTGATAATTTTCATGATTTTCCTTTATAAATCATTGGTTGTTTGGATCAGCAGTTTCAGTTAAATATATCATATAGCAGACGAACACAGAGATATTTGAGAAGTGAAACGAAGTTTTTAGGATTTACAGAAAGTGTGCAATACTTATTTAAACAAAATTAGGCAGGTGCGTAAGTTTGGGCACCCCAACAAAAAAATTACATCACTACGTGGCATATATATTTGGCTTATTGATACCAGGATTTCTCCTGATTGGACTTGGGGATAACTGGCTGATTGTGAAATTCAGGAAGTCTGGGCAGCCATTCGGGCCTTGGTAAGGCTGCCTGTGACGGGAGTGCTGAGCAGTACAAACTCAGACTCAGTATATCTGGAGCTGAATCAGAAGGGGTTAGATCTTGGAGAAGTGGCTGTTCCTGCACGGCGAAGAACAAATCAGGAAAATTAACAAAGACAACAGTTAACAAAAGTAACGAGAATAATTTGGTCCTAAATTGATTGTAAATTCTAAATTTATGTACAGCACTTTGGTCAACCTCTGTTGTTTTAAATGTGCTATATAAATAAACGTGACTTGACTTGACATGCTCTTTACCACGACAGCCCCGATAATTCTCCCCCCACTTGTTAACAAGACCGCGAGATACTTAAACCCCAAGTGGAAGACTTGGGGCAGCAACTCATCCCTGACCCAGAGTGGGCGAAGTGACAAAGCGACGAAGTCCAACACCCACAGGAAATGAGTCCGACTTATTGCCAAGCTCTCGCTGCAGTTGCACAGGGACTGAACTCCTGCAGCACCCTACACAGGATGCCCCGAGTAACACGGCCGAATGCCTTCTCCAGGTTCTCAAAGCACGTGGATACTGGATGGGCAAACTCCCACTCACACCCGGATATTCTTGAGAGGATGAAGAGCTGGTCCAGACCACACTGTCCCTCTTGAATCCGAGGTTTGACCAACAGATGGACTTTTCTTTCCAGCACCGTGGAAATGCACCTTTTGCATTTTTGTAATTACAGATTCCCATCTTTTTTCCTTGGATCTGTTCGGGAGAACAGTTTTATTGCCTGCTGTGCACCTGTGTTCGGTCAGTGAGCAAATCTATAAAGATTTGAAGCAGATGCTGAAACACATGATAAATAACATCTGCTTCAAATGAGCACTGACTGATGAAGCCAATCAGCCGACTCCAGACAATGTTTCAAATATGGATGATGATTTGATGATGAAAGCAGTTTATTTTCTCTCATGTTATGTGGCCAAAAATGAAAAGACAAAGAAATGCCCACAGAGCCAAAAAAAGCCAATAAAATATATTGAAACTGAGTTGGAGCTTCTTCTCATCAGGGTGTTGTCAACAGCACTTAGAAAAACTAGCAACACACTCTGAGGTTCCCTCAGCAGACACATTCACTTTTGCCAGGTTCAGCTTTCCTGCTGTGAGATGTCACAACTGTCACAATTTCTTCTGTGGAAAAAAAAAACAACCTATACTTGTGAGATCTATTCTTTCTTTCTTTCTTTCGCTGTATTTTCTGTCTAGGCAGCAGAACATTTTAAATTAGTAAGCAGCTGCTTATTTGACTTAATTTAACCTAATAACGGATGCTCCCCTCTCATCAGCTCAGTGTTTTTGCATAATGAGAAGCAGAGACTGCTGCCTGCAGTATTCATTATAAATAATCACGACCATCACAAAGGTATCCTGCAGAAAGCGCCATGTTAGCATTCATCTGTGTTTCTGCCACAGTCTGCCGTCTTTGTAGCATTCAGGTGTTTCCGTGAGACCTCTGCAGGTTTTTTTTCCCCCCGTCACAGGCTGCTTCTTCTTAATGTTCCTATGAAATTGGGTACAGCGAGCAAGCAAAGCGCGTTTCTTCCCGACCCGGATAGATCAGCAGTGACAGACAGGAGAGCAAATGAGATCTCGCATCTGTTTCTTCACCTCGTTCTCCTACCTGCCGTGGTGGTTTACGTACGTGTCTGTGATGCATTAGTGTGGGAAAAGCTAATAAAACTGCCCATCCCCATGTGAAAGCTGCTATGTCTGATTCACAAATCACATCCCTGCTTGCTCCTATAAACACTCGACTCGCACATGCACAAATACACACACCAGCACACGGGACCATTCAATTACACATGCGGACACTCGCTCACTCACACACTGGACTGTTCAATTACAGGGAGGCTTTGCCTAGTCACTGCCTACAACTGATGCTATATATTGTCTGACTGGTGCACACCAACGCAGTGCAGATGGCTGCACAGATGTGCAGAAGAAAAAGTGGTGAGTGGAAACAATAGCATCATTTAATGTAACTGGGTCCTTCATAATATCCCTTGAACAACTAAGCCTCTATTTTTTTTTTTCATCATAAGAGGTCCATAGTTCTTTTTAGGGCTGCATTTCAAAATACTCAAAGGCATACGTCGTGTTTTCTTCTTTTCCCATGGAGCCGGCTAATCTATTCCTAGGAACGTCAAAAATAATGCACTGCCTGATCTAAACCATCTCCACTGAGTTGATATTCCTTAATTTTTTATGAAGTACATAAAAGATTCTTTTATTCCACTTTTAGAAGGGCCTAATAAGTAAAGATGCACTATTAAGTCAGTGTACAGCCCTTATGTGTGCATGTTTTCAAAAGTGTTATTTCATAGTTAAATAAAGGACCATCTGTGCAATATATATATATATATATATATATATATATATATATATATATATAGCCATTTTTATCTACATTCTTTACACCTCTAATGCACTGACTTACACTTATTCCTCACTTGTCTTTGGCACATTTCAAGTGTTCAGCACTGAAAAGACATTTCCCAGAACAGTTCATGCATGCAGCAAAAGATTATATTTAACCTGTGAAAACAAAACTACGTGACAAAAAAAGTTTTCACGGACTTTACGTTGCACTGTGACAAATTAAGCACACCCCTCCTGCTCCCAGAGGAGTTAAGACGGTACGTAGCAGTCAGGTGCTGCTAATCAAATGCTCTGTTCATCAGCAAAGGTGATCACCTCTATAAAAGCCGAAGTTTGGGCGGTTTGTTGGTATGAAGCATTCGGATATGTGTTAACATAATAACATAATCTTCCCAGGAGTGACGTCCCAGCAAATTGACTGCAATGGTTCAAAAAAACAGCAGAAAAGAAAAGAAAAATGTTCAACTGAGTAAAAGTATAAAGCAGTCATTGGACAAATGGAACACATTTTCAGATGCTAGGAAAGAATGAGAAATGCTCTTTTCTCTGTGTGCAAGGGCTGTGATGCCATGACACATTGTTTTGACAGCTTCGATTGTCATTTGACAATTTGGCCAAAGCGGCTGAGACGAACTGAAACGAGCCTGTGGGAAGCAGGAGAAGATGCAAACACGACACGGACTTCTTATCAAGTTTTAATGGCTGCCATGCCAGCAACAAACCTGCCAATTTAAACATTGGCGTTTCAATACAGAGCTTTACTCCTGTCCATGGCTGTCTGCTGATTTCAAATCCAACATGTGCTCCTTTCAGCTCTGGTTTGTTCTCCAGCAACTCTTTGTTAAGGTCTGTTTTGCATGCCCTTTGTGATGACTGCACAGTGACTTCCCATTGCAATGGGAGTATTCTAATTTTTTGAAATCCTGGAAGCCCAAATTATGTAAAAATAAACAAATAAATACTTGAAATCATTTAAATTGTGGGCCCTGAATCTATAAGCTATGAAAGTTTAACTTTTTATATGGAATTATGGAAATGAATCAACTTTTCCATGATATTCTAATTTTTTGGAATGGGTCTGTATACACGGGTGTCCAAATGCATATTGTGCACGCAAAACAGGCCTTAACAAATCATTCCCATCAAATGTAAGAAAAGAAAGCCACGTGCTGTGCTGCATCTGTGCCGAAAGCAGTGAGTTGTTCTTACAGTGTTGCAAAATATTGTCAAAATGACGGATTTCAAACATTCACACTTTGAAGGGAATACACAAGTAACCAATCCAAATGGCTGCAATCATTCTCATTTTAAGTGTTCATTTGTTTTATGTAAAAAGAGGAACAGTTTTGTTCCTTTTAAGCACTTATTTCTGTGCAAATCAAAAAGTTCCCCTAAAATCAGAAGGGAACTTCTTTTTTTAATGATGTGCAGCTCATACACTTGCGACAAGAAATGGGAACTGGCTTTCATAACCCGTTAAAGAAGTTACAGATATGCTTTCAGCCCTAATTGGAAACAGCTTTAAAAGAAAATAAAAAAAGAAAGAAAGACAGTTTTGGTCCTGCTTTTGTTTCAAGGTAAATGATTGCTATAAAAGTTACACCAAGGTTGAGAACTTGATATTATCTGCTGGGGAGGAGTTTCTGTTCTCCAGGACTGGGCATAATAAACACATCCATATTCTGTCAAAAAGGGGAAGCACTTCTCCAAAAGTAAATGTCACCCGTCCCCTAAACCACCATAATCGCGCTTAATAATTGATACTTTTCCAGATAGCTGTCACAGACTTGAATGATCACCCAGCAGTTTTTCAGCACTCTGCTTTGTGCGCAGCAAAACAGAATCGTCACAGATGTGCGTTACTTTTTGTGGCCCAGTGTGGAGAAAATACACAGTTTCTTCTACTGCGAGGAAGTGAGTGCAGAGGGACGATGGGTAGAATGAAAACCCAGCACCATCTGCCATTATTGCAGATATATATAAAAAAAAAAAAGCACAGCCATCGAATCTGTCACTACCAGGCAGCGTTAACAGGCTTTTTGATGTTTTTTTAAATACATTTATTTATTTATTTTAGGAATATGATGTTTTAAAGTCCCCTGAGCACGATCGCACCCACACACTTTGCACTCATTTCCTCTGATGCTTTTGCAATAAAAATGAATGAGCTCTAAATCCAAAAGCTTTTTATGTGCAGTGCTGGTAATTTTCTATTAGTAAAGTTTGCAAAGTAACATTGTTGATGTTCTGCTGTTTATATTTCCTGTTCCTTTGTCTTAAATATGTTTTTGAATGGGTTTCCTGACTTGTGTTAACCGAAAGCTTTAGACTGCAACATAAAACACATGTGAAAAAGAAAGTGCAGCATCTTTCAGTTCTAAGGTTTTAAATATCAGAACATAATTAAAAAAAATATGAACGAATGACACAGGATATATTACACCAGGGGTCAATTAATTTACCCAAAGGGGGGCTGTTTTTTAGGGCTGCACTAATAACTTATGTAAACTCAATTTTGCTCAATATGAATTTTAAGAGTAGGTATTCTAATTATAATTATAATCAGGCAATGAAAATGTGAAACAGGCATAGCAAAAATGCCATTTTAACACAATTTAATCAACATTCCCCCAGTTGTTTTTTTTGTTTTTTTAATGTCTACGTTTTTGCCAAATTTCATACTTTTAACGTTATAAAGAGACTAGGGAGAAATCAGTTTGGGGCTTGAATAAGTGCATCAAAGTCAGGTTCGATGTCTGAAGTGGAAATACAAAAGAGAGTCACATCAACAGCAAATGCAAGGCCTGCCTTTCATTCTGCATCCGAGAGCTCTGGAACGTCTTTGCCTTGATCTGATAAAACTCAGATTTCTGCTCTCGGGTCCCGCGGTCTTATCACTTTCCCCAGGCTGAGACCCCCGACAGGTGTGTCCATGTTCAGTGTGCAACAAACTGTCCTGTCCTGATTAAGTTCCCTATTTGACCTATTCCTGACTTACCTGACTTATACAACGCCCCCTGGTATATGATACTGAGCAAAAATACCAATTTCAGTACTGGGTTCATTTCTTTTTCTTTTTTTTTAAAAGCCTGTCACGTCTGGCAGTGTTTGCAAGCAGAATCGTGATCTGAATGCACTGTTGTGCCAAACATATTTGTTCTTCCAAGATGAGCTCTATAGAGTCCCTATAGGCTTTTCTTGTTAATGTTAGTGTTTTTGTTTTATTTATTTATTTGTGTACATATACATGTAGCAATTCCAGCTGAAAAACAAAAAGAGAGAGAGAGAGAGAGAAGGGGAGAAGACAGAAAAAGGGGACAGAGCACCACTAAACTAACCAAAACAAGTCAAATGCTGCAACTACAAAAGAAAGAAAAAAGAAGAAAGACGACATACCAAAAAACAAAGACAAGCAATATCTAGAAAAATAACTATGCGGAACAAAATGAAGCGTGGCCAGTACTGGGTTCGTTTCAGTCTCTTTATCTTGCATCGGCTTCAAACGTTTTTCCCCGTTAGATTTGGACAGCCGCAAGTTGGTCCCACTTCAGCCCAAGCCGCTGAAATTGGACCAACGCCCCCTTTCGTAGCCCCTTTCACTGAGTGCGTTGCTGCCAGCTCCTCCGTAATCTCAAACTCTTTTTTTATCCCACATTCAAAGATGTGTGACGATCATCTCAGCTCTCATCCAGAGCCATTACATTTTTGTCTTCATTAAAACTTCACCCTTAGGTATATAGTTCAAAATGCTGCAGTGTGTTTGTTGCGTTATTGCACAGTCAAAGTGACACACATGCACTTTCAAACATTTCGGTATGGAGAGCTGTTATCGTTTTTTGAATGAAACGTACCATCCTGGGAGCAAAGTGTTGAGGGCGCGTTGCAGTAAATGCAGAAAAAGCCAGTTAACATCAGAGTAGTTCAGCAGGTTTCATGTCAAACATATTTTGCAAAACTGTTCAACTAAATTTTGCTATCACTGTGACTGACCTTTAATTGCTTAGAAAAAATAAATCTTTATGCAATTTATTTCTCATCTGCTTCTCTTCCATTACAGGCTCACAGAAGGCTTGGTGGTTAAAGAATCGGTTTACTCTATTAGCACCTGTGCATAAACAGACTTGCACTAAATGAAGGCAGTAACAAACAAGCTCGTTGGGTTTTCTCCAGAGTAAATTGATGTTATAAAGCAGCAAAACTTTCATGGAAGAATCAATATCAGCTTTACTTAACGCCAGCCCCCAGATGGCCTTGCTGATGTGACCAAATGAGAAATGCAGGAGCTGTTAGCAGCATGAAGTACGGTGCTTCTTCACATTTCCCAATATCCTCTCAGCAATGAATGGTTGAAGATTTATACAGATATTTTACTGTAGTACCAACTTCTCTGAGTCCACTCTTCCACATTTTAGACCCAAGTAACAACTGGAAGAGCAGGTCACACGATTTGGTCTGGTAGCTAGTGGGAATATCACTTTCCTTGCACAACTTCCAGTACAAACAAACTTCTCACATAGGAAGGACCTGCCTGCCTCTCCTGAACCAACGAGGACCGTCTGGAGAAATGGAAGTGCCATATCCTGTAATAAGGTAACCGTGGTAACACAGTAATCAAAGTACGCCTGAGTAATATGAGGACATGTTTTCAATTACTAGCAATTTTCCACTCATTTTACTGCAGCAGTCTGAGATACAGTTAATGTGGTTTTAATCCAAGCGTGTAACAGCACACTGCACCAACAACATTTCGGAGATGCCTGCCATCGCCCAGCTTGTAAACACTGGATCACATCGATAATGCTGTGGAGAGGTTAAAAAAAATTAATTAGTGTAAATTTATATTGATTCAAGTGTGCCATGGGATATTCTTGCAGACAGTCACACAAGATGAAAAGTCCACGAGATGTTTCCGTCTGTTGGTCTGAGAAAATGGTCAGGTAGCACCAGCTCTTTGTGGCGACACCTGCTCGCGGTGCTTAGCACAACAAGGTCCTGGGTTTGAATCCACCAGCTGACTGGGGCCTTTCTGTGTAGCGTTCGCATGTTCTCCCCATCTGTGGATTCTTTCTGGTCACTCGAGCTTCCTCCCACCATTCAAAGTCATGCATGTCAGGTTAACTGCTGATTCTAAGTTAGCTGTAGGTGTGGGTGCAAATGGTCGTCTGCCTCTCTGTGTTGGTCCTCCAATAGACTGGCAACCTGTCCAGGGTACACTTTGCCTCTCACCCTATGGCATCTGGGATATGCTCCAGCCCCCCGTGACCCTGCACTGGATAAATGGATATTTGTACGTAATGGCATGTTAACCAACCCACATTGTGTATGCTGAAAGCATACAGAGGTAGTAACCGTGTCAAAAACTGTATTCCTTATTTATATGTCTTGCACAGGGGTAGTTATATGATGCACAGAAGCACCATTTGTGCTATTGTTAATCTAGTAGTTTGACTCAGCATCCTCCTGGCCAGGAGTCCTCCTCATGACAGCAGCACCGCTGACGGAGGCAATAATGTAATTTTGTACCATTGAAAGAAATTCAGAAATAAAACTGCACACGTAAGTCAGATATCAGTAGTATTATGTAGACCATCTGCTGCCTTTCTGTTTGAAGAGCTGTTCAAAAGCCTAAAGTAGGAAGGTTGCCATGGCTCCTTTAGTAACTTAACATAGTATTTGTTTATCCAGTCTTCTCCCCCTCTCTTGTTCTCTCTTTTTATATTCTACTAATGCACAAAAATGCTTGACAGGGGAGCCTAATGTCTGTTTTTCGGTCTCCTCCCGCCCGCTCTCCTCGCCTCTCCTCTTTCCTGCGTCCTTCCACTTCCACCCTCCGCCCCGGAGATGACAGCTTGCCCAGGAGGAGGCCACTGGGGTCAGTGCCCGGTATCTGGCATCTGTGCTGTGTGGCACACATGCACGCACATCTTGGCATATGGACACTGCGTGGTTCTGACAGGCTATAGCCTACAAGGCAGGCATCCACAGCGCACAAACAACACACCAGATGCATTCATAAGTTTTAATTAGAGGCTCCGCTCATACTTGTCTGAGCATTTAGGTTTTTGTTGTCAAATGGAAATTAGATCAGTGCTGCTGAGAAATCATAGTATTTTGTTTAATGTTCAGTATATGGGAAGAAATTGAGTTATATTTGTTTTTTTTTCCTGGAATAGATCACTCAAGTTCGGATGTTAAATGGTGGAATTTACAGTCATGGTAAAAAGAAACACACCGTCTCAGTTGGCATGTTGAATGTTAAAGTTCGTGAGAGTACATTTAGAAAAACTGGACACATATGGCTTGTTCAGAAGGGTTGCCAGGAGAAAGTCTCTTCTCTCTAAAAGTGCACGGCGGCACATCTGAGCAAACCACAAGACTTCTGGAACAATGGGCTTTGGACAGATGAGACCAAATGACTTGGTCTTGTCTTGCAGCTGCAGGACCTGGGCACCTTTCAGGCACCGAGTCGACCGTGAACTCCTCTGTATGACAAAGTGTGCTACGGCCAAATGTGAGGCCGTCGGTCCGACAGCTAAAGCTTGGCTGAAACTGAGTCATGCAACAGGACAATGATCCCAAGGACGGCAGCAAATCTGCAACAGAATGGCTGATAAAGAAAAGACCTGACCTCAGGCCAGTCTTCCACGTTCCTTTGTGAAGACATATGAACTCTGAACTTGATTCATTGTACAGGATTGTGTAATAACATCTTTGTAATCACCTCAAGTGTCTCCCATGAGCTTATACTGCACATGTGCCACTTTTATATAATATAATATAAATGGATGTGTCTGAGAGGCTCCAGGAAATTAGAGCAAGCCAACAGCCTGCCTGAATTGATGCCAAAGTCATAAAAATATTGATCTCCACTTCTGAACAAAATTAAATCAAACAGAAAACTGTAACACCGTTGCTTATTAGCACGACACTTTGCGTAGGCTTCATCTCATTTGAACATGTGCGGAGGCAGGTGCTGCGAGTTGTGCAATGAAACAGCTTAAACATAACACGACAACTCAAGCAGCACCAGCGGCGTCCGTCATGAGGTACCCTTGTCTCTTTTTTTTTTTTTTTGCACCTACACCCTCTCTGCATCGTCCCATGCGGCGCACAGGGAATGGCTTCTCTCCTGGTCCCACAGCGCTCGGCTATTCCAGCAGTCCGCCCACAGCCGCTGAGAGAAAGGTGTGAATTAGGACGAGGAGTCATTACCAGTCTGGTGCCGCTCTTCCTGGCCGGCATATGTGTGAGATGGTGCCTCCGTGTGCAGAGTGCGAGCAGACTTTAGTGGTAAAACTTGATTTTTTTTTTTTGCATCAAGGCAATAAACTACAAGGAGCTGAGCCATGAAATTTTTGCATGTGTGTTCTTTACTCGTGAAAGATGTGCAACAACAATATTCATATTCCTGGATGTTTAGTACCCTTCGCACACTTTGGCTGCACTTATCTGAAGGGGAGAGTAAAGCACCTGGAGGATTTCAGGCCTCCAAATGAGGGCAAAGTAGTTTTGCAGAGTGATGAGATGTCTGCTGAATGTCTTCTGTTATGAAATGGGGCTGTGATGTTATCCAGACTTCTACATGTATCTGATATTTTCATTAATGGTGGGAGGATATTCCCATCAGTGATGGGTCTTGTCTTATTTAGAAAGCTAATGATGTGGTTTTCGCTCTCATTAATGTCTGATTGAGTTCAGCTGTGCCTCCCGGTATTTAGTCCGTGTTTATTTCCTCAGTATTTGTCAGGTCTCGGTCTTGTTCCTGCAGCGCCATCTTTAGTGTCGTCACTCGGCTCCTGCGCAGCTTGATTTTTGACTCGTGTGTCTGACGTTTTCCTGCCATGCTAAGTGCTTTTCGCTACTTTTCAGCAGCTGTTAAAGTGCCTTTTCATTTCGCCACCAGCCAGTCCCCGTTCCCTCTTTGTCTGCGTTCGGGTCTAATCGATGACGAGCATTGCTGCAGCACTGTGGCGTGAGGCCTGCTAAGCTAACAGACTGGATTCATGTGCGGCGAAGGCACGGCTGGCAGACTAAACTTTGTTTCATACTTCAGTAAAGATGTGGATGCTCTCATTCTGGCGTTTTTGATGTTTACGTGTTTATTTTCAGACGACAGGGCCGTTGGCTTTTAGCTGCGTACTCCTCACAAGTGGCTTCCTCGTGTACGTTCCTCCTCCACGCCTACGCCCTCTCTATTCTGTGTGAGACCTTAAGCAGCTCTCATAAACAGTTCATGGCAGGATCACTTTTCTAAATGGTAAAGAGAGATGTGGGAGGTGACCCAGTGGAGAGCACTGAAACACTGAAACCATCTTTATGTGGTTTTATGCCACTTATTGGTGAGTCATATCTCTTACTCATTTTTACTGTTGCTTTTCATTGAGCCAGCTAGGGCTCAAAGGTACCCGTTGTACCATTTAATGGATACTTTATCTAATATGTCACATTGTATGCTGTTTTCAACAGGTTACCAGCAGCGATTTGAGTGGGGATTGACCTTTACCACTGCTATTTTCCACACTTCAATATATTCACTGTATTGATGAACTGATATATGATTTCCCCTTTGCAGCTGACCCTATTTTCTCGATAACACCAAAACGCGACAAAGGTGCCGCAACCAAATGTGCCTTCTGGCTTTGCGGGTAAGAAAGAGCGAGGGATGCAGGAACACAAGCGGCTCACAGCTGCTGTCTGCAAGATGGATGTTCATCCACGTTCGGTCCCTCTTCGGGCCGCTCGCCCTCTCTCCATCATGCCTGCCCCTTTACGGTCTGGAGCTTTCTCTTGCTCCGCCTGCCCGCATATTTCATCCGATAGCTGTATGAGACACATTCACTTAGCACATAAGGTAGTCATCAACCCAGGCATGCACGGAAGGGGACACGTGCACACATGCTATAGCTGCAGGAAGGAAAGTTGGTGCATTAAAGGGAATAGGGAAAAAGGCCTCAGTATTTCCACAAGGAATAAGATTTACTTTAGTTTTTGGTTTTGGCATTGGAGGACTACCTGCAGCTTCTCATGGACATGTAAAGATTTCTGCAAATTACATGGAAGACTAGTGCTTGGAATGCAATCAGGAATCAGGTATCCTGATCCCCAAAACAGCCATCTATCCATTTTCTCAAACTGACAGAAATATCTCATGTTTTTTATGAGGCAAAAACCTCAGACTGCTTCAGTGCAAACGCTTCTACAGCTTCTGGCATCTCTCTGTGATGTAAGCGAATATCTCCAACACGCTCATCTCAGCGCAGGAGCCTCCACCTGCTTGTCTCTCAAACTTAGAAGGAAATATGAGAAAGTTGACTTAAAGGGAACGAGACTTGGTTTGAATTTTTTTTTTCCAGTTGCTGTCACCTGTGTTCTGTCCATCAGGTTACAACTAAGTAAATATATTTTAAAAATTCAGTGTAACGTAGGAACACAGTAGGACTCTAGCTTACAGAATGAGTGGACTATGCTTAAAAAATGTAAATGTTAAAATGTCGGTGGAGTGCTTCGGTGTTCACACCGGAGCAATATGTGTCGCTCTCCTGGATCAAAATGGAGGCAGTGCTCTTTAAAAACTACCCGTTCCCATGGTGAGTCGTGGCACCTGAGCTCCATTGTTGATGGCTTTTCATTTTCGTTACATGCATATGCATGTATCTCAGAACTATGGGCAATTTAGAGTGACCAATTAACCTGACCCCACTAACTGCATGTCTTTGGGAGGAAACCCACGCAGACAAAGGGGAGAACATGCAAACTCCACACAGAGAGGCCCGGGCCGAGGTGGAATCGAATGCAGACCTTCTAGCTGTGAGGCAACAGTGCTAAGCACCGCAACACCGTGCTGCCTAGACTGCAAGTTCATTAGAGTTAATTAAAACTAAACTATAACACGGTGTGAAACACCCCTCGGTTCTTTTTATATTGCGTCCAATGAGACAGACTTTCTTGTAATTTTTTAAACTGGTCTTGATCAAGATTTCTCCAGATTCTTCTTTGGACATTGGCTGCTTTTTCACTCATTTTCAATCCAGTCCTTGTACCTGTTGTTTGTTTGCTTGTTTTTTAAGCCACTTAACTGTCAATCATTCAAGGATTTAAAAAAAAAAAAGGCTCCTAGCTCAAGGGATGAACCAGTGTTGAGTCTTCCCAAAAGAGACAACAAGAACTGTGTCTCTGGGCACAGCCTGTCACAGAAACACATTGTTTGTTCCCATTTCTTTATCTGTAACAACAACAACAAAAAAATGCCAACAATAACACAGTTTGACAGGCATAAAATTATATTTTTGCACCACAAAGGTGATGTTCAAATCACAGTGTGCATTATGGACTTAAAGAAACTGAGGAAACTAGACAAGTGGAGGACAAAAGGAGAAGAGTCTTCTCTTTTTTGTGCTTTCCAGTGTATACATACCATGGCTGTTGGTTCGCTAAGAATACCTCAGTCACAGTCAACTAAAATGTAAAAAGGCGAGACATACAAAACAATGAACCTATATTATTTAAACAAAGGGGGAAATGCTGGGAGCTTTCTGGTGTTTTAACATTGAAGCATTAAGTGAAAGTAGCAAAAACACACTGAAACTGATCGTGAGCTACAGCCACGTAAAGCAGACTTCAGCATTTTGGCTGGTGTTTCAGACTAACCTGGCTTTTTTTCAGCATTTAGCTGTATCTTCTCTCCTCCCTTTTTATCGTGTCTAACACTACGTGGTTCACATTATCTCCCTCGCTGAGAGAGAGCGGGCCATCGTGCACACGCTAAAGCACATCGTGGAGATTGCAGAGAGAAAGCACGGTCCGTGCCTGACCCTTTGATAATGTGTGGTCCGTAAACTGTTTGCTGATCAAGCTGACTGTTCAGTGCAGGCTAGAACAACCCTCAGGCCACCGGGAAATGTCTTCCTGAGGACAAGTCCACTCCTTAGACTGGATGTCATTCAAATGTTCAGTTTATACAGCAGACAAAATAAGGATATTAAACCATAGTAAGAAGATAAGATAAGATAAAACTTTAATGATCCCACGATGGCGAAATTTGCACATTACAGCAGCTCAGTACAGAGAAAAATGAAAGGATGAATAAAAACAAATGAAATGAAATAGAACAGAACACTATATACATAAAATATATATCAATATCAATACACATATACATATACACACATATACACACACATCAAAACACTACATACAGATATCAAACACACTATACACATTTGTAGCCGGTCACTGATGATAAAAAAAATCTAGTCACTCCAGATGCACATAAAAATACGGTATATGGACAAACGTACTGGGCCATCGACACATTACACCTACAGGAGCTTCTTGGCTATAGAAGGCCATTCCAGGAAGCTCCCGGTGCACCGTTTTTCTGCTGATGTTAATGCCAGAAGAGGTTTGGAACTCGGTGCCTCAGCACGCAGTGACCCCGCTCTATAACTTTCTGTGGTCTGCTACTTTGTGGCTGAGTAATAAAAAAAAAAGGTTTCAAAAAAGTTGTATCAATACAATAACACAACGAGGTGAGGGGCCATTTTTATCATCCATCCGTCCATTCACTTTCGCTTATCCTGTTCTTGGTCGGGGGGAATGACATAGGGCGAGAGGCAGGATACACCCTGTACAGGTCACCACCCTGTCGCTGGGCCTCACAGAAAGACGGACACACCTACGGGCAATTTAGAGTGGCCAATTAATTAACTGCGTGTCTTTGGACTGTGGGAGAGGGAAACATTCAAACATGTTTACAAGGCAAAAACTGAGTTTGTGCAATTCTAAGAAGCTTGAAAGTCAATATTTGGTGTGCCCACCTTTATTCTTCAACACAGCCTGAACTCTCAGGTTTTCTTGTAATCACTTCTCACCCCCAACCGGTCACGGCAGATGGCTGCCCCTCCCTCTGCCTGGTTCTGCTGGAGGCGTCTTCCTGTTAAAAGGGAGTTTTTCCTTCCCACTGTCACCAAGTGCTTGCACATAGTAGGTCGTTTTGATTGTTGGGTTTTCTCTGTAATCATTGCATCGTCTTTACCTTCCATTATAAAGTGCCTTGAGGGGACTGTTTGTTATGATTTGGTGCTACGTGTATAAGTATGAATAGTTCTCCAGGCTTCTTGAAGGACAGTCAAAGCCCTTCTTTGGATGTTGGCTGCCTTTTGTTCTGTTCTCTGTCAAGATGATCCCACACTGCTTCAGTAATGCTGAGGTCCAGGGCAATCCCTGACTGTTCCATTGTTTGATTTTCTAACTATGTGTGCTTCTGATGCTCTGGCATTGTGTTTGTGATCACTGTCATGCTGAAAAATAGAGCTGCTGAAAATCAGACACTTTCTAGATATTATTGCATGGTGGCATCAAAATCTAATTCCACCAGTTTTCCCTGTCAAACCTTTTTATCTTTGGAATTTTTTGTAGATTTAGATTCGGCTAAAGAATTGGGAACAAATGACATGTTTTTGTGACAGGCTGTTAATCAAGTGCCTAAAGATACAATTTAAAATTGGCTCTTTGCTAAATTGTCCGTTATGGGTACACGCAAGGGTCATTCTAGAATTGGAGGATAATTTAGGCTTCAAAACTTTTAAACAAAACAATTTAACCTTTATTTCAACAAGTATTTGACCATCAACCAGCTCAGGAATCAAAGGCACACTTTTTAATCAGATATTTTAGTTATGTCCTATGCGTGGCGCTACACTGTCACTAGTACTCTAGACCCTAAAAAGCAAGTACACTTTTTAAAAAGTAAAAAAAAAGTCGATTGATGGATGGATTTCAAATGTATTGTTAATTAAATTCTTGACCATTAAATTAAAGATAGTCACCGTCACACTGAATGCTCATTCAAGTTCAAATAAGACTGGACTTATATTCATTTAAGCAACTTTCGAAATCTACCTTGCCCAACTTTTCAATAGTCACATGTTTGTTTTTAGTTCTATTACAGAGGTTCTTCAATTATCTGTGGAAGTATCAGTAACTTAGTGGTCTACTTACACAAGATCAACAACACAAAACAAACACTGAAAGAAAGATTGTATGTGTTTCCTAATTACTATAGGGATTTGTATTGTGTGGAACTGTAGACTGAGGTATATATTGTTTCCAGTGAATTATGTGACAATGCGTTTCAGGTCATTTTACGGAGTTAAAGGGTAACGAATAGTGTAACAAATTACTTTTAACGGCGATTAAATTGAGTAACGTACTGCATTACTTTTCAGATAAGTAAGGAGTAACATGTAACGCATTGCTTTTATTGAGTAGCAAACACTGGTTACAAGTAGCAGGTCAGTGCTAGCATTAGTGCTTTTTCAGAAAAAGATGCTGTGGAAGGTAGTCATAGAAATAAAGAAGTCTGAAATTAATCTGTCTTTCTTTGGTAATATGGGTAACCAGGCTGTACTGGCTAAAATGGCACACCCAGTCTAGTCAGAAAAGCACTGGAAGCATTCCTCTGAAAACGGTCTGGGACTGATTTGAAAATGAGCGAACAAGCAGCCACTGTCCAATGAAAACTGAACGCAAACATCAATATCCACTGCAGAGGACTGAAATTGATGAGAGGGGTTAACTTATATAATTCCACAAGCTTCTGCAGATTGTTTCACCTTTGTCAGTCCAAGTAATTAAAAGCCACTTTTCCAGTGTGATGAAATGATGATTTTCAAGAAGAAAATCATCTTGGGACCTTATCTCGTGCAGGGTGATGATCTACAGACATGTGACTCACCCAGGAAGTTTGCCAAGAAGGGCTTAGTAAATCAAACATAATGTGGTTCTCTTGCCGCGGCCAAAAATTCATATTTATCACAATGATGTGACATTAAGCCCTTAAGATGTATGAACATGAGGGAGGAGTGATATTTTGCGTGAGTAAATGAGAATGCATATAAATGATATTATCATAACCCATAAAAATATTGACCAGGCAATTTGGTATTGATGAGCCCCACTTGTCCCACTCTTCCTGAGCAGTTTTTCCCAGTTCTCTCAGCTGATGGGTACCCTCATCTCACTGCCACTTTCAGCTCTTTCCGTGCATGTTGAGTCGGGTTGAGATCAGGATCCATCTATAAGGCCAATTCAGAATCCTTCACTGTTTTCCTCCTGTCTATTTTAGGTGCTTTTAGATTTTCATTCGAGCATCTGTGACCTGCAGCTGAGACAGACTGTCTGACATTGAAGGGATCTTTCCCTCACCTTGCTAATCTATTGATTTCACTGTTGCCTGTTCCAGACAAGGCAGAGCAGCCCCTTAATGTGACTGCATCTCCTCTGTTTTACAGTGGGAAGCTGGTTTATTCTTTGTTTCTTTTGTGGACTCATGTGACTAATCGAAACGCTATGAATTTGTTTTGTGGGATCAAAGGGCATTCTTTCAGAAACACTGGGAGCTGCCAACGTAAATTATAACAGACTGCAGACTAAGGATGGAAATCAAGCATCACGTTCGGTGGACAGCCAATATCAGATTTTATAATCCATCTGAGTCATATGCTCCTGAGGAATCAATTCTTTCTTATTAACGCTGGCATGTTTTTCTGACAGTTGCTCGCTGTAAAACAATGATGTCAAATTAATGACAGTGGAGCTTTTGCACACCTGAGTCTGCTTCACACTCGGCGATAGTACTCATTTCACACAGAAAGCCGAGTAGAAAACAATAAGGACATTGAGAAATGATGATGACCTACATGTAAGGTCATCATCATACATATAGGTCGGGCGCTTCGTGTCGTGGATGTGCAGCTGACAGATTTGCAGCAGCTGTTTCATGCTGTCAATATGGACCAAAATCTGTGAGGGATGTTTCCAGCACCTTGTTGAATCTGTGTCACAAAGAACTAAACTGGTTTTGAAGGCAAAAGGGGGTCCAACTCAGTACCAGCAAGGTGTGCCTAATAAAGTGTCTGGTGAGTTTTATTATGTAGTAATGTTAAAATGGATAAAATTTAAAAAGCTCTCCAGGGGGAATGAGGTGGAGCCTATATGACCTGTCATCAGTTCTAAAATCTCCACTCCTTCCTGCCTCTCTGCTAAATGGGCTGGTTACACAATCGCTTCCACGGTTCCACTGCTTTCGGTTGAAAATGGCAGCGTTCTACACCCGATGCCTGCAAGAGCTCCCAAAATTAAATACCACCGATGTTCATCGGATTTGCGGGGTGATGAAAGCCCCAGCCAGCAAACTGGATAAAGGATTTAAATTATATGCTCCATCATATATACACAAGTATGAAGGTAAAAAAAAATAACTACAGATTAACGTTAGCTAAGCTTCTGTGTGCTTCATTCAATATTAATTTTGTACATAACCTCTCAACATGTGTTCTTAAACAATATTTTGTCTTATCCTAAACTGTAGATGGAGTTTTATTAACTAATGTCACTCTTGGTGTTATCCATTATGTGTGTGTGTCTATATACAGTGTTTTCATTATGACAGGAAACACTTTCATTTTACTCAGTCGTTCTCAAACTTTTTCCATCACATCCCACTTTGGGGGATGAAATCTCTTAACGCCCCACGAGGGTCGAAGCGACACAGCAGCTCTATGTAAAGTAAAGAAGGTGACGATGGAAAATATCGCTAGCCACTATGCTAACGTACCTGCTGCCGTATACTAATAGATTTCCCAGTTCTGTTTTTCCCAGCCGTGAAAATTAACCTCATGTTCGATTTTTGTTTCACATTACCTTTCTCCCACATTACTTTTCTCCCACATTACTTTTCTCAGAGGTTGTTTGCGTCCCACAGTTTGAGAAACACTGATTTAACTGATGCTGAAATTGGTATATTTGAAACCGCAAAATTCTTCAAAAGTCCTCCTCAGCTCCCGTCCGCCCACTTCCATGCATCGGCTCATTCATGCACAGCTACACACACTAACAACGCCTGGAGATCACTTTAGTGTCTGTATCAGTTCATTTCACCGGAGACAATTATGGCAAGTGCAGGAGGCAAGTGTAAGCTATAAACTCGAACTTACGAGCAAAAATATGAGATTATAAAATTTGTGGAAGCAAATCCAGAGATGAAGCAGAAGCAATTGCAGCAAAATTTGATATTAGACCCGAAACTGTCGGATATTTTGAAGAATCTGATTTTACCCGACTTATACTTAAGACGGATTTTTTACAAGTCGGATTAAATTCCATGGGCCATTTTAATCCGACTGAGGCGATTTCTACTGTATTTGTTTTTGCAGTGTATCTTATTTTGAAGGATGCTTAAACATTACCATGGCAACAAGAGAGCGTGGGCAGAGAGGATGTTATTCTTGCCGTGGCGTGATGTTAGGAGGACGCTGCTGATAGAGTTACATATGAATACACAGTGGATTCACATTTATTATTATACTCTATCATTTATTTTGACATTTTTATCCGCCACACCTTAAAGGCTGGTCTGTGGACACTAAACCAGTCTGTGGCTCAAAAAAGGTTGGGGACCACTGCTCTAAATGACCACCAATGTTGAGTGTAACCCTCATATGTTTTACTATTTGTTGTCAAACTAGTAGCTGCATGCATTTTAAGGTTAAAGTAGCAAAGGTGAAATACAAGGTAAGCACATTTCTCTGGATAATCACTGTAATGACGGGCAAATCGTCAAATTAGGCAAAATTAGTTTACAATTAGCTTAAACTTAGCTGGTTAGCAGTACGGCTAATAGGCTCTAAATGACTACCAAGTGAAAAAATTTGGCAGCAGGTTATTTCATTTTGCTGATATCCAATTACAGCAACTCAAAATGGTACTCAGTTTGTGTGGCCTCCACGTGCTTGTATGCATGCCTGACAGCACTGGGCCATGCTAATGAGACACCTGATAGTATCCTGGGAAATCTCCTCCCAGATCTGTACCAGGGCATCACTGAGCTCCTGGAGAGTTTGAGGTGAAATATGGCCATTTCAGATGGACTGAAATATCATGTCCCAGAGGTGTTCTATTGAATTTAGGTAAGGCAAACATGGACCAGTCATGCTGTGAATTCCTTCATCCTCCAGGAACTGCCTGGACACTCTCACTTAGGGCTGGGCGATATGGACCAAAAGTAATATCTCAATATTTTTTAGCTGAATGGCGTTATACGATATATATCTAAATATTTTTTCTTCCTAAAAGGTATAAACAAAAAGGCACTTCTGAGCCAAAGCTACATGTCCCAAATGTCACACAGGCACTTTTATTAACATTCAGCTGTAGACATACATGAGAAATTGCTCAAAAATAAACTACTGGCATATTTAAATAATAATGCTCCTCAAATAAATTAATGCTTTTTTCCTCTATAAACAAAAAGACTCACAGCTGTGCTATTAAGAAAAGATACAGAGCAAAAATAGCAAAAGGCTGACTTATTCTTTAAAAAGCGAGTCTGGTGAAGTCTACTTCACTGGAAAGTGCTTCCTCCTGTGTGTACTGCTGTACATCTAGTACTCTGTGAACAGACTGAATGAACTAAACTCCATTAAGGTCACGTGACTTACGGTACAAAACCACCCTCTGCTTTCTAGTTGAGGTATGGCCAGGGACTCTTGGGGGTCCAGGCGATGCCAAAGTGTACGAACGGACGCAGTACAAAGGCTGTATGAACACAAAACACGGCAACAGCGGAGGATTTCAGGTTTCAGGACCCTAGCCAAACACAAAATTTAATAACTCAATTTCAACATGCTTCTGGAAAGGGGCATTCTACAGCTACAGCTTTGACTCAAATGACACATGGTATAGAAGGTATAGAAGAAATGAAAATGGTTGGTGTAGTTCTATTGGGTTTTACAGCCGCATTTGATATAATTAACCATGATAGATTGTTAAATAAGTTAGAATTCTTTAATCAAAATGTGTTGTTTTGGACAAGGAGTTATTTAACTAATAGGAAACAGTTTTCCTAAATGGAACAATGTCGGATACATTGACTGTAGTCTGCGGAGTGCCTCAGGAAAGTTGTCTGGGACCACTGCTGTACACTATATTTACAAATGATTTGCCATTTGTTCTTAAAACAGCTACTACTTCTATGTATGCAGATGATTCAACTATAGATTTAGCGGCTAATACCGAAAAGGAACTAAATAAGGCTTTGAATGTTGAGTTAAATTCAGTAGTCAAATGGGTAAAGAATAATACATCGGTGTTGAATGTGTCCAAAACGAAGAGCATGATAATTGGCTCAAATTATACTATGAGGAGGAATATGGTTTTAAAGGTTTTTATTAATGATGTATCTGTAAATCAAGTCCATAAGACTAGGCTACTGGGGGTGATCCTAGCTAATAAATTATCCTGGATGGAACAAATTAATAAATTAGTAGTCAAAATGGGATAAATTTTTGACACCAAAATCAACTGAACAACTAATCCAGGCTTTGATATCGTCACATATGGATTACCGCCCAGTGGTATGGTCTAGTGGAAAAATGTATCAGATTAAAAAAAAACAGCATTCATGGCAGCATGAGTGGTTCTTTGTTGTAATTTTAAAACAAATATAACGATGCATCAAAGTCTTAATTGGTTAACAGTAGAAAAAAGATTACTTTATTGTTGTTTGTCAGAAATATTATTGTTACAAAGATTCCAATGACTTTGTATGAAAATTTGTATTTAAGTGTGAGTAAACATGAATATTGTACGAGACAGGTCTTGCAAGGACGATTTGTATTACCCAAAGTAAGGACTAACTCAATTAAAAGAACAGTGTTATATAGAGCAATTGTCACGGCTGGGTGCTGGCAAGGCAGGGAGGACCTCAGAGCAGGACAGGAGGCAAGGGCTGAGCTTATACTGAATGTTTATTTAAAACCCTGGAGTCACCAACACGAAAACTCTAAAAAAAAAACAAACACAAAAACTCAAAATACAAACTGAAGCACACAGCAGTCACCTACATAGACGTAAACAATGACGAGGACCCAAACAAGGAACAGAGGAACACTAAGGGCTTAAATACACACAGGGGGATTAGGGCAAGTGAAAACACCAGGGGACGACAGGTGAACCAAATAAACCTAATGACACAAGGGAAGCAAAACTGAACACAAAGCACAGGGAACACGAGACTGTCAAAATAAAACAGGAAATGATCAACATAACACACGCAGACTAAACACAGGATCACGCATACTAAGAAAACTAAAAAGAAACAACCCAAAATTACAGTGACATAGAACTAAACAAAAAGGAAGTCAAAACACTGGGCCACCAGCCCAGGACCATGACAGCAATGAAGGGATGGAATTCACTGCCAAAGCAAATAATGCAAGAAACAAGTATAATCAGTTTTACAAAAACTCTTAAAACAATACTTATTAGGTAAGGGATTTTTATAATAATAAAAAAATGTTTATACAAATTATAAATTATGTGTGCTATATTATGGATATGTAACTAAATACTATGTTTTTGTCATGTCCCTGCCTCCATGCTGGCTGCCTCCTTCTCTGTATGTGTGTGTCTGTGTGTGTGTGTATGCTTTGGCTCCATGGCTGCGCCTCCAGAGGTGGCTCCAAAGAGTGGGTCCCACCCACGCGGTTACGCACCTGCAGTCCCTGATCCGTATTACTCACCTGTGGGCTGATTGAGATGCCAGCCTCAATAGACAGAATACTTATTCCCTTAGAAACCAAATCATAAGCACAGACACAGAACGGTCTTCAGAAATATTTTTTTTGTGTTTGAGTGGGTGGGTTGAGTCTGTTCAATTGACTTTTCAATACACAAAGTTTTCAATCAGTTACTGAAGAAAACAGCTGTTGTTCTTTTTTAAAGGATAAATCCTACATTTCCTCAGGCTGGTTAAACACTTCAAACACGTGATAACAGAGCCGGCTCCTATTTGGTGCCCAAGGTGGGTTGAAGGTAAGAACTGCTACCTGAGATGCATAACTCGCCCCCTCCCCCTCTTCCACAGTGTGCAGGGTGCAAGACCAGGTCAGGGCAAGGTCAAGCGGAGGTGTGTGTGTGTGTCTGTGCACAGGGTAAGATAAGATGCTTCCCTTTGAATGCCTCAAGTCACAGCTGCAGGTGAGCACTGACAGATTTCACTGTATGTATGCAGTTCTTTGGACATCTGTGAGAGGTCAGCCACAGATCCTGTTCACAGAGTGTGTTTGTTCTTCAAGCTATTTGATCTGAATCACACACTGGCTTTCTGTCCATTTCATGTGAACTCGTCTGGTAGAGATGACCTTTAAGAGAAACACATGGCAAACTCCAGACGCTAAAAAAGGCATTTCTTGATACAGAAACAAGATCAGTTCTGAAAAATAATGAAACCTTTGCAGTCAGACACTGTCCACCTATCAAGATATCCCAGAAAGCCCGTTTGTGTTTTGGCTCAAATAAAAGCAGCTATAACAAATTACTGACCAGATATTTTGCAACGTGCATGAAATCCGTGCAAACAATGATATTTGCTGTGTTATGTTGCTCATATTCCTTCACTACATCCATAAATCTTCTCTGTGGTCTTCCTCTTTTCCTCCTGCCTGGTAGCTCCATATTGAGCCTTGTCTCTCTTTGTCTCCAAATTCAACTTGAGCTGTCCCTCTGATGTCCTCATTTCTAATCCTGTCCATTCCGGTCATTCCCGACAAAAACATTAGCATCGTCAACTCCACCTTCAGCTCCATCTCCTTTCTTTCTTTTTTTTTTCAGTGTCTCCAAACCATACAGGTGATACTCACCTCCACAACTAGCTTCACCACCTCTCTTATGCACTGTCCGTTGGTTTGGACGGTGACCCCAGGTATTTAATGTCATCTACCTTCACTACCTCTACTCCTTGCCTGGTCACCTTTGCACCTCACTCACACACGTGTATTCTGTTTTGCTTCTACTGACTTTCATTCCTTTTGTTTCTCTCCAGGCTTTCTTCCAGCTTCTCCCTACTCCCACTACAGATCACAATGTCATCTGCAAACATCATAGTCCACGGAGACTCCTGCCTGACCTCATTTAAGAAGGCTCTCAAAGGCAATTTGTGATATAATCTCACCCCCTGAACCCAGCCTTTGCTCCTATTGCACACATCATTCATACATGTCCTGCACCACCCTCACATACTTCTCTACAACTCCTGACTTCCTCATGCAGTACCATAGTTCGTCTCTAGGCACCCGGTCACATGCTTTCATAACGCTTTCCCATATCTTGATGGTATGGCTCATCAACTCTCTCAGCTCTATCTCATCAGCTCTCCACATCGACCTTGATCTTTAAAATGGGTGCTAGTCTCTCAATTTCCAAGACTGTATTAAACAATATGGTCAAAAAGTCCACTGCCCTCTCTGCTAGACATCTCCATAGCTCCACAAGTATGTCATCTGGACCACCAGCCTTTTCACTCTTCATTCCCTTCATAGCTGCCCTCACTACCTTCTATCTAATCCGCCGCACTTCCTGTTTCCCTAACCGTCCTACATCTGTCCCCCTCCCTCTCATTTCCTTCATTCATCAGCACCTCAAAGTACTCCTTCCACTGTCTCAGCACAGTCTCTTCACTTGTTATCATATTTCCAGAAATATGATAACGCTGACTCCAAACCTGCTTACCCCACTTCTTCTTCCTTCATCTTCAGCCAACAGAAGCACAGTTTCCACCAGCACCCTGTTAGCAAACAGTTAGTTTGTCATTGTTAGACCAGACCCCAATAAATCCAGCATGGAAATCTCTTTCTTAATGATCTGCATGTTTGACTGGCCAAAGATTTCATCCTGGACGCCCTTCCTGATGTGACCCTGCCCATTTATCCAGGCTGTCTCTCAGTGTCAGCTAACTAACCTAACCAACTCAGAAATAATGATACTGTAGTTAATTTTAGCATAATCTCCTAAATGCTATCTAATAATACTAGTTAGCTTAACAGTAGGAATAAAATAAAAGATAACTGGGTTGTCTGTCTCTGTTAGTCTTTTGATGGACTGGTAACTTGTACATGATGTATCCTGTTTCTCATCCACTGTTACCAGGCATGGGCTCCAGCAGCCCATGACCCTGAATTGGATAAGTGGTTTTAAAAAAAAATGAATGGATGGATTGATGGGTAGGTAGAATGCCAGGCATGGAATGAAAGGGTGGTCCTGCACAGGAGAGCGAATGGTAAAGGGCCCTTCATGACATTTATTCTGTTGTATTGGACTTAAATAGAAATAGAAATCCCTTTATTTGTCCCACAATGGGGAAATTTCAGTGTAGGAGCAGCAAGCTATTATACACAATAGATACTATAAACACAATAAGAAAACAATAAAAAGTATGAAAAGATAAAAATAAGTAAGAAAATACAAATACAGAATATACAAATAAAAAACTGTATACACTATGTACAGTATAGGTAATATAGACAATATAGACAATGACCAATCAAATGTCAGTAGTGTAGATATGTACATAGTAGGCACTCTTATGTCTGGGAGCAGTGCTGGTTAAAAAGTCTCTCAGCTGCAGGCAGGAAGGACGTTCGATAGTGCTCTCTCACACATTTGGGATGCAACAGTCTGTCCCTGATGGAGCTCCTCAGATCTGTCACAGTTCCATACATGGGGCGGGAGTCGTTTGACAGCACAGAGTACAACTGTCTTGTCATCCTCCTCTCCGTCACCACCTCCACTGTGTCCGGGGAGCAGCCCAGGATAGAACTGGCCTTATTGATGAGCCTATCCAGTCTCTTCCTGTCAGCAGCAGGCATACTGCTCCCCCAACACACCACACTGTAAAAAAGAGCTGATGCCACCACAGAGTCATAAAAGGTTTTCAGGAGTGCCCCCTGCACTCCAAAGGACCTCAGTCTCCTGAGCAGGTAGAGTCTGCTCTGACCTTTCTTACAGAGTGCAGTGGTGTTGTCTGACCAGTCCAGTTTATTGTTTAGATGAACACCCAGGTACTTATAGGATGTGACCCTATCAATGTCCATACCTAGGATGTTCACCGGTGTGGGGGGGAGTGCACTTGTGCCTGTGGAAATCCACCACCAGCTCTTTGGTTTTGCTTGCATTGATTATGAGGTGATTCCTTTGACACCAGCTCTCTGTATTCCTCGTCATCCTCATCTCGGATCATCCCGGATGAACCGTCAGCCACTTTGTAGACTATGTTAAGATGCCCAACGCTAGTTGTATGTTATCAAAGCGCTATCAAAGCGGTAAAAGGAAATCCTTTGACCTGCACCTGCAAAGTGACCATTTCTTCAAATGTCACTCCTTTGTTGCCTCTAACCTCAACACACGTGAGTCCCATTGGAACATTTTACTGTTACAAATGACTTGTCAAGAGTTTGTGCTCAGTCCTTCTTTTTGAGCATGTAAATTGGGTGACATAATGTTGCGTGAAATAACACAACATGAATGAAATAACTCAAATCATTTTCTGTTACTGGTTTTGAAATGTATAAAATGTTTTCCCCCCCCTTTGTTAATGTAACAGTGTTGCCTTTTATCGCTTCCATTTTGAGTTTTGTTTTGGGAGGCTGCTTTCCTCCTCGCGGGCCAGATTAAGAGAGTCTGGGAGTCCTACTACATGTTTATAATAAAGTTTAAATACCACAGATCTTGTCTGTATTACATCACCACAGCTTTCTGTGACGATGTGGTCAAGGCCTTTTTGGTATTTTAATTAGTTGTTCCGACAACACCACCAGAGGGAATTTCACCCTCTGGAATATATTAATTTGGGTTTTTATTGTAGATCTAAGAATACCTTGAATGCACAGGTTCGAAATTTGACAGGAACAGAGATATGGTTCTGGAAATATAATTTTGTTTGATAAAATTAAAAATAAGGCTGCTACAGTGATGGTGCTCTTGCACCCTCAAAGTAAACAATACAGCAAATAAAAACCAAACTGGACTTACCAGTAGCAGGGGACCTCAACAACAGAAAGAAAACCAAAAATAATCACGACAATACACACAACACAGCAATCTCTCCCCAAGTGCTGTACAGGAATGTGACCACAAGCTAGACAAAACCCCACCACCAAGAAGGGCCCACACTGCTACTGGCTCGTCAGTCTCCACTTACGCCTACAGACAAGAAGAAAAAGGAAAATAATTAAAAACCAATAAAAATGCTCACAATGAGGTGCAATAATCACACAAATGAGAACCTTATCACAATTTAGCAGCAGAAACTAAAAATAATAAAACACATTCTAAAATACTGAATATAAAAAATAATCACAGTGAGGTTTAAGAAAAGCACTTAAAACCTGAACATAAAACAACCAAAATCACAATTCAGGAGGACGCCAAGCTAGTATCTATACCACCACGGCATCACAGTCAGTTCCGGTACGATGCATTGACCAGTGGCGATATACTTAATCCAGGTGGATAATACTTTGTTAGCAAGGCGTCACAGTATCTGCTTCCGGATGAGACAGGAACCCTTCGTCCAGACAGTAAACCTCTAGGCAAAACAGCAGGCTGGTGATAAGGGGAAAAATCACTGCTGGCATGGATAAAATAATCCAGTTTTTAAAAAGCCAGGAATCCTAAAGAGAAACAACAAGTTACCTTATGACCTATTATACTGAAACTATTACCATTGCAGGGCCAGCATATTGCCATTAGGTAACTTACCAGAGAGGTAAAGTCACAGATACACCGTCGCGCTAAAAGTCAAGGCTTCTGTTCCGCGGCTACACTGCAATTAAATGCACGTCAGTAACGCTCACACACCCTCAGTAGTTTCAAAGCGGCGCCTTCCTGTTGTAGTCACACGATGAGTTACAATTCGACAGGGCTGCTCTGTTACTTCCGCACACGCTTCGTCCTCAGCAAAAGGAATAACGAGGCCCACAAACTGCCTGCCTTTATCCAAGCGGATGCCACTTTACAATCAAGCACAGGTGTGGTATGATGTCATGTGATGAGCGAGCGAGCAAGAGGGAGAGACAAAAGGGAGCATTCATGCACCACAACCCAGGTCGGCCACATTTCAAAGAATCCAGGGATAAATGCAATCTGTTTTTAATTTACTCTTAATGTAATATCTACAGCATACAAGTTATGTAACTTAAAAGTATAAAAACTTAATTCAGTACTATTTAACTGTAGAAAGTGAGGTACACGGTTGCGTACACGGTAACATTTTGGGACGTGGTCAGAGCATTCATTACTTGAAAAGATGTACCCAGAGCTGTTTCTGCTTGGTTTATATCAATAAGAACACAATTCTACTAAAAAAATGAACAAACATTATGAATCAATACATTATTGCCCCACTGTACGGTTTCCATATGTTTCCACATGAACTCACTTCTAACACAGTTACAAAGGGCAAACCCCTGAAACACGACTCCGCATGAATGCTAATGTTGCTCTGCGGGATTCGTGATTAGCGGCTGTTTGCTAACACGCTCAATAAGATATGTTAATGTGTTCATACGCTCAGCCCCCACATGAAAATCAGTTAATGCACGTATTAATTATAAGCCTTTCAAACACTGGATCGGGTTGCTGCCGTCAGTACTTCTTGAAGCTCACTGACTGAACCGGACTAACGGATCATTTTATGTATAGCCTCACCGAGAACCAGCAAATCTGCCCTGAAGTGCTAAAGGAGCTGCTCTTTCAAGATATACTGTGTTTGAATCTGTCTTCCAACAAAACCCTGCTGAGTGTTATTGATCTGGTAATGCATCAGCTGCCTGCCTTTTTTCTCCTCTCACTCATTTCTTTTTTCTTTTCTTTTCTTTTGGAATAGAGCTCAGTTATTTTCACCACCAAAGGGATTCATTTATGACTGGATAATTAATCCATTAAGCTTAGATGTCTAATTTTAAAGACATTTTTAATCATGTTTTCACCAAATCTGAATATATTTGCCTCTTTGCTGGAGTCTCAGCAAACACACACCATGGTAAGACACTCAATGTTCTGCTTTTGAGTTATTTATCGGTTACGCCGACACAGGCGCATCAAAAAAACAGCATGTTCTTCAACAACTAGTACAAAAATAATTATGTTTTTCTTTTTTCTGTCCTTTGAACACTTCCGTGAGTGGCTCTAGCTCCGTTAGCCGTCTGTAGGCAGAGTAGTGCTGATCCATCTTATTATGGACAGATTATGGCTGAAGTTTGGGTATGGTCAGGGCACTAAAGGGGCAGAAAAGGGGTAAAAGATCATGAAAAGGGTAAAATAATAAATAAAAACGGCAGCTATGTGACAGGATGCTTACTTAGATCTCTCATTTCCAGTGAAAGTCATTTGTTAGGTGCAGAATCATCCAATATATATGTAAATTTTAGGATAATAGGGAGCGCTGAGCAGAATCACCCGTGCTTCACCATCAGCACTTTCCATTGAAGAAATCAGATGTCTAGCAGCAGCCAATCACATCACTCGGTTGTCAGAAGAGCGTGAAATGTAAATAAAGCTGGAAGAAGATGACCATGATTGGACTCTTGGCAAAATTTAAATCAGCTTTTGATTTTTCCTTATTGAGTAATATTTTACTCCATGTGTGACTACAGGGGTTTTGATGCAGGGCATGCTACAATACAAATGATGTTTCAGCAAGACCACATCAGCATAGCTTCACAGGAAGAGTCAACCAGGAAGGCTGCTTGAGTTTTGTTTTTGCAACATTTCATTTACATGTAGTCGTAGGAATAACTGATTTGCAAATTATTGCGAGATCATGCGAAAAAGAAAAGAAACTTACTGCTTCCAGAGGAATCAAGAGGGTACGTAGCAGCCAGGTGCTGATAGTCAAACACACTTGAATAAGCGATCATCAGCAAGTGTGAGCACCTCTTTAAAAAAGCAGAGGTTTGGGCAGTTTCTGCTCTGTGGCATTCAGCTGTGTGTTAACACAGTGCCACAATCTTCCCAGGAGTGGACGTCTCAGCAAATTCACCCCCTCAAGAGCTACATCTCAGGCTCTACAAGCCTGAGTTCGCATGTTAAATGTTAAAGTTCATGACAGTACAATCAGAGAAAGACTGAATGAGTTTGGCTTGTTTGGAAGGGTTGCCAGGAGAAAGCCTCTTCTCTTTAAAAAAGAACATGGCAGCACGGCTCAGGTTTGCAAAGTTGCATCTGAACGAACCAGACTTCTGGAACAATGTTCCTCATTTACTAACAGTAGGTATACATAGAGCTCCAGGTCAATGTGCTTCCTTATATAGAGAAATGGTGATGTGGTTGTGTGCAGATTGCAGGCAGCGAGCATGAGCCTGTTGATTTTGACTGACTCTACCAATGAGTTTACTAACATAAGCAGTAAGAACAAAATTGGCTGGGGTGCACATGCCATAAATCTGATGGTGATTTTGCATGCAAACTCATTTTCTGTGCAGGATAAAAACATTTCCACGCCCCAATGTCCTTTGAGGAGATGTTTGGCCATAATACACAGTGAAAATGTGGTGTTGTGTATGAGGTACGTATGTATGTAAGTCCAGACCTCAACTCATTTGAAATGTTGCAGCAGGATCTTAAGAGAGCTGTGTATGAACCCACAAACCAACCATCCATCCATCCATACTCTTCCTAAAAAGGAGAGGGTTGTGTTGTCTCCTAACGCTTCTGGTTTAGAGTGGCAAGATATGGGGGGGGGGCGTTCCAGTCAAAGAACGGCGGAGGCAGATTCCATCTTGAATTGTTTATTGGGCTTCACAGTTCCTTTCCCATCCAATTCGAATACATATGCATTGTTAGGCTGTTCATCCTCTTCACAGACAAAGTCTTGAATAATCAGGCCCCATCATATCTCAAAGAACTCATAGTACCGTATCACCCCAATAGAGCACTTCGTTCTCAGACTGCTGGCTTACTTGTGGTTCCTAGGATACTTCAGAGTAGAATGGGAGGCAGAGCCTTCAGCTTTCAGGCCCCTCTTCTGTGGAACCAGCTCCCAGCTTGGATTCAGGAGACAGACACCCTCTCTATTTTTATGATTAGGCTTAAAACTTTCCTTTATGATCAAGCTTATAGTTAGGGCTGGATCAGATGACCCTGAACTACCCCTTAGTTATGCTGCTATAGGCCTAGGCTGCTGAGGGGGGGGTCCCATAATGCACTGTTTCTTCTCATTCACCTTTATTTACTTGTTTATACTTCACTCTGTATTTAATCATTATTATTAATCTCTGGCTCTCTTCCACAGCATGTCTTTTGTCCTGTCTCTCTCCCCTCAGCCCCAACCGGTCGCAGCAGATGACTGCCCCTCCCTGAGCCTGGTTCTGCTGGAGGTTTCTTCCTGTTAAAAGGGAGATTTTCCTTCCCACCGTCGCCAAGTGCTTGCTCATAGGAGGTTGTTTTGAGTGCTGGGTTTTATTGTAGGGTCTTTACCCACAATACAAAGCGCCTTGAGGCGACTGTTTGTTGTGATTTGGCGCTATATAAATAAAATTGAATTGAATTGAATAGGCTGTAGTTACAAATTGTGAATTGTGGTCTGAAACAATAATAAACAAATAATCATCAGTATAACAATCATTACAATAATCATTATAACCCATAACTGAATGACAACAGCAAACTACAAATAAAAAAACTGTCTCCAGTCAACAGAATATCCCCAAAAGTCACATAACCCTGTATAAGAAGCTCCCAATCAACGCTAATGAGCACACGGAATTATAAAGTGCTCTAATAAAGGAAAATCATCAACGCATACAATTAAATAAGTTCAGAGAGACTTAAACTGCTTATTAAAGATGTCAAGCTCACCTTCACACAATTTACGCACAATGATAATACAAAGGAATACAAGTGAGCCCATTCTCCACGTTACTGCATCAGGGAAGAAACGAACTAAAGGCAGAGACTTCTGCTCCGCCCCTCACCTGTGGTGCAGTCAAAGGATGCATGTGACACTACGATGAGTTCATCAACATAGGAAATTCCAAACTCACGATAAACACCAAACACAATGCCATAAGGCAAACAAGAATAAACAGCGTGGGCTTTCTAACACTTCCTCTTATTTAATTCATGGTCATGGGGAGGCTGGAGCCTAGGCCCAGGGCAGGTTGCATCCAGGGCAGGCTGCCAGTCTGTCATAGGTCCTACACGAAGAAACAGACAATCATTCACACCTATGGACAATTTAGAATCACCAATTAACCTAACCCCACTAACTAGCATGTCTCTGAATTGTGGGAGGAATCCAGAGTACCTGGAGAGAACCCATGCAGACACAGGAAGAACATGCAAGCTCCACACAGAAAACATGAAGAACCATTTAAAAAAGCAAAAAAAAAAAAAAAAAGTCATATTCTGATTTTGTGGTTACAGTTAGGGTTAGGGTTAGGTTTGGGGTTATGACTGATGATGCCTTAGACCTCATCCATGTCTTGACATTATCAGGTGATTAACTCTCAACAGAATTTTTAATGCCGCTTGAATTTCTTTTGTGTGCGGTCCTGTGGAAAGCAAAGCCTTTTTCTGCCCAATCTAACCACATAATTGTTGCTGTAATTGGTCAATTCCTTCACATAAGTGTCTCTGACTCTGCTGACACATGCTGCTAATTGGTAATTCACCCTCATTTGCCACACCTTTGTGAGCCTGTTTACAGCTATAATGAAGTTATTCAGAATTGAGCTTTCTAAAGTGACTGGATTTTTCTTTTTATTCCAGTTTCCCTCTCGTTTTTTTCATTGCAGCAACACGTTGCTGAAATCTGTTTCATATTTGTGTCTTCGGATATATTGGATATATTGTACATGACAGATGTGGTCCCCCCCCCCTTATTTCTATCAGATTTCTTACAGCATTTACAGACAACAGCAAAAGGCAGCAAAGGGCTTTTTGGTGACTCATCCCAGAACTCCAGGAGTGATAGTCTCCCTTAGCTGTCTTGTCCTCTCGCTGGTTTCTACATAGACGCTCAACAGAACAGACTAATTTCTCATCCCCAGCCTTCCCCAGCCTTTACTTTTACCTCCACATCACTCTCTCTCCCTCTCCCTCTATCCTCCCCTTGCCTCCCCCTGTTCTTAGTGGTTTCACCATACCCAGGATAAATGTTTTCAAAGGGCGGAGAATGACTCATCGTGCTTCCCTAGGAGGTCGCTCTTAATGCATACCAATGACGGTGTGACCAGATGGCCAGTGTCCTACGTATGAAGGATTGCATAAGAGCAACCGTATTACACAAAACCAACAGGGCAGAGAGGAAAGAGCGGGCTGATTAGATATTTCCATTAATGAGGAGTTGAACAGGTATAGTTAACAAAGTGACCAGTGATTGTATATTATACTGTATCACATCAGTCCTGCATTTTTCAACCCAGTGTCACAGCAAACAGACCTACACAGCCCTATTTTGTACTGTCATTACCAAGTTAGAGACATTTTTATGCTCTTGTAGCTGTGATATCTTTGTGAAACCTGATGAAGGGGTGCGCTAAAAGGCTAGGCCTTGATTCACTGTAGTAAATTAATACCTGTCTTCTGACCGTTGGCCTCAGCAATAACCCTGTTTGCTTTTGTGCACTTCAACCAGGTTTCTGTTGAGAAACAGATTCGTGATATGATTTGATTAAAATGTTTTTTAAAAAAAGAAGGGGCAAAATAATATCCAGAGGGAAATAGTATCCAGTCCCAGTGCTCTCTGAATCCATGATGCATGCTTGAGTGGCTTGCATCTCCAAATCACAGACAGGCAGACAGGCAAGTAAAAGCAGGGGCAAACACCATGCCAGAACCAAAATCTGAAGTGTTGGAGAAAGCTTCTATTCCATTTGTATCACAGTCACAGTTTGTAACAAATAATAACAGTTGATTAACTTTTAGCGAGCGACCAACTCTCCTGTGCATATTCGCCAATTAATATAAATTAAGAGGGGCTGTGCAGTGAGCCAACTCAGGCAAATCTTCCTTATTCTCATCATTATTATTAAGTGTCTATGACCTGTGGGGGAGCTGAGAAGCAGCCGCCTCACTAAGGTGGAAAAAGAGAAGCAAACACATGGCGGCGTTGCAGAGGTGGATGTGCAAGACTGGAGAATGCAGGAATTCATTTTTTGTTATGTTTTGATTTTTCACACCACTAATTATTTTCTCTTTGAGAAAATGTTGAGGCATGTTTCCATGGAGCAAACCCAAAGGACTCCAGCAGCTGTCAATTGTTAGGCCACTTCAAGCAGCCTTGTTAGGCTTTGCAAAGTAGTCGAGGGAATGAGATGAGCAGAGAGAGGCTGTTGCAGGACCAACACAGAGAGACAGACAGCATCCACACCTATGGGCAATTTAGAGTTTCCAATTAACCTTTGGACTGTGGGAGGAAGCCCACACAGGGAGAGGGATGGGCCTGGGGGAATTGAACCCAGGTCTTCCAGATGGCACTCTAACTGTGAGGCAGCAGTGCTAACCACCGCGCCACCATGCTGCCCGCAGGTGCTTGAACTGGTGTACTATTTGAATACAATCCCAGTAACCCGGGTATAATCAGCTGCCACTAAAATCAACCTGTAAATCAGTTTGTTTGTCTTTTTAACTCGACCAATTCCCGCAACTTTGTGAGAGACTGATTTTATTATACCTCTACCTAACCTAACGTTCTGTTGCTACCTCAGTTTTCCACCGAAATCCAGGACGGATTTCCTGAATTAATTCTCCAGTTTAGTCCTACCTCTTGTCAAATTTGACCAGATTATTTTGGTAGATGGCTTTACATTTCATAAGAATGCCACAGAATCTGCATTGCATTTAATCTGGTTCAAGACGTTAAAGTCCCACACATGACCATGGCCACATCCTGAATCTTGTTTTTAGTCTTGGCCCATCTATAAACTCCCTGCATATGTCTGATTTAGTGTATTGTCATTCATCTTTGATTAAGCATCGGCAGCTAGGTTTTCTGCTCTCTTCTCTAATATTTTCATATCAGCAAGTTTTCCAGTTTTAATTGACTTGAGTTTTTGGTTTAATACTGTAGTCTCTGCTTGTTTGCTCTAGATAAAATTGCCCCATTGAAATACAGATTAGCCCAAATTGTCAATCCTTTCTCTTGGCTTAGTGATTATATTTGTTGCTACAGAGAGTGTAAGAAGGCTGGAAGAAGATGGGAGAGGCCAAACCCTTCTGTTTACTATCGTCACATGACAGAATTAGTAACTACACTTTACCATCAACCAACTCCTTAAGTGCACTCAGTCTGGTTCTCCTGGCGCATCTGATGACTGTGACAAGTTTCCAAATTCATTTTTTAGCAAAATCAATGGGGTCAGATTGAACTTCATCCCTGGAGCTTCTCAACCTGACCAGTTTACTCATCCTGCTCTGTTTTCTGAGTTTATCTGAGATTCTGATAAGAGAATCTATGCAGGGTCCCTCAAGGCTCAGTCCTTGGACCAATTCTGTTCCCAGTAGATGTTTTACCATTTCTTCAGTCCTAATGGCTTCATCAAGGAGATTCAATTCAATTCAATTCAATTTTATTTATATAGGCGCCAAATCACAACAAACAGTCACCTCAAGGCGCTTTGTATTGTGGGTAAAGACCCTACAATAACACAGAGAAAACCCAACAGTCAAAACGACCCCCTATGAGCAAGCACTTGGCGACGGTGGGAAGGAAAAACTCCCTTTTAACAGGAAGAAACCTCCAGCAGAACCAGGCTCAGGGAGGGGCAGTCATCTGCTGCGACCGGTTGGGGCTGATGAGATTAGTCATCATATTGGCCCTCTTCCTGGCAACATCAAGTCGTCTGCTCAGAATCTGGGTATTATTTTTGACCAGCATTTCAGTTTTGAATCTCGTGTCTCTGACTTGTGCAGTATTGTTTTGCTTATCAAACAAACACTAAAATTCAAACCTTTGCATTCAGCCCAATAACATCAGCCCATTTACTAGTTTTTAAAGTGGGGGTTTCCTAAATCTAAACTGTGATGCCTAAAAGGTACTATACAAAACCTTTATTATTACAAAACAAGACAAGCCGAGGACATGAAATCAGAGGAACTTGGATGCAAACCTCTGAAACAGAACTGCAACACCATAGACTCTAGTGCGCTCCCTCTGGCCAAACTGAGAAAGTGGGTCCTTCAAGAACTAATCAGTCACTCCAGCTGAGCTTCAGAAGTTTTGTGGAGAGATGGAAGAATCCAGCAAACATGGCTGAAGCAACAATCTTATCTCCTGGATCAAAACGGGTCAAGGTATGTATGGTTAAGGTATGTTCCCATGTACAATAGAGGTGCAGTCAGACAAAATAGGAAATATCTATCAGACTATTTCAGTGAAGAAATAAATTCACATCTTTCTTTTGATTGACAACTCATTTCGACAGTGGACCATGACACAATGTCCATTTCATATATACGAGTACATACTAGTATTACACTTTTGAACCATTCACATGTATATTCTCTCTTTTTTGCACGGTGAACATGAGACTGTCTGGACTCTCTGAACCATCGCCTGCTAGAATGAGAATATTTAGCTTCATTTTCTTCTAATCAACAAAAAGATAGAAGGCAATTCCTGAACACAAACTTTCTCTTGCTACAAAGTCTAAAAAGGACGTCCAGTCAAGATTGGTACACACCACCAGCCACTTACCTTTTGTTTTCACATCTGGAATCTCGAACTTACGAGGAGAAGGAAACCCCAACCTGCCTGCCCACTCCCCCCGACCAGTATAAGTCACCAAACTGTGTGTGCTTACCTTGGCCTCGGCTGACTGTGCCTCTCCTTTCCCACAGTGCCTCCAGTTGTGTTACTGGGATCATGTCTAGGTTCTCATTTGCTGGGAATGCCAAGATAGTGAATGGAATCAGGACTGCAGCTCAATTAGACAAATGAAAAAGATGAGCTGTTTCCACTGGTGAAAGTCTTCCATTGGTTTTTAAATACTGGTGCCACTGAGCCTGTGAGCATAATGATAAACTCACTCCATCCATCCTGTTTATTACTGGATCATTTTCTGTTATGGAAATAACAACAGTGGGAAATAATCATGTTTTCGATGATAATGGCTCAATTTCTGGTGGAATTGCTCTTCCTGCCAGCATAAAGTGGATTACAAAAGTGAAAGAAACCCTCAGAAAGAAATAAGATGTAGGAAAAATACCACTGTGTTCCTGGCTTAAGGCAATTAATTTACAGTTTCTGTCTCAATACACTTCTTTCATATTGCCCAATGGCAATATCCCATGTATTGTAACGTTTCATAAGCTAAGAAAACAAAATGCAAATGTGATGTTTTTGCATGGTTTATTAACTTTTATCATCATATAAAAATGCACTGCAAGCGCAAAACGGACCCTATCCAGTAAAAATGAAGCTTTTCACTTTGTTAACATGCCTGTCGTGTTTTTATATATAAGTTTAAAGGTGCAGTTGGGAATGTTCCTCACCTGAGTGGTACCCGTGAAGGCAGCATTAACCCTGACTCTCCAATCAGAGCATGACTGTAAGGGGCACCTGTGGCCCATTGTCCAGTCTGTCTTAGCTTTTTAGTCTCATTCTGGTTGCAGATGGCAAAGAAGGTTGCAGGTATGTGGAAAATGGATTTAATGCATTTAAGCTAACAGTTTAGGAGCTCTTTCAGTTGTAGTTGGATCCTGGTGTTTGTGGATAATCTCTCCCATCCCCCAGTGACTCCCCAGTGGTTTAACTGCCAAGTGCTTGACAGTGGCATTTACAATCAAAGAATCACAGCATTAAGTTAGTTTGGACTACAATATGGTGGACTACTCAGCCTGACTCGACTCAGCTCAGCTTTTAGGGTTTTCCATTAGTAGTACCTGGCACCAGGTATGTTTTTAGTACCTACTCAGCTGGGGTTCCAAGTAAGCTGAGTCGAGCCGAAAATGTGATGTCAAGAGAATGCATCCCACTGATTGGCCAGGCAGTCACTAGATGAGTCATGAGAGCGACTCCTTCACAAGAAGGAAATGGCTGCACACTAACCAACACAGACGTTTTTGTGCTTGGTGGCTGACGGCAGAATCCAGAAGAAGCTAGACGGAGTTTATGTTTGAGTATACAAACATATGCATGCGACATATGCAAGTGACGTCACAGGACTTTTGGGCCGCCTTGCTGAGGCGGTACTCAATTGTAATGGAAAATGAACGAAACCGAGTTGAGTCGAGTCGAGCTGAGTAGGTACTAGTGGAAAGGAGGCATTAGCTGAGTAGTACCCTTGGGCACTCCTCAGTATAGATCGCCTCCCCAAATGACTAGTTGTATTAATTTGTTAGCTTGGTTTTGCTCCTATTTTAATTATTTTAGTACTGTGACCATAGAGCTCTTCTTTTAGAAATGTATTAAAGTAATATATTAACTAATTCTGTGGGTTTTATTTGGGTTTTAACTTGTTATCTTTCTGTTGCAGCTCCAATCTTTTATTGAGTTGTCAAAGTGCTTTTTACTAACAACTCGTAATATTATTAAGGATCATTAGATTAATAATTCCTGTGGTGCAAATCCCCAGGAGGTATTGTTGATCTTCTTCCCTCCAGTTCTCTTGTAGCTGCCCCCACCACAAAGGCATAAGCAAACTAATCAACCAGCACCATGGAGCTGTAGTGTAACAATGACTCGGGCTCGAGTATTCAGACATCCAGGATTTCCTATGTAACTGAACCTTGAAGTTTTGGCTTTACTTGTCTGCAACAAGGTCATTCTAACACTAGCAAAACAACAGAGATGAATTTTCAGGCATTTAATCATTCCAGGAGGGAGGAACTAAAAATGTATTTTAAAAAAAGACTTCTTTCCTCAAAGGGCTATTGAGTTTTCCACCTTTCCATCCACCCCATCAGTCAAACTCTACAAAACATTGGGTCTTGGATTTCAATGGGATGGAGCAGAAACAGGCTTCTGATTTCTAGCCTGAACCCACTGATTTGTCAGCTCAATTAACAGTACTCTAGATAATTATGCTAATGCTAGCGTCAGGAGCTGGTTGAAAAGTGTCTCTTGCTGATCTTTTAATTTTTGCATCTGATTTATTGAGTGTCCAGTAAACAAGGTGTTTATTACGCACTTCATTACGTTTGGGAGAAAATGCATTTTGGAAAAGGGGTAGCTAATGTGTTTGGGGAAAGCTATCTCGGGTAGCGCATTTGCGGTTACTGGAGTGTAAACAGAACCTGTGACCTGACAAAATGATTTAGTGTGAAATTATTGTCGGCCTTGGTAGAGAGACCGTAAGGAGTTAAGATTTCACAAGCGTGGCTAAGGGTAAAAGTTGCATTCACCAGAGTCTCATCATATCAATTAAGATTCCAGATTTATGATATTTCATTCAATATTTAGCAGTATGTTAAACTGATGTAACAATATGATAATCATCATACATGTGGAAGCCATGAGACCCATGCCCACGGATAAACATCATGTGTACAAGCATAAACCCAGAGGGGCTTAAGAATCAAATCAGTGAGGTAATACTAGAAACTACATTTCCTCAAATGACTGCTTGAGGCTGGCTCCAGCAGTGAGTCAGTCCCCTTAGACTAAAATATCGAACTTTATAGCAGAAATATATAACTCACCCATCTACACTGTATTAGGGTTTAAATTTTGAATTATTAGGAGTGTGGTCATTTCAGTTGACATATAGATGCGGCTGATGAGGCTTTACCTCTTCTAATTTAAGTCACTGAACTGGACCTCTAAACTGTATTTGCTGCTATTGGTGCTTCTGAAGCACGTTTAATGCAGTTAAAGCTGACACCTAACATTGGTTGCTATGCAGCTAATTATCCATCCAAAAAGTCAGTGGAACTGTCGTCGATATCCGTAGCCAGTCTTGTTGATGATCTGGCTGAGGGGGTTCAGGCCTATGGAGAGCGGTGGGGACAGAGCATCTTCTTGGTAAATCCCGCACTTGATGGTGATTTATGTGATTGGCTTGAAGTTGGTCTCTAGTGTTGTTCTCTGCATTCCCTCTGAATTCCTGATGAAGGCTCTTAGGTTCCTGTGGGCTTGTATAGTTCTAGGAATTCGAGGATCCATGTGTGAGACATTGAGTCATAGACTTTCTTGTGGTCAGTCCAGCAGTGCTCAGGTTGATCAGTCTGGTCTTAGTCTTGAGTGACTGCTCGATCTACCATTACCTGGTGTTTTGCTCTTCTGTCGCTGGTTCACCACTGTTCCTTCCGGGAATACCACACAAGAACTGCAGTTCTGGAGATGCTCTGACCCAGTCTTCTAGCCATCACAAGTCGCTCAAATCCTTACTCCGTTTTTCCTGCTTCTAACATGTCAACTTTGAGGACAAAATTTTCACTTGCTCCCCAATATATCCCACCCATTAACAGGTTCATAATGTTCTGCTTGATCAGAGTAGCTTTTCTCCAGTGCTGAAACATTAATTACATGATTAACGTGTAAATGCTAAATATGACCTGTATGCATTTACAAATATAAAAGCACTGACACAAACACATAGGCAGCATCAGCAAACACCTCTTTCACTCTAAGCATATGGGCCAGCTCTCCATTATGTTGAGCTGAAGCCCAAATTGGATGAAAATCTGCTGTTAGAGTGCTTGCCAGGTGCCTCATTATGTTTGCAATGGCTGCTAAATGCAGTGATGGTGATGAAGGCGAGAGATGAGATGATTTCTCTCCATCACCCTGTCATGATATCCAGAGGGACCTGCCAGGGGGGATAATGTAGAAGCTAGACACCTGTTATAACCACCTTCTCACCGACTGAAGAACATCAGTTATGTCACATAATAAGCCCTGGCCCTCACTGGGTATCAGTCGTGGCATGAGAATACATACGCATTGACGTACAGATGTAATTTATGCTTTTTGTTCAGGTTTGTTGTCGTTGTTCATCATAATTTTCTTTTATCTTCTCTGTTCATCTACTTTCATCTTGTCAGAGATCAATACATCCATCAGTGAATCAGTGATTTGATTAAATAAAGATTACAACTGACCAAGATTTTCTGCACACACACACACACACACACACACACACAAAAAAAATGAACGGAGAACATTGGCATCATTTTTTAATCTTCTAATATAATTTTATAATTGTTAAAAGAGGACCCATTATGCTCATTTTTAGCTCCATACTGGCCTGACACTAAAACAGTTTGCTTCAGACAACCAGTGACTCGCATTCATTAATTATCTGTCAGCTTGACCTGCTGACAGTGGCTTTCTCTCACTCATCCCCCTCTCTCTCTTTGTGCGTGATGGTTGTAGCTGTTGTGTGTTGAAGTCATAGCGGAGCTTCAGCAGTTGCGACCAATCTGTAATCAACTAAGCTCTGCCAGTCAGGGTTTCAGCTAAACACATTTTTTTAAGTATTCGCCTGCTGGCCTGGATGAGTCCTTTCTTCTCTTTTTTTTTCTAGTTTTATCTACTCTGGCATCAGCATCTGTCTCCAGCTCCTACGCGCTCAGTCTTTGGGCTCTGCTCTGAGCTATCAGCATAGCCACCCCTTGTGGCTTTCTCATGCCTGCTGGCAACCCCAGGGCCTTTCCCCTTCCACCAGAGATTTTTATACCATCAGTGTGGTCTGCTGATAGAGTTTGCCTGTTTGTAGTCCTCCATAAAATTTAGCTCCCCCCCCCCCTTTTTTTAGCTGCTTTTCTTGTGATTGGCTGCACCTCACAATCTGAAGATTTGAACAGTAGGTGGGCGGGACTCACAGCCAGAATGATATTCCTGAGATGACTGTATTAGGGATACATTAATACCTCCAGGATATTGATCTGGTCAGGTAAGTAGCAGAGGGGGTTGTTAATCAGTTTCAGCTGCTTTGGTTTTAATCACATTAACAGCAGGTGCACTAGAGGGGCAACAATGAGACAACCCTAAGACAGGAATGGTTTTACAGGTGGAGGACACTCAGAAGGTTTGCTGTGTCTCCCAGCACAGTCTCAGAGCATGGAGGAGATTCCAGGAGACAGGCAGTTACTCTAGGAGAGCTGGACAGGGCCGTAGAAGAGTCCTTAACCCATCAGCAGGACCGGTACCTGTTCCTTTGTGAAAGGAAGAGCAGGATGAGCACTGCAGAGCTATAAAATGACCTCCAGCAGCCACTGGTGTGAATGTCTCTGACCAAACAATCAGAAACAGACTTCATGAGAGTGGCCTGAGGGCCCGACGTCCTCTAGTGGGCTCTGTGCTCACTGCCCAGCACTGTGGAGCCTGACTGGCATTTGCTATAGAATACCAGAATTGGCAAGTCCACCACTGGCCTCATGTGGCGAGAGTATGCAGGCAGTTCCTGGGGGATGAAGGAATTGATACCATTGACTGGCCCCCCACGCTCGCCTGGCCTAAATCCAATAGAACACCTCTGAGACATTATGTTTCAGTCCATCCGATATGGCCACATTGCACCTCAGACTGTCCAGGAGTTCAGTGATGCCCTCGACCAGATCTCAGAGGAGATCCATCAGGACACCATCCATCATCTCATTAGGAGCATGCCCTGATGATGCATACAAGCACGTGGGGCCACACAAACTGCTGAGGACCATTTTGAGTTGCTGCATTGAAATTTGACTTTGATTTTCCAGGTGTCTTTTAATTCAGCCCTCTGTAGGTTGATCATTTTTATTTCCACCAAACAATGTGTCATCCTTTCATTCCTAACACATTACCCAGTCCATATCAATATAGATATCCAGCATGATTTTATTTTTTTCCCCATTGAGATCTGAAAAGTTTTCAAAGTGCTCCTTAAATTTTTTTGAGCCGTGTATGTTCTCACTGACTGTCTGAAATGGACCGTGTGTAGCTGCATATGCTTCGGGGCACTTCTACACTGTGACCAGTTGCTATCGCACATACTTTAAACATCTCGGTGTAACAATCAGAGCCACACATGCCCTGTTCAGAATTGTACCGAAAGATTCTCTAATGCTACACTCACGCTAGGGAAAACAATGGTTGGAGACCGCGACACGACCAAAATTACTGCAAGTATGTGCCTTTGAAATGGTTGCTTCAAAGATAGGGACCAGGTCTGCGACCACTTGCAGTCTAAAGTCACCTTCAAAGCAACTTTGGTGCATAAAAACAGCAGTCGGGCTGCTATCGACTGAATGGGGTTGAGTTAGCATGCATTCTCAGAAATTCAGATTAACTACTTGCATTCACAGACCAACCAGAATTTCATAGGTTTGAAACAGATATTCAGAATAGGCAAGATAGGCAATCTTAGGCAGGCAGTTGAATTTCCATTTTTCATAAACATAATCAGCCCAACATGTCAACTTGGTGCATATGAATATTTAATATTTGTGAAAACTATGCTCACTTGTTTTCTTTGAAGTGTGACATGGGAAGAACCTCGTCGACCTGTTTCCTGACAACAGGCCTGGTATGCCTTCTAAGAAGTGAAGACAGGACTGATTAGATTCACTCATTTGGAGTTGTGTTCAATAACTCAAATGTCAACATTGCGTAGTTGGTAAACGGCGTGTTGTTGAATTTTGTTTATTGATCGTCTGTAAATGAAGGTGAATAATGCATTCAGCGTGAACTAAAAGGGTCACGGGCCATAAAACTGACCATAAAACCCAAATAATGGGCATCTGCAGAGCCTGCTGAGAGCTCTCTGGATTTATTGCCATAAATGATCCATTTCACTTAATCTGTGCAGTACTTCATTTTTCCAGCTTCAAAAATCATTTTCACGGTTGTCAGGGATCTGCACATATGACTAAATCTGGTAACATGCCCTTAGAAACTGTTCCACAATCAAAATGTAATAAACTAAAGTGGATCCGTCCATGAGGTGGGAAGCGCTGACTGATAAGCAGCTGACAGCCTAACGCCGCTTTTTTGTGCGTTCTCTGTGCCGTTTAATAACACTGTGTCTCTCTGTGTTCGCCTTCCCCAGACGAAAGGTCAGGCTGTAATAATGGCTCAATCTCTCGGTGCTATCTGCTCGCGCTGGAGGTCCAGGCGACAATAGGGATAACGATGAGGCTCTCTCACGGGCTCATTGTGCGCTGCTGTCTGCTTCCTAATAATATCATGAGCCTGTGTTGTTGCAAAGTGCGCACGCAGAGGCTACACCTCTTAGACAGCTGTTATTTTTCAAATTATTCTTGTCCATTGCGCGTGCATGTAGGCGCATACACTCTGGAGGCGAGATGGCACTAGAAGTAATGTTTTCTTTATTTTAGCATTGCTTTTTAGCTTAAGAAATCATATCACTGCCCAATTTCCTGCTGTCTCAGGTGCCCGGCAACATCTTCTAATGTCTTCATAGTAGCAAACAGGAAGTCCATTTAAAGGTAACGCTCTCAACTCCCCCACTGTTTAAGCACTCTACTTCTGGTTGCCAAAGGAAACGTGCACCCTCCAGTTGAGGAGGAACATGGAAACAAACGCAGCAGACAGAAAGACACTCTGTCCCTCATTGTTGCCTACATTTGCCAACCGCTTCACTAAACCCGCTCAAAAAAAACTCCCCAAAGACCCCACTTGGTAAAGATCAAAGCAAAGACAGGTGTGCTCTGAATACGTCAAATTCACATTCATCGCGTATCTGCTCCATTTATGAACCTCAGATCAAGCTGCAAGCTGCGCACGACATTTCTAGATTATGACAAAACAATTCATCCATTTAAAAGATAGATTTGATGAATGCCATGCTGCTGACAACCTGTTTTCTGAAGCTGGGAGGTTTTGCAAGTCATTAAAGTCTTTGTTTCCAATTGAAAAAAAATACAAAGAAGATCATTAAACGCAGAAAATGTGAGATTTATATACTCCATTTTAAATTTGTTGCCAGTGCAGAGGCATGTTTACCTCTGTGTCGCATGACCTCGTCTTTTATCAACACTTTTAACTCTTTGTGAGCTGGCGTGACAATATGCCATCATTTTGTAGTGGAATTATTTCAAATCCTTGTTTTATAGATGAGTTTTGGTGTTTTAGCATTTCAGGACCTCCTTTGTCATGTTTTCTGTGGGTCTAGACTGCGGGCTGGGCAGTTTAGCACAGCTGAACCATGCAGCTGAAACACATGCAGAACACAGAAGGTCTTTTCATTGATCTGCTTTCAATACACACTCAACAGGAAATTGTGTCACCTCTCACCTCTGGGCCTCTCCTCCCACCTGAAGAATGGACTTCCACTTGAACTGAACTCAGTCTGTCACACCACTGCTACTGTAAAGCCTACTTATACTCCACCGTGGACACGGGCAGCTGGAGACCCGACAGCTGAGCAGTCATTTCTGTTATACGCCTTTGGTCCACTCGAAGTCTGCCACCTGGGGAGCATGCACGGTTCGTGCATAGACATAAATTCTCTGCACAAAAAATCTGCACGGTCACAAAAAACAAGCAGGCCCGTGGATGTCCGCACAGACCCTCAGGCTAACCATCTGGTGATAAAATTTATGTCACTGGGACCCAAGCAGATTTGCAGATGAGGAAAGTGTAATCCCTGCACACCAGCGTCTGCATTTCCTGTGACTCCTGAAGAAGAAATAAACCTTTATTGTCATTGCACATTGTACTTGTACATTTGCACAGTGAAATTGGGTTACAGCCCCCCCATCTTGGTGCACTTAAAAGAAAAGGATACCTTCTACCACTCTGCAGTAGAGAGCATCTTGACTTACTGCGTGCAGCTGATCAAAGAGGCCTACAGAGGGTCATAAAGTCAGCGCAAAAGATCATCGACTGCCTCCTTCCCTCACTCGAGGACATTGCTGACGCCTGCTTCCTCTCCGGAGCGCAGAACATCATGGAGGACATTCCTCAACCTGGTCATTACCTTTTTGACCTTCTGCTCTCAGGGAAATCTAGACCCTCAGAGATTCTGTAACACACTTTCCAACTTCACACCGACACGTGTGTATTATTCTTTTACTATTTGTGTAATATGTTTGGGTCCATGCATGGATACATGTAATAGGCTTTAAATGGCACTCTAAGAACACCAAAACTTCACTGTATCACTGTATTTAGGGACAATAAAGGTATTTTATACAATCAGCTGCCACTTTATTAAGTACACCTTGCTAATACCAGGTTAGGTGCCCTTTTGCCTTCAGAACTGCCTGATAGCATCAGATTCATTGATACCAAGTGGCCCAAAGTGTACCAAGAAAGTATTTCCCACATTAATACTACCAGCTGGAACTGTTAATACAAGGCAGAATGGATCCACGCGTTCATGTTGTTTATGCCAAATTCTGACCCTAACATCCAAATGTCACAGCAGAAATCAAGACTCAACAGACCAGGCAACATTTTACCTTCTTTTGTTCAATTTTGGTGAGCCTGTGCAAATTATAGCCCTGGTTTTCTGCTCCTAGCTGACAGGAGCGGCATCTGGTGTGGTCTTCTGCTCCTGTAGCCCGTCTGCTTCATAATTTGGCGTGCTGTGCTCTTCTGCATACCTTGGTTATAATGAGTAGTTATTTGAGTTACTGTTACCTTCCTAAAAGCTGATCTTCCACAGCATGTCTTTTGTATTGTCTCATTCCCCTCACCTCCAAGTGGTTGGGTCAGATGACTGGCTCTCACCGAGCCTGGTTCTCCCAGAGGTTTCTTCCTGTTAAAAAGGAGTTTTTTCTTCCCACTTTTGCCAAGTTCGTGCTCATAAGGGGTTGTTCTAATTGCTGTAGGGTCTTTACCTTACAATATGAAGCACCATGAGGCTACTGTTTGTTGGGATTTGATGCTAATTGAATTGAATTGAATTGAATTGCCTTTGGCCTCTAACATCAACAAGGCATTTTGGCCCAGAGAACTGCTGCTACCTGGATATTTTCTCTTTTTCAGACCGTTCTCTGTAAAAACCCCAGAGATGGTTGTGTAGGAAAATCCCAGGAGATCACCAGCAGCTTCTGAGATACTGGCATCAGCAACCACGCCATGTTCAAAGTCACTTAATTCATATTTTTTTCTCCATTCTGATGCTCGCTTTGAAATTCAGCAGGCTTCGGCAGTCCAAATGTATCGAGTTGCTGCCATGTGATTGGTTGATGTGCATTAATGAGCAAGTGAACCTAATATTAGTTTAGCATGAAGACTGAAAACAGTTGAAAGAGCTTTAAATGTATTTAAAAAGAAAAAAGAATTCAGCGGGTAAAGCTTAAAAAAAACCTCCTGGCTATCTTTAACTCACATGAGAAATGATACTGATCTTCCCATCTAACTCTCCAACAAACAAAAATCAAATTTCTTCTGTAACTTTGACGCCCCCGCCCCCAAAGAAATCATAACTTTGAAAAGGGCAGAAGCAGTAAACGCCATTTATCTTTTTCCTGGCAAGTGTGAGCGCCTGAGTGCTTAACGGTACGCGAAGCTGAGGACGTCCTTCTGCCCTGAGGCCTGTTTAACTCACAGAATCCCTGAAATCATTAGCCATTTCCCAAAGCACAGCAGTGTGTTCACAGATGAACTGCTGCTGACGAATGTGCTGGAGACCGCTCCTGTATTTGTCCAGGCCTCCTTTATGAACTAATCTCTCAGTGTAGGCTGGATTTGCTGTCAGAGAACCCCTTATGACTTCCTTATTTCTGAATGTTTCTACCTCTTCAGCGCTAGTTTTAGTGTAGTTTGCTTCACCGGAAAAGGCAAACTGATTCTGTAGGCTAACTTGGACGCACGTGAGAGAAGAAATATTTGTTAGCTGTTGGGATTCTAAAAACGTTCTGCCTCACACTCGCAAATCCTACTGGATGAATAAAAATCGACCTTTTCTGTCATCTAGACTTCGCTGAAACTGTGTAATAAAGTCCAGTGAAAATGCACAATTAGACCTTTCAGCACTTGAGAGTGAGATGTTCTCACCCAGCTCTTGTTTCCATAAATAAACAGTATTATGCCATCCACTTTAATAAGAGTGGGCAGGAGGGAAGGAGCCAAAGTTAAGTGATTAAATGTAATTTAAAAAGCAGGCGGAATAAATCTCACCAACCAAATCACAAAGACGACGAGGACGCGGGGTCACCACTTTTTCTTTATTTGGAGTACACACAGTTGTGTTTTGCTTTGAATAAATATTATTAAATAAATGCTGCCATAATTTTAGCCAGAGAAAAATAAAAAAAATATTCAATGCCTACAAAATATAGCCTGAGAATCTGTTTTGTTTTTTTTTCACAGTAAATCAGGATTGTCCTGAGATGCTATGGAAAGACAGCATCATTCAGTAAGTGCACAGCGCACACTACTACTACTACTACCACCATCATACTACACTGCATGCTACAACAGTGCAAGAACAGGCTGATGTCTGCATTTGGGATTCATTCGAGCACACGACAGAGCAACACGGGGTGACTAAAGAACACGCAGACGCTGTGACAGATGGTCCGCAGAAGGCTCAGGAGGGCTGTGTTGAATTTAAAAGCTGGTGAATTTAAAAGTGTTAACCTTGACTGTGTGATTCAGTTTCATGACATCCTGCTTTTCGGCGACGGCAGACGCAACGGCCACATCTACTGGTCACTTTGCAGAGGTGCATTCATGGATCTGAAGCTCCGGTGCACAGAGAAGTCTTTTTTTTTTTTCCCTTTCTTAAATAGCTAATAAATAAATAAATATCTTGTGGTGCATCATCCACCTTAAAACGATGGAGAAGACGAACTAATATAGTTAAATCCCAGATACAGTCCATTTGCTGCATAAATGCCTGGAAAAACACCCCAGAATTTCACAGAGCCGGCATTCCCAGGAAGGTCACCGAGGGAAAACATAAACATGCACGATTCACTGAGCCGCATAGACGGACAGCATAATCAGATTGCACAATAAACATGAATTGTTATCTACCCAGCTCAGAAGTGTTGAACTAGAGAGGGTAATCCTTACAACACATGCTGTTCAAATGATTACCCAATCTACTGCAAACACATGCCATTTTTGGCAGGACCCCGAGAGAGTTTTAGTCTGCATAAATATGAGTCTTTGGTTTTGGAACCATAGAAAAGGGTTCAGCGCCATCGTTCTCAATGAGGAGCTACCGGACATTTTAGAAGCTTTATATCGGTTTGCAACCTGTAAATGCAAATATCTGTCGGGTAGAGGTTGGGGTGGGATTATAGTCAATGCTCGGTTTAATTAAGGACGTAGACTGAATTGTAAATTAAGAACATACTTGAACCGTCAGTTTTAATGAGATCATGTCTCATAAACGGCACATAGGATTTAATCTATACAGTAGTCTCCTTAGGCTTAAAGATACCACAAGGGCACGGCTTGTTTTAGTGCCACGGGTCAAATTTCAGGCGGCATCTTGTCCCCCGGCATGTCTGGAACTTCTTTCATTTCCCCTCTGCTCTTCTTGTCAAACTCTGCAGTAATCTGAGCCAGCGTCTTACCCTTTGTCTCTGGCAAGGTGAGCCCCAGAAACACAGCAGATAGCGAACACACGCCCAGGAAAGGCAGGAAGCAGAAGTTCCCCAGGCCACTGACGATGAAAGGGAACAACATGCCCACTAGGAACAGGCTAATCCACATTAGAGAGCCGGCGATCATGTAGGCCGCCGGACGAGCCGTCTGATCAAAGATCTCAGCCGGTAAGATCCCCGTGACCCCGGCTGGGCCCAAGCCAAAGCTGAGGATGTAAGCAAAAACGCACACCATGCTGAGGTACGCCATCCCCGCCACCCCGCGGCTCTGGAGTGAAAGAGCTACAGTGAAGACTATAGACCAACAGGACATAAGACTGTAGCCCCCAACGAGAAGGTACCTGCGGCCCACACGTTCAATCAGGAGATTACTCAGAATAGAAGCTGCTAGCTCAGATGCACCTGTCCCGATGGTGGCATACTGAATTTTCTCTGGTGGGATCCCTGCTTCCTGAAAGATGTAGGAAGCATAGAAATAGATAGAATCGTTTCCGCAAAGCATCATGGCACTACTGGCAGTCATGACTGTTCTGAGTTGAGATCGTAAATCACGATCCTTAAACAGGGACCAGAGCGTCTTAGCTGAAGACGCAGATCCAGAATTTATGGCTATGGATATTTGCTGCTCCTGAAGCAACTCCTCCATCTCCAAGACAGGAGCCTCCCCGCCGCGGAGTCTCCCGAGAGCCTGGACACATGCTTCCTTGTCTCCCCTGTCGATGAGAAGGTATCTGGGGCTTTCAGGGAACCAGGGAAGGGTAACAAGCTGGATCAATGCTGGTAAAGCGTTACTAGCTAGTAAATAGGGCCAAAGAGTCTCAGTACCCAGCAGTTCAGTAAGTCCCACAACCTGACCCAAGAAGATCCCGAATGCAGTGAAGACGGCAGAGGAAAACGCCACAGCACCTCTGAGGTGTTTGGGAGCACTTTCCCCGAAATACATAGGCTGGACATTCATACTGACGCCCGAATTCATCCCCACCAGAAAGCGGGCCATGATGATTATCTCAAATGATTTCGCCAACCTGCATGTTAGCACCAGCACTGTGGCAACAAAGAGGAAGGAATTGTTCAAAAGCAGGGATTTCTTCCTCCCAAAGCGAACCGACATAGGCCCCGCCAACAGGGCCCCTAGGAGACCACCCAGTGAGAAGGCTGACACTATCAGAGTCCACGCCAGGGTTACCTGAGTGCCATCCAAGCCTGTACCCCAGCGCTCCACGTAGGTGTCATTAATGAATCTCTGGATGTAGCTGGTAGGAGCGTTGATGATGGAGATGTTGTAGCCATACTGAAATGTTCCTCCGATGGCAGCACAGAGCACAGTCAGAGCAAGAGTCCTGCTACTGCCTGAGGGTTTCCTGGTTTCTTCTTCTGGCACGTTATCCATGGAGTTCATCTAAAAGCAGGCGTTACCAGTGGATGACCAAACGTGTGCCCTTCCTTTTTGTTTCCTACAGTAGTTAAACCAGTACAAACCTTACAAGGAGGCAATTTTTGCTCTTATGAAGCTACTTGTGTCCTCTAACACGGTTCGAGTGAAAAGCAAAGTGAATCTTCAGTTAAAGCCGGTCTAACATGTATTTATATACGGTGCTAATTTTTCCTGAGTATAACCTGTCAGGAAACGTCCTACCTGCACGAGTTCTACTGTGCTACTACTAAAGTTTAAACTGTAATATTATCACATTACATAGAATGTTTAAAATATTATCAATCAGGCGAGGTAGCTAGTGATACATAACGAGTCTTAATACCGATCTAATATTCTGCCAGTCTAAACTGAGGGAATAAAATTCAGGAAGCAAACGGGTGTTTCCGCCTTTGTGAGGCGCGTACAGGCTCCTGATTGGTTCAAACCTATTACGTCATTTCTCTGCGATTACTACCGTGGCGAGGGAATATGTGAGTAAACGCCGTCGTTTTAGTTTGTTTCTTTTGATAAAGAGCGAGTAACTGCGCTGCAGCGTTAACGAGAGCGGTGTTCCCGGTTTTACACGCGTGTGTGCAAACGCAAACACCATAAGTAGCGTTATTACTCAAGTTTTAGAGTAGTGGTAAGCTTGCTAACTATAGAGCTAGCTTGATTTAGCATTGCTTTCGGTGCGAGCGCATAAGCTGGTCACGCAGCATCTGTAGCATTCAACTGAAAATGGAGAGATGAAGGCGGTATTCAGCACAGTCTTATAAAATCAGAATGCCGTTCTCTAGCCACAGGTTTTGGAGCTTAGTTCAATCATTAAAACAATCATAAAGGGGGAAATCTTGTAAAATCATCAGGAATATAGTTGTATTACAATATGGTTCATAAAGCCAGGAGGAATATGGCAATACAGTTAAGAAAATTTAAAGAATTTTGCTTGCAGTGGATGGCTGAAGATAATATTATGAACAACTATCAATAATTTCTCCACCAAAATACTGTGAATTTCACTAGTGGTTCTGAAGCATTCTGCATGTGTGTAAAAACACACACTTTACAGATATTTTATTTTTCTTTTTTTTTTCTATCTTTGTTATCGTATATTATTGGCTGTGGTACAGACAAAAGATTTGGCAATTAATTCAAAGTGAAGTGGTTGCAAATCATGATTTTAAAAGCAGTGAAGTAGATAGAATACAGGGCATAATGAAGTAAGATGAGAACAAGATTCTTTGTTATTCTAGCTTGGATGGTGTGACGTTACTGTGTACAATACACTGTATTTTCGCACACTGTAATAAAGGCCTCAGAGTGATGTCTGGTGCCTTAAATCTAATCTTTTTTTGTTGTTTTCGCCTTCTTCAACAGGGCGCCTTCTCCAACAAAGAGGAAGGACGATGACAAGAGCAAACAGCGTGGTAAGGACAAGTCAGGAGCCACAAAAGAAGGAGCTGACAAAGGCCGGGGCCGAGACAAGAACCGTACACGACGCAGTGCTTCCAGCAGGAGCAGCAGGTCAGACCACTTGATCACTTGTATTCTGGTTTGAATGCCAATTAGTTCATTTTTAGTTCACTTTTGGTATCAAACCCTTCTGCTGCTCCCCTCAGCAGGACATCCCATTTTAAAAAAAATTGTGATGTACTGTCTAGGTCCAGCTCCAGCTCCAGCAGCAGCAGTTCTGGCTCCAGCTCCGGCTCCTCCAGCGGCTCCAGCTCCTCCGCTTCCAGCCACTCGGGCTCCTCCAGCTCGCGCTCCTCTTCCTCCTCATCCTCATCGTCCTCGCCGAGCCCCAGCCGCCAACGCCACAACAACAGACGACGCTCACGCTCAAAGTATGGAACCGCTTACCAGGAAGCACTTAAAAAGTTGAATGTAGTAAGAGATTAATGGGAGATTGTGCATGGTCTCTCGAGTGAGTAATCCTCCGTGATTCTTGCGATGTTTTAACAAAAGGAACTGTGGTACTGTGGATTTATTTGAAGAGTTTGTCATTAACAGGTTAAATGTTAAATGAAAGTCAAATGTCACTGTAGGTCAAAATCAGCAAAGAAGGATGACAGGGATCGACGACGTCGAAGCCCCACACCCAAACCTACCAAGGTGTACCTGGGTCGGCTGACCAGAAACGTCATCAAGGTACGTTCCTAACTAGAAGTGCTTAAAAAGATTGAGGTTTGCCTTGGCTATTTTCTGTTTAAGTATAAAAAAAACTGAATATTTGTGTGATCTATACTACCATAAATCTGACATTTATCTTTGCTTTTACTTGGCAGCAAAGATTTTCTTTCACATCTTTTTCCACTGGATATGACAGCTCGTTAGGGACTTTAGGTCAGTGCAGCCTATAGAATATAAATAAAGGCATTGCTTAGTCACAGCTTTAAACTGTGAGTAGACTTTTGTAGAAGCTTGTTGGGGGCAGAGCTTATTTTTAGAGGTCATGAAAGGTTTCAAGTGACCTTGCTGAATATTTCTCAACAGTTTGTTTTAAAATGTTTTGTTGAGCTGATTGAAGAAGAGAATCAAAGGGATAGCGGGTGGTGTTCACAGGGGACTGATTAAGCTTTAGTGTTGGAGTTTCAGTCGGCAGCATTAAATCTCCAGTAAACGCTGTTGGCTACAGTAGCTGGTAAGCGTAATGGCCACGTGTCAGTTTTAGCAAAAGCTTCGATCATTTTTAGTTGATTTTGCCTCCCATCCAGTTTCTGCTGTTTCTCCAGGTGCTGTTTCTGTGAAATAATTTAGAACTGGGATGTTAGGGAAAGCCGTGTTAAAATTCCTCACTCTGGTGAGCAGCACTTGGGAAACACTTTAAAGAAAGAAAGAAAGAAATTTGAGCTGTGTGTGTGTGAGAGAGAGAGCGAGCAAATAGTTAACTGGAACAGTCAGTTTATGAGGTACAATAACTAGTGAAGGTAGCTTCTGTTTTAAAAGGAAAAAATAAATAAAAGTTGCAGATGCATCGGCTCAGTGTAAGGGCTCACTGGGGTGTGATGGGCTGCAGGCCTTTTGTTATTGTACTGTATCCATTTATGATGGCGGTCGGGTGAAAGCTGTCACCGAACCTTACTGTGCTGCACTTCAGGCTGTGACACCTTTTGCCTGAAGGCAGGAGGGAGAACAGCTGTGACGGGGCTGTGAGTGATGTCCCTCGTGATCCTTTTTGCCCTTGACAGGCAACACTGTTGGGCCAGGCCCCCCAACAGGTGGCAGCGAGACCCCAGTAATCTTCTCAGCTGCCATCACCACTCTCCCCGGTGCCTTTCTGTCTGAGACGCTGTTACTCTCATGCCACAGAAGGATGCTGCATGTTAGCACACTTTCTGTGGTGCCTCTGTAGAAAGTGGTGAGGACAGACGGGTTAAGATGGGCGCCTTTTAGCCTGCGTAGGAAGTGCAGACACAGGGGAGCTTTTTTCTTTTTTTGACAATAGAGGAGATGTGCAGGGTCCAGGTCAGATTGTCGCCCCACAAATCTTATATGCTGTGCAATCTCCAATGTCCTTGATTTAGATCAGGGTGTGCATGAGCCGGCTTCTCAAGTCAAATACAAGTTCTTTTTTTTTTTTCCACATTCAGATTCAGGTTGTTGTTGCTGCACCATTCTGCAAAGAGTTTCACCTCCTCTCTGTAGTCCTTGTCCGCGATGAGACCCACATACTTTGTGATGTAGTTATTACTGAACTTTGCACAACAGTCATGGGTCATTACAGTGTAAAGTCAGGGGGCTTAGGGCACACCCCTGTGGACCACCTGCACGTAGTGAATTGGTGCTTGATTTGTTCTGTCCTCCCCGCACAAATTGAGGCCTTTCTGTCAGAAAGTCCAGTTACCAATTTTGCAGGCGGGTGTTCAGTCATAGTGGGCCCAGTTTGGTGATCAGACACTAAGGGATTATTGTGTTGAAGGCCGAGCTGAAATCAACAAAGAGCACCCAGACCTGTGCGTTTTCCTTCTTGGGGTGTTCCAGGGTCGAGGGGAGAGTGGTGGATGTAGCATCTTCAGTGGAACCTTTTGGTTGATATGCATGCAGATTGTAATGGGTCGAGTGACGGGCTGGGCTAAAGACTCAATCCAGAGATGGGCAAGGAGTCTAAGTGGCCACATTATCAAGCTGAAAGAATCAATTCTAACAGAAACGAGCAAATTCTCTTTATTTTGGGAGCTCAAATTTACTCGCAGTTGAAACAGAGTCAACATTTCAGGCGTTCACTGTTGTGTCTTTGAAGGAACACATCCAGGAGATTTTCTCCACATACGGCAAGATCAAGATGATTGACATGCCCATGAATCGCATGCACCCTCACCTGTCCAAGGGCTACGCCTACGTGGAGTACGAGACCTCCGAGGAGGCAGAGAAGGCCCTGAAACACATGGATGGAGGTAAGGACTGAAGAGATCGTTTAAGAGCCGCATTCTGAGTCAGGCGGCAGACAGTGGAGCTGAAAGCAGACCGGCACTCACGCTGATGCCTTTCAGGTCAGATTGATGGTCAGGAAATCACGGTCACAGCTGTGCTGGCCCCCGCAGTGCGTCCTCCTCCTCGCAGGCTCTCTCCTCCCCGCAGGATGCCTCCTCCGCCCCCGATGTGGCGCCGGACTCCACCTCGTATGAGGAGAAGGTAACACATTCTCACATCTACTATTATAAATGTAGAAGTTTTCTGATCATTTACTTTTTCTCTTTGTTCTTCTTCTTGCTTCCTCTTTCTTTTTTATTTCTAGGTCTCGGTCTCCACGTCGACGCTCCCCAGTACGGCGCCGGTCTCGATCACCCGGCCGCCGCCGTCATCGGTCGCGATCCAGTTCCAACTCTTCGCGCTAAGCATTGTGAACCCCGTCCTCTTCTCCCCCTCCTCTGACTTTGCTCCTTTGTTTTGTCCTTTTGATTAGTGCAACAACAAAAAAAAAAATGGGGAAAAAAAAATACGTTTTTGTGTCGTTACCTCGTTAAGTGATGAAAACAGAGGCACCAAAACCATTACTGCATAACCCAATAATTAAGTTTAGGTGGTTTTTTTATGCCAACATGGGTTCTTGTGGATAAGACATAAGAATAAAGTTTATAATTTTTTTTTGTTATATTCATGTGTTTGAAAGGCAAATCTTCATGTGTCCCTGGTGAGGATAAAAGGCCGGCTAAAAACCAGTTCCAAGTTTTCACGTCATGATTGGACCTCCCACCCAAACGATGTTTTCTCATGTCGTCAGTTTGTGGCTACGCATCAGTTAGCTGACAGCTGCTAGCGAAGCACGGACCATCGCATTGATCCTTTTCCACAGCAGCTCAGGTTTACACTGCTCTTTTGAACTGGCTCGTTTGGTCCCCCCCCCACATTTGTTTCATATAAACTAAAATATTACTGTCTTGTACTACTGCTGCAGAACACTGACGCCAGTGATCTAAAATTAGGGATCATCATTAGATGAGTGGCTAACATCGGCTAATGGCCCTCACATTTGCCTCGAATTATTTTTTTTGTTCTCTCCGTGTCTTTGTGGCAGTCATGTGACTAAAAACTATAAATAAAACGTCACCATAATAATAAAAAGTCGTCAGAGCTGTCTGTAGGTTATGATGGTGCATCGCACACGAAGGTGTACAACCCAGATACCAAAAAGGTGATGCTGTCAGATTTAAACGGTGCGTACACCTGCAGATCTCACATCCTGCTCACTGTAGAACACAGAAAACATCAAATGTTTCCATTTCATAAAAAAAAAAAACCCTGCTCCTTTTGAATTTGATGGCAGCAGCACATCTGGAAACAGCAGTCTGTGAACATGTGACCTGAGGACGTTCTCGGTTCAGTGGATATGTTTTCTTTTTTCTACTGTGAATAAAATTCGTGTTTATGAGATTTGCAAACCATTGCATTCTGTTTTTATTTACATTTACATTTTATTACAGCAGAATCAACTCGTATAAATCCCAAAAGCTGCTCGTTTGCAGCGGTTATTGGAGCAGAACCGCGGGCAGTATGTTCACTTACATGCAAACTGATTAGCCGAATTAGCTGCTGTCGGCATGAATTCAATGGCCACAGTGATGGTTTTAGATTTTAAATTTCTTTATAGCCTCCCTGTAACTTAATACCAATATCAGTTGTTTGGTTGCTTTTTATAAAATGATTTTGGAGCTGCTGTTTGTCCGCCACTGTTTCTCTCCGGCTATGACCGCAGTATGAGGTCAAAATGTAATCACACCGAGCCATGTAATAAACAGCTTTTTACAGTCATTGTGATGTCATGGAGCCAGTCGCTTGCTGGATGGTTGTGGTCTGTGTGTTCTCGTCTTATTTCCTCTCATACACGCACAGTTGCAGTAGTGGCTGCTCATGGTAAACATGTCCAGCGTTGCGGACTTTTATCTACTCTTGGCTCTGTGTCGTGTAAGTGAGAGCAGATGTCCTTATTTCAGCTTTAACAAGTCCAGAAGTTTAACCCATCTTTTGTTTCCGAGGGGCAGCGAATCGGGAAAAGAATTTGGCCAAACAGGAAGGAGGAGGCTGAAATGGTTTGTTTGGGGCAGAGGATGAAGTGAGTGTTTCTTCTAGTAATGATAATGTGAGAGCCTTCAGCAGCCAGGATGAAGCTGATGAGTCGATATAAACTTCTATCAGTGGGGCTTTTTTAATGCTTTTCCATACATCCAAAACCAACACATTCCAAGAAATTGTGTCTTTTTGCTTTTGGTGGATCATATGTATGACCTGCTGTAAAATATTTCTACTATATGGACTTTGGGAGTGGGACGTGCCTTTTTTTATGCGCATGTGTGCAGCTTGTAGGAGATATTTTTATCTGCGTGCTCAAAAGAAAAAGCGAAATCTGGACCCGGGACCCGTCTTACAGATTTTACCGTGCTGCTGATCGTCCGCGGATACGGGACGTGCGTTTTGTAACTCCTCGAAGGTAACCAAGAATATGACTGTAACCTGTGCAGGAGTTCAACACCACTGGTGACTTCGGTTCAAGTCAGATGTGAAATTCTTTAAAAGAAGCAATGTAAAGGCACGCACAAAAGCACTTTGTGCACACAACACTTTCATCCTGTGATTATGCGTATGTATCTCAGTGTTACAAAAATGCAGATTTTCAGATCCAAAAGGCTTTGATGCAGATAAAAACGGCTGCAGATGGAAGCATGAGAAGTTTTTGTAGAATCGTGATATTTTCACGCTAAGCAGCGAAAAAGGTGCAGAACAGAAGAGACGAGAAGAGGGGCTGTTTTTTTTCTTCTCGTCTTTGAACTTGGAGGGAAAACATGAAACTTCAGCCTCTGAGGAACCCGTGTGTTCAGATCATTTCAGACGTGAGCACGCGCGTCATACGGGGAGACGTAGATACAAAAGTACCTTTGATCTATGTGAGGTGAGCTTGAGAGATGGATGCGTGTGAATCTGTGGACTTTCTGGAACTGCTTCACAAAAATGAGGAAAAAGCTAAAAGGTGGATGATGATGTAAAACGCAGAAATGAAGGGCACTGAGCTGTACTGGTGTTAAGCTTTCTGATGCTGGCAGTAGGTTCCTGCCTTTCTTTCTCATTTCCTGTAAATGTTTACACGAGGTCAGTTAGTTATTGCACAGAAATCCAGACAGATACTCCACCAACCGTGACTGGCTGCACCCACGAAGGTCAGCGCAGGTCAACGGGCCCACAAATGTGGTCATTCAGTCCAATCTGGACATCTGTGCAGAGGACTCAAAGTATCCAAGCTGTCATTTGAGCAATATGCCACCTTGCAATCATTTTCCATGTCTGCGCACTGAGGAAACCTGGATCCTTTGTATGGAAACATTTCGCCTGCAATAAAATGACCTGTTTCTAATGTCGTCAGCGCATTTTAGCGTAAATATCCTTTTCCCAGGACGCATCTCCCAGTCCTGCTGTCCAGAGCAACACATGACATGCCATTATGTACTTACTGCTTCCAAAGGAATTCAGAGGAAGAAACAGCCTGATGTTTTGATTGACTCATCATCAGTATGAGCGATCACCTTTATTAAAGCAAACATTTTAGCAGTTCTCTGGCCGGGGAGCACTCAGGTGTGCGTCAACACAATCCCAAGGAGGAAAAGTGTCAGCAGCGATCCTGTCGAGGAAGAGTTCTAAGGCCTTTTCCAAACAATTTAACATCCATTATTCTACAGAGAAAGATTATTCACAAGTGGAGACCATCCGAGACAGCTGACAGTCTTTCCAGAGTTGGATATGGCAGGAAAAATCCCCCCGAAAAGGGTCAGACCCTACAATGCTCAGAGAAGCTGCAAAAAACAACCCCAAGAGCTCCATCTCAGACTCTACAGGCTGCAGTTAGCATGTGAAATGTTGAAATTCCTGACAGTGCAGTTAGAAAAGACGAGTTCGGCTTGTCTGGACGGGCTGCCAGGAGAAAATCCTGTTCTGAGTGAATGGAAGCACGTTGTCTTATTTGTTTTCTGGCCGTCTCATCAACGTAAAAGCAACAAATTCCAAGAACTGCTCAGGGAATACCACAGCGCAACTGTATCAAACACTAAAACACAATCGTTTAGATGCAATATCGTTTACTGACATTCACAAACAGCATCTCTATATACAAATTCATCTTATGTACAATGTTAATTTGTATTCACACAAAGCACTTAGTCCTCCTGCAGGAGCTGCATTTTCAGAGTCTTTGCAATCGGCACACTTTGCTTTCTCTTTGCTTCTGCACTTCGGAAATGGCAGATGTGGACTCGTAAGTCAGGGGCTGTTGTCTTTGTCTGCTTGGCTGGGAGGAGGATCCATCAGGTCCTTAAATCCCAGTTTCTCCAGAGGTTCCTTGGCCATCAGCTGACTGGGAAAAAAGCAAGATGGTTATACATGTTACCTTTGCTGCGTCAGAGGGGCGCTTTCAATTGACTTTCTTACTGGTCCATTCGGCACTCCAGGTAGTCTTTGGACTGCAGTCGGCACTTGGAGTTGTCATAGTGGTTCTCTCTGAGACATTTCATGAACGTTTCTTTGAAGGCTTTACACTCTCCTGCAACAGCAACGAGTCACAATCAGGACTTGTGCATTTCTCCTGTTGTTCGTAACTACACAGTAATAGGACTACTTCTTCTCACTCATACATTCGTGTTAGACTTGGGAGGCAAAATAGCCTTCACACTAATGCTCAACTATAAGGAGGTTTATTCACTTTATATAAAAATATAATAATTTACCAATTTGATACCGATGGTTCCGTTTTAACATGTGTCCCAAAAAAGCTGTGACAGTGAGTCAAAGTCCTGACCTCAACCCTGGGGACCATTCGTGGGCTGTACATGCTTAAAAGGCAGGAAACCAACCAGTTTAACTGAACTCTACAACTCTGCCAAGAAGAGCGGTCACACATCCAGCCAGAATTATGCCAGCAGCTTGTTGGTGGCTCCCAAAAGTGTCTGGTTTGTACACATTCCTGCAGCGTTCCTGCTATAAACTGTAGCTGAGTGCAACAGAGTCACTAATGCGGCGCTTTTTAAAACCGTGGTCTGTCCCTCCTCTGTGGCTGCTGTCTGCAGTAAGGAGAACGGTGTTATTTAACAACCATGCCGCCAGGCTCCGCTTTAACTTACCGAAATGATCCAGAGGGAACGAGCCTTTGTCCGGAGGCCGAGGTTTAAAGCTCTTCGACCCGAAATTCATAGCAGTAGACATGTTCTCTGAGTTTAAAGAGCCTTTTAAAAGCGATCACCGTTCTTAGCCCTGCTGTCGCAGAAATATGACGTTTTGTTTTGCAGCCTAAGTAGACAGACATTAGTAATCGAGTGATGGTCCAAGTGATTGTCGATTCCGCCCCAATAATTTCATGAAGAACATTATTCAAGTGAATAGTATAACTTTATTTTTAAACAATTGAAGAAAAATATCGATAGAAATGACATTGGTAACTGGTCTGCTTAAAGTAAACGTATAACGTACATTTTCACACTAATAATGTAGAGTTAATAATCCTATTGATCTGGATTCTGCCCCATTATAAACACGTGACTTTGTGAAATAAGTTAAGCCACTTCTGCTGAAAACTAAAAAGCTATTTAATTTCAATTTAATATGATATTTAATATAATATTCAAAAAAGTTTACATGTCATGTGTTATTTTTCCATTCTTGTTCCTTCACACGAACACCGTGAACAAAGTTTAGTAATCATTTATGCATCTTTGTAAAACTCTGTAACCGTACCTACAGCTTAATCACAGTTATTGGCTCTTATGGAACAAACATGTTTTGATATTTTTCTCTTAGATACTGAATGAAATTGAAACTCATAACTGCTGATTGAAAAGATTAGAAAATTGAAAGAAAAATAAAATTGTAGCAAAGTATTATAGTTGTTACTATTCACCTTTTCAGGTTAAGACTGTGAGAGATGAGATGAGCTGCTCTAAGAGTGCCTCGGGCAGCTAAAGACAGATGGTGATGAGGAACAGGAAGAGGAACTGTCATGGACAACGAAGCCCCTGCGTGGGCTGTGCCATCAACACACAGAGGAAGTGGCTGACTTCAAGAAATCCTGCAGCACAGAGGCTCTGATCATGGCAGCACAAGAATAGGCTCTGAGCACCAGATCCACAGAGGCAGGAGTTTTCCACAGCACGTTGCATACACACTGAAAGGCACAACATGGTGGCTGTGATGGTGCGCAGGAACCTCTGTGGCTGAGAACAACAGGGCCAAGTTCCGGTGGGATTTTCAGTCCCAGATAGACAAGCAGCTGCTGGCCAACCAAGCAGTCGCAGTCGCGGTTAACAAAGAGCAGAAGAACGCGGTAGTGATAACTGTGGCAATCCCAGCAAACAGCAGCATTGGGGAAAAGGAGCATGAGAAAACAGAGAAGTACCAGAGGCTGACGGAACAGCTGGAGCAGATGAGGAACATGGAGTCCAAAGTGGTCCCAGTGGTAACAGGGGCATTAGGAGCTGGAACCCTGAAGATGGGAGAGTGGCTCCAGCAAATTCCAGGCAGTATCCAGTCTGCGTCCAGAAGAGCACAGTCCCAGGAACAGCTAAGATACTGGGCATAACCCTCAAACTCCCAGGCCTCTGGTAGAGGACCCAAGGCTGAGGAACATATACACAGAGGGAGATGGAGATATGACAGAGAATATTTATTTCAATTCTAGAATACTGAAAGAAAACAGCAAAAAGGGAAGAAGATTTGTGTTTCATGTCAGACTTTATCAGTTATCAGTGGCCTCCTGTCCTCCACCTGACCCTGACCCTAAAGTGCTGCATGCACATTCAACATATTTTGGTGGAGGTTATTTATTTTGCTGTCAGTTTCATTTGAATTCTTTAAATGTGTAACTTCACGTGGTCCACCGCTGGATGTCTCACTTTTATAAGATATAAGACGGAAGGGAAGGAAGGCAGACAGAGCGGAGGGGAGGAGGAGGTGACGGTACCGTGCGGGCTTGATTATTATGCAGCCAGCGAGACTCGGTAATAGAGCCATCAGCGAGTGAGAGGAGACGCTCAGCTTCGTCTCTCGGCTCTTTTCTTCACGAACCCGCCTCAGATCGGAGGTGCCCGGTGACCGGCCGCCCTGCCCGTCTGTCTGTCGGAACCCAGCAGCGGATGTTCTTGAGACCCTTCTTCCCACCGCGGTGAGGCTGGACGGATAAACTCACCATGGCGCTGGAACCGGAGGGGAACAAGCTGCAGCTGCAAGACGTTCTGGCGAGACCGGGCAACGAAAAGTGCGCGGACTGCGGCAATCCAGGTAAGGCAACAATTCCCTCTCACACCCAGTTCTCGAAACCGGCGCCCCGATGGAGCCAGCGCGTGCTGCCGCCGCTGCCGCTGCCGCTGCTGCTGCTGCACGGATGCATTCAAGCCGCTGTGCACCAGGAGGGGTAGATGAGCCAGCTGGCACCTCAGAACCGAACAAGTCTCAATGAATGTGGTCCTCATATGATGACAGAGGCCTGGCTGCCTGAAGACACTCTATTTCAGCAAGTAGACCAAGGCCCGACAGTGGACTCTGGACTAAGTCTGAGCCACAAACCCATTAAACAGTGTCTGTGAAGACATGCCGACACTCCTCCACACTGTTATCCTAACTGTCTGTGTGTGTCTGTGTGTGTAGTTTGGTGTCATTATGTTCTACACTGTCAGCAGCCTCCATAAAGCTCTGTCATTACTTGTGTGCGTAAGTGTGTAGTTTCATTATAAATGAAGACAAACATATTTCCCCTTATTCCCATGCAGCCAAATCATTTTTCAGCCTTTTTTTTTCTTTCTTCTTCTCTCCATCCTCTCCCTCCCTTCCCCCAGATCCTCCCTTTATCTCACTCTTACTGCACCCCTCCTTTCTCCTCACTGAAATGGCAGTAAACCAGCGTGTGGCCACCGAGGCTCCAGTGCGGGCCGAACGCCCAGTGCTTGGAGCCGAGCCTGCCCAGGACGCCTGTTCCTTGGCCCTGGTTACGGCTCCTCTGAGGACTGGTTGTAGCAGAGCAGCTTTTCGGAGCCAGCGGCACTTTTGCAAACCGAGATAGCTTTGTCTGAGCGGTGGACACTTAAAGAGGGATTTCACTGTGATTGGAGAAATAAGGGGAGATTTTGTGGATGGTGCACCTTTGAATTAGCAGAAACATTTTACTTGGTTTTTTTTTCTGTCACCAACCTACATAGCAACAGCTCAGCCTTTTACTCAGTTCATAACAGCTTTTACACGGTGGTTAAAGTGAGATTTGGCAGGTGGGGGAACACTGAGATCTGGTGTAGTGGTGCAGCGGGGAACAATGACTCGCCTCAAAATAACTCCCAGCTTGATCTGGACTGTGAGCTCCGGCTGGCTCGTATCTTAGTGGACGGACGTGATCAGCCGACCCGTGTTTCGGCTGTGGCTTTGGGATGCGCTGCTGCTGCTGCTGCTGCTGCGGCTCTGAAGTTTGTGGATGCATCCAACTGCGTTCTGAAATCTATTAGAAGATGTTATGGACTGCCAAATCATAGCAATGAAAGCGGAATTTGGCCAGCTGATTAAAAAAAAGAAAAGAAAACACAAACAGCATATTAAACAGCATCCCCAGCTTGAGTCCAAAGCCATGATCTAAAAGCGCGCATGGATGCCACAGCCGGCCCTCCACCACACGCCAAATGACACACGAGTGATGTAAGCAAGGTTTACTTTTTTTCCCACTGTATCTCATTTACTGAGCAGGCCTTACTTTTGGGAATAATCAGTCATCTTCCTCTGCATGTCCTCTCTTTCTGCCATCCTTATCTATACTGAGTGAAGTTAACCCTCACTGATGCTAATGGTAGCTAGCAGGACATACGGTCAAGGAAAACAGCTGCCACGAGTTCTTGTTAAACTTCCTGTATTTGTTGGGTATGTTGATGAAAGCTGAAAGGAACACCAAGGGTTCAGCATATGAAAAATGAACTGGTGTCACGCGATGTGTGATGCTGTCATTAATATTTGTTGACTTATTGATTAAATGTCCCAGTATTCTATTCTGCATCAGTCCACTTTAAATCAGGACTTTACAGAAGAACTAAATCCTTGTGATATTGGCTAATTTTTAGCTTTAACAATAGCAATTAATATTTGGTCAGCTGTTTGGTTGGCGCAGCTCTTTTACACTGACTGAAATCAGTGGCTGAATCTCAGGGTTTGTGCAGTTGTTAGACTGCAAATTAATGTTGCACTTGAGTCACGTGACACTGTCCATCTACTGTAAAGCGAATTGCTGTTTGTGTGGCAGAGAGAACAACAGGGCTGCAGAAGGAGAAGGCTTCCAGCATTAGGAGAAAGTAATAGATAATGTCCACTTGATTGATGGTCAGAATTTTGATGAAACAACATGAGAAAAAAAAAAATCCATCCTGCCTTTGGTTCAGGCCGGTGGTGGTGGTGGATGTGCAGCCGACAATTGTGCAGCAGCTGTGTGACGCTATCTTGTCGATATGGACCAAAATCTTTGAGGAGTGTTTGCAGCACCTTGTTGAATCTATGCCAAGAAGGAAGGGGGTGGTGTCCAACCCAGTACAAGCAGAAATGGGTGGGGAGTGTGTATAAATAGGGAGTGCACTGAATAATATTTAACCTTATCATGTCACGATTAATGATTTAGCCCGCCTTAACCAGTGAACATAATGGAAAGGATGTCAGCTGAATGGGTAAAATAAGTAATGCTAAGGTATAACATTTCCCTGCTTCTTTATTCCATTATTTTCCCTCCTTTATCTATTTTTATCTGCCCTTTATCCTTTATCTGTTTTATATTTAAAAATTGTAAATTAACAGTGGCGGGGGTACGGGGTGGGCGAGGTGTTGGGTTTGGTGCAAATCCCGGATATTGGTGGTGTTCAGAGGATGTGAGACAGTTGTAGTTCTGTTGAAATTTGGCGTTTCAGTACCCATGTTGTTAGAAAATCATCTTTCTGTAGCATTTTAAGGCTTTATCCTGTAGTAGGCAATCCCGTTAGCCAGAGCTGTACCTTACATTTACAGTTAATTAGCAAATGTTAGCATACGTGAGGAAGGAAATACTTTGCATGTGTTGCTAATATTAGAAAGCCATAGTTATTCCTGAAATGAAATTGAATAAATGTGTATATATGTGCATATACAGATAGTGTCCTGTGTAAGACATTCATAAAAACAGCCAAAAACGGTGTGAAATGATGGTGAAAATCAGATTGTTATGGAAAGTTGGAAAGGTTGTGACCACTCACGGTGTTTTAAGTATCCAACAAGCCTTCTTTGAGATGCTGAACACGGTCACGGTTATAGATGGTTGGCATTAGCATTGTTACTGTGAGCGTGTGGCTGTGTTAGCATAAGCATTTAGTAGACTCACAGGCATGCCAGCATGACTGCAGGCCGCTTGGGGTAAACCGGCGCTATGATTTACACTCATCGAGCATCATTTGTCCCCTGGGAAGAGGTTTTTTGTTCGCCGTTCTGCAACGCTTCGCTTTGCCTCGGAAACACTGGCACCGAATGTTCCTGAGCTGAAACTGTCAACCACTTTAACCTTTGCAGTGATTGCACAATCGACAGTGCATCGGGCAGGTGTTCCTGCAGAGCAGTGCCAAGCGTATCTGGGATGTAATCCAACAGTTTAGGTGAAGGCGCTGCATAATCCGATCAGCCGAGGCGTGCGCTCTGTTGTTCCTCAACAGGTGATGAAATTTCCTTCAGCACGGCACTCAACAAACGCACAAACACAAATGCTGGTAAACCTGCGCTCTGGAACTATAGTTGACTTGAATATAATTGCTCTTTCTTCCTAATCCCCGAGGCACAGATGAAAACCACACCAGCGCCACTTCCCCTGTTAGCAGGAACCAGGAATTCCCAGGCTTATAATTCATGTCTCAGTAAGATATGAATTTTTTATGGTGGTTTAGTGGCTCAGTCCCAAGATGGGTACAGGATTAAATCTCAGTGGCCTTTTTTTTTTTGGAAAAATATAGTTTCAGTACAGCAAAAAACAACAAAAGGATTTGAACCAAGCACCTTCTTGCTATGAGGCAACTGCGCAAACCACCGCACCACCCTTTGTGGAGCCATAATTTTATATAAATCATAATAATAATAATTAAAAAAAACACACATTAATCACATGAAAAAATCTGATTGAGAAAGCGGGGGACACTGCACACTGAGGTAGGGTGGCCCTGCCCTAAAGGAGGCCCTACTTTCTCCTCCTCTTTTCCTTTAATGGGGCCACAGTTCACAAAATGAACAAAGACTTGAAACTAACGACTGAGGCCATAATTTCATCAGGAAACTGGTTGTTAATGTCATAGCCTGAGGGAGCTGAAGGGTCGTTTTCTCATAGACTTCTATACAAATGCCCTTTTTTTTAACTCAATTTATCTTGTTTGATGGCCGTTTCCAGACGTCACAGTTCATGCGGTTCTTCTTGAAGTTGAGTACAGACATTTAGCTTTGTTAAAATCTGATCGCATTAATCACGGCGGTGCATTTGTCAAAGAATCTGCATGCAAATGGTTGCTAAATTTAAAAGACTCACAGACCGAGAGAAGTGGCTGTTGTGTGGGTGTGCGGCATTTCAGCAGTTTCGCAAGTGAACATTGACGCTCTGAAAAAGGTCTTCTTCAGAAATATATAGGTTTCCACAGTGAGTCACACGATAATTCAAATGGGATTAGGAAAGAAGAAAAACATCAATTGTGCTAGACAAAATAATTTTGGAGCCTGTTCCAGACGATATTGTGTGGTTGTCTGGCTCTCGCCCTCTCTCGATTTCACATGCAGAGCCAATTTAGAATCACCAGGTAACCTAACAAGCAGACCTTTGGTCGATGGGAGGAAGGAGAGAAGGATCCGTACCGACATCCTCTTTCAGTTGTAGGTGAAGAATCAAATATGTCAGGAAGAAGACAGTTTAGCTTTACTTTGCTATAAAGATGACATTTAGACACAAATTCAGTCCGGTGTCAAAAGCTCTACGTGAGTTAACCAACTTTGCATGAAAGTTGAGGCTCTTCACTGCGTCTGCTGCGCTCCATCACATTAAATCCTTCTATTGCTCGTGACTTTGCAGACTTACGAGGTAAAACACATCACGTCACATCATCAGCAGTGACCTGGCTGTCCTTCCTCACCTGTGTCTTATCTTCCCATCACAGATGCAGCGTCCATTAAGCCGGGAGAAAGCCTGCTGGAATTGGTCTGAACACACGCACAGCTTGTGGATTTATGCTTAGTCATTCTTACTTCGCCCCTTCCTTACCTGTGCGTTTCTTCCCCTATCTTCGCTCTGCTGGTGTGCTTTGATGAGACCGCAGAGAAGCTGAGCTGGGCGCCGGTGCTGCTGGGTTTCTCTGTAGCTCAGCAGCATTGTGGTTCTGCCCTCTGCTAAGGACACACAAATGAGTTTTTCCCTCCAGAGAGAAGCCTCAGCGCTCCCGCGACGCATGCAGAAGGCATTTGTAGAACCGCAAATCAGCAGGTCTTAGATGAGATATGAGGAGGTTTAGCTTCCTTTTGCAGCACTGCTCATAAATTTCTGTTTGTTTGTTTTGTTTGTTTTTTAAGTTTGCCATAAAAGGTTGGCGAAAACTTTTTTCATGACCTATAACAGCTTAGCACTGCATTAAAAACTTGTGAATTGGAGGTATAGCTCCAGACAACCATCCATCTGTCACTTCTGCTACAGTCACACTAAGGGTGTTTCTCTTAGTGTGACTGGTTGGAGCCCACAGCATAACCAAAAATATTGTGACTATGTGCAATGAACTTGCAATCTCATCACCTCTGAAATAGTTGCTCTGAGAGACGGGCCAGGTCTGTGACCAAACAACTGCATCAAAACAGCAATAAGACAGACTCAGTCTGGTAACAGTCTGCTAAAAGTCTGCTAACAGTCTGCTAAAAGTCTACTAATAGTCTGCCAACAGTCTGCGATTGAATGGGGTCAAGTTGACAAATACATGCAATCAGTTGTGGTAATATAGCAACCAACTGTGACAAACTGGCAGAAATATCAGATCTGTTTGTCATATACACAGAAATTCACATTAAATCAAAATTCCTCAACTTATAAAATAAAGCATTTGCTAGATCACCAACATGAAAAATGACTTTAAATTACAGACAAAATTCTGTCAGGCAGAATCAGGTGCCTTGCTGTATACCTCTACAGATGTGTTGACAAGCAGGGCTGCCTGAGTAAAATTACAGTGTTTTTTTTTTAACCATCATCCAGCAGGCAACTCTACTGGAGTGATTCAGGATTCTAATGAACATGACAGTACAAGGCCTTGATGCATAATAAGGGGCAATTGAATTATTCAGTTATGCTTGGAGAATCCAAGCAGCTGTATTTTGAATGAGTTTAAATTCCGAGTGAAAGAAAAGGCCATTATAATAGGCAGGTGAAGAAGCTACAAAAAGCTGTGATTTGAGTATTCACTAAGTTCAAGGACAGTCTACTCCTTCCTACAGTGGTAAAAAAAAAAAAAAAAAAAGCATATTGGTTTTATTATCAGGTTCTTGAAATTTACACCACGGTCATGACATGGAGAACCTTTTAAAGTTCACGTAAATGTCAAGATGGTGCTTCTGGTGTTTTAACATTGGGATGAAATTTCATCCAGCTTTTTAAAGGTGCTCAAGCTATTGATTAGGTCACTAAAGGAGAGCATACTGCAGATAAACAAAACACTGTATGAATAACACAGTTTCACAACCCGTGGATTATATGTGAAATCAAGTGGAGCATTTGATTCAAGGAAGCTGAGGTTAACCCACACACTAACATTCCAAGACTCTAGCAAATGACCTCATGACAACAAGCCTACGCAAGACACACATAACTGGTTAACTGGCCTTTTTCAGACGTTTCATGGTCAAGGATTTAACCAGTTTTCTTTTTTAGGAACTTCAATGCAACACAGCTGGGTGACATTGCGTTGCGTTGTTACCATGTTGGAGCCAGAAGTTACCATATTTGGACAAGATGGTCCAAGTTATCAGCTCAAGATGGCAAATGTAATGAGCCGTTTGCAAGCATCTCCTCGGCCATGGAAACCAATGCCACTTTTACGCTTGGTTTTATGCACATGTGGCAGTGGGACTGAAAACTCCCAAGTTAAGAGGTGTGGCACAATATTTTTGTCTACATAAATGTTCCTTGGTGAGGCTGTAACAGCAAACTACATAATGTCTTCTGCATGGGCATCATCTCAACCCTGGAGGTTGCTGCTTGGTTTTGGGTCACTGTGGGGACAGCAGCCCGTGTTTCAGGGCTGCCGGTGTAGCTGTCAGAAACCCCAAGGTTTCATTTTCTTTGCACCAATCATTTTTCAGTATATTTTAACAAGCTAATGAAAAGATAAATTGGCAAACCAACCAGCACCCAAACCTGGAAACGTGCATGTATGAGCCGGCTGCATTGCTGTCCTTACATATGTGCACAGTGTAGTTTCAGCTGTGCGGTGGCAGGCATACCTACTTATTATCACAGTAAAGATATAGGTGGTTAAGTCTATTTAGTGGTTTTCTAGGTTTACTGTATCCATAAAGTGAACTAGCATGACATTTTTAATTGCTTTGGGATAAGCCTGGGGGCTGTTATCATGCTGACACTCAGGATAGGGTCGTTAAATCGTAATAATGTGTAACTTTGCGCGTGCATGCTAGGACTGTAACTTTTTGTTCTATGCATGCAGTTTTTATGTCCAGGTGACCATGAAATGGCTCTTTCCTGCTTGTCCAATTAACTGCTCAAAGGCGCTGCCAAGATACCTGCTTCTAGTAGGACTTTGATCATTGGATACGATGGAGTTCTTACTTGACACAACTTTTTCATACATTTGGCGCATAAATAGTCAACAAAAGCAAGTCCAGCTCCAGAGCAGCCAAAACTAATGAGCTAGTAATTCATCAGTAACAAAGATGAGTGCCTTTACATTTAAACAGTACATCAAGCAAACCTGCATTCTGGACTTGAAAGCTAGAGGCATGTATTTCAAAGAACCAGGGTACACACAGAGGCCACATTAGCCCACAGTGGACACTTCAGAGGAAATTATGAGGACTTACCCAATAATGATTGCCTTTAGCGCTCTCTCCATGGTAGCAGGTAATAAACACAAATCACTGATTTGCACAGATCAAATTCAGTGGATTCAAGAGGAGATGTTTAAACCATATTTTTAAAAAGCCAGTAGAAATTAAACCTCGTGGTAGCATCGGGGGGTTTTCACCCAAACATGAAAGGGTCGCAACCTCAACTGGCCCTACTGTCTAGCCATTAACCTCCAGCACCGTGCAGCCACCGACCGATGCGTACGAGTCCAGACATGCAAATGAACTGTTAACATTAAAAGTTCTTGCAGACACTCACAGGCACAGGGGCTGCGATTGTACGAATGTAAAGGCCCCTCACTCCTTCACCCTACATCTGCCCTGCAGTCACACCACAGGTCAAATGAAAAGCGCTGCTGTCTCTCTTTCAGGGGAGCCCGATAAGCTTCCCTGCAAAGCCTTTTTTTTCTCTCTCTCTCTTAAAACAGTTCCTCAGAGATGGAGCGAAAAACCATCTCTCAAACAGCATATGCACTGTGAGGGGAAAAAAGTCACACTGCATCAGGAATCTTCTACCTCCTGTTCACTACAACTGTGCATCTGTTGTTCACAGCTAACCTGCTGAGAAACATCATCCATGTACATGTGGAGGAGAAAGCCCTGCGTGCGTGTGTGTGTGTGTGAGTGTGTGTGTGTATGTGTGTTGTTAGTCAGTCATGCGTCCACAGTAATCTCCCTGAGTGCTGCTTGTTTCTCCATAAGGCCTGACTCAGACAGAGATGACCTCACCACTGAATGGCTGGTTGTGTGTTTTTGTGTCAGCAGGGTTGGTTTTGTGTGTGTGGGTGTCTGTCCGTTTGTGCGTTGTTGGTGGGAAGACCTAAAAAGGAAACGGTTTGATTCCCTAACATCAAAGTGCTGCTGCTTGAGGCTTCATCCCAATCCAGAATGATTAAAGGATGAGTGGACATTTATAAGAGCATCGCCTGCTTGTCATGGGTTAAAAGAGATGAAATGAAGGAGGATTATCGCGGATGCGAGCTAGCACTCTCGGGGGAACTCGTATCATCCCTCTGCTTCTTCCACTCCTCCTTCTCCCCCGTCTCTGCTTTCCACCTCCATCATTTCCAGATCTCTGAACCTTTCCTCCTCAGCCTCAGGAAGACAGAAATACAGGAATGGTGTTGGGGGTGTTTTCTTAAACCTTTTTCCTCTCCTTTCACTCTCATGATTCCCTTGTGTGTGTGCGTGTGTGTGTGTGTGTGTGTGTGTGTGTGTGTGCTGCTGATTGTGGTGCACCACGCTGAGGGCCTCTTTATTTAATGGCAGCTGCACAGAGAGTGAGATATAGAGAGAAAGACATTCTCAGTAAGGGCACCCTCAGTACTTTCAGTCGCTTGTAGCTGTTCACATAAGCATGTTAGCATATAGATGCATACTATGGTATACGCAGGCATACGTATGAATCCAGCAACAGAGCCTAAAAGATGCACTGGCATGCTAACATCGGCCAATATTATCACTTATTTGAGCTTATGAAATATGTCTAGTATCATAGACTGTATATAAAAGATAGAGATAGCCATGTTGACGTCACCCATTGCTTGTGCTGGATCTGTCTGAGAAAATGCTCGTGGACTTGCTGCTTGCAATTTGGTTGTGTCATAAAGCTCACCCTGCTTTACTGGATACGTTTTTTAATGTGGTCATATATCAAGCCAGAAGGGTAATTTCCTCATAGACTTCCATACAACTGGATTTATTTTTTGCAAGATTCGCCCCCTGCTGGCCATGGGAAAGAATGAAGGTTTAAAGTTTGAATTCACTTCATTTTTCAGACCTGAACACTAAGTTCATCTTTTATATACAGTCTGTGGTTAGTAGTAATGTCATAAAACTATTTGAGCCATACGACACTGTAGATTAGAGTGCAATTCTCAAGTACAAAAGGTCCCACAGGAAATGAGTCACAACCCCATAAAACAGATTCTTACCTTCTTAAGTATTTGTAAGAACTGTGTTTGAAAATACAGACTGATAACAGTACTGGCCTATAATTAGCTGTTATTAAAGGCCATAATTTTAAACTGAAACAGAAGGACTGACGTCAGCTGATAGAATCTATCAACAGCTTTGAAGCAATTACTAGGCTAAGGGTCTGGAGTGACACTGTCAGGTTTGTAAGGCTGTGTTTAGGCTGCGAGACTGCCTAAAAATGGTGAGTGTAGCAACTTACTCTGAAAACTGAAGCCACTGGGGAAGTGCATTAAGGCTGCATTCTTCCTAGTGGCCTGCAGGGGCAACTCGAGTGTCTGCAATAAAATATGATCAGACAGAAGTCTATGAAAAAATGACCATACTTTGTTTAAAGAGTTTATAGTCTGAGCCACAAGGTTCGGTATCTTTTACCCACTTTTACTCTCCAGCCACAGCACGGCTGGAGAGTAAAAGTCATGTCATCGTCAAATTCGGCAATCAACCCAAAAGTTGAGATATTTCACCACTGAGTAGAAGATAGTGCACCGACGTACACTGTCATATCTACGGCTAAAAATACCAAACTTTCAGCTGAGAAACTGGAACAAGAAGGATGATCATTTCATAGTGACTAACCGTGGTTGCCAGGGTAGTATTGTGCTTGTTTGCTTTCACTATCCACCGATCAGCCCATCTACGGTATTCATACGTGCGACTCCTCTTTGTCTCCCTTTCTCATATCTAACACTCAGTTTCTCACTTCACTCCGTCTTCCTCTTTCTGTCACACATCACGCCTCTTTACTTTAAACACTTCATCAGCACGGGTGAATCGGCCTGTGCGTGATGCAGTGACTCAGATGTACCCTTGCTGATCACCCACAGATGCTGCTGCTGTGCCGCGATGCAGAAAAGGAAAGTCTTTGATGAGACGTTATGTGTGTGTGTGTTTGTGAGTCTTCTGCAGCTAACCTGATAACTACATTGGCTGAGTTCTGATCAGGTCTCCGGTGGTCTGTTTCCTGTCAGTAGGCTAAACAGGATTTCCCCAAATCATATTTTGCTGCCCTGCTCTCCTTTCTGAGCAGGAGCACGCTCGACCACAGTTTGATGTAATGTTCGCTTCATTTACTCTGCCTCTGTAACCGCTTAACAGCGCTGGCATCAGCACCTTCAGTATTTATAGTCTGAACCTTGAGCTGCTCTTCTCTTTGTTAAAGCATCTTTATAACAAGACTTACTCACCCCTTCCTCTTTCTTTGTGCTGCATCTCTCTCTATCACGCTTCTGCACCGCGTTCACCAATTTCATTTCCTCCTTATCCTCTGCCTCCCTTTTACCTTCGTCGTTCCTCTAATTCTCTTCCCCTCGGTTCTCCCCCCCCGCCCCATCCCTTCCTCTGTATCTCCTGCAGAACCAGACTGGGCGTCGCTGACTTTGGGTGTGTTTGTTTGCCAGGCCTGCTCCCTCCTTCATCGGAGCATCCCGCACATCAGCCGGGTCAAGTCTGTCCAGGATACGTGGGATGCCACCGAGGTGGAGGTAGAGTATGAATGTCAAAAATCTCCTCACCCCTTTAACCTCGGACGGCTGCTGACATTTGACAGATATTTGACTCGTATCATTTCGCCCACCTAATTTGGACAATAAAATCAATGTGAGACAAGTGTTCCACAGTATTGAATTCCTACACGCTTACATTTTCTGTAGCGAGGACTGAAGCCGCTGTTCTGCTAACATGCTGCTCGCACTACGCCTCCACAGCGTTAGATGGGTTGGGGTCACAGGGGAGCGACAGCCATGGATACTCTCAAGAGAATGTGACACGATCGGGTGCAACACACAGTGTTCATCGGGACAGCATCAAATATGGAAATAGAGCCAACTTTATATTTAATTACAGTGATGATAATGTGGCGACCAGAGCTTTTAATTTTAACATCAGATTGAACCCACTTCCGCCTCCTCTGTGTTGGAGGAGGCCTTCAAAAGCGTCTCGCAGAGGTGCAGAAACTGTGGGCTTGCTAAGGCGCTGCACAGTATATGTGATTTATATCAGCTGAGCCATCATGGTCTGAAATCTAACGGCCAGCATCTTTGGAACCGGGATATCTGCTGCTTCTTAAAAAGTCTTTAATCAGTTTGTGCAAATTTTAAGTCTTAATTGTCTTAAAATTGCAGTAGAAGATTTCTGTTCATTTTACAGCCCTGTTGGAAAAAAACTATAAAAATGTCAATAAAATAGCGAATGCAAATGCTATACAATCAGTTCCAGAAGGCAAAAACCACAAACATGGTCAAGATGTTAAAGTGAGCTACTCAGATTAGCTGACTCGCTAACAGCTGGCGGAATGCTAATGGCTGTAGCTGCTTTTTTTCTTTTTTTTTAAACACACCTGTCACTCAAGGCAGCTACAGCTGCAATATTGCATAAGCATAAATACACATAAGCATTAATACGATCTAAATGGGCGACTTATATCATTATTCATCTCTGTTGTAAAGAAAGGGCTTTGATCTATAGAGATCAAAACCCTTTATGTAACAGGCTGTGCTTTTAAAATCTGTGGGGACTGACTCACTTTTGGAGCTAATGACCGTTTGGGGAACTTCAGTTTTTCTTCATGTTTCAGCTGCTGCCTGTTGTTGTTAGCTAGTTGTAACATTGAGGCTAAAATGGTTGACAGTTGTAGCAGACAGGCCCTTTGTTAGCAACTTTTTTGAATCGCTCTTGTAGTTGTTTTAGTAAAATGACTTCCACTGTTTTACATTTTACTTTAAAGTCCACTTATTAACACCAGGATTTGGTTTTTAGGTGGGTTACACTCAGAATCAGGCTATTTCTTCAGCAAAAGCATAGACAGTATAAAAGATACACATACCTTCCATGCCAGAAAAATTAAGCCAGTGTGAAGTACCTCAAACATGGATTCAGTCTGAAGGCCAGCTGATGGATAGCTGTGTTCCTATCTAGGTTTTGCTGACACTTGACCACTAACCACATGATGTTAACTTGCCATTTTGGACATGTGACAATCATGGTGACAATGTAGGGTCAAGTGAATGAAGCGCAAGTCACACAGGCCTAGAGACCGCTCCATGACCATCTGGCTACCACAGGGACAAGGGAATATTCCCTGACCAGTTGCCAATAGTTGCTGGAGGTTGATGGCAACATGGCTGGTAAAGCCCCCTTCACACAGGCCTACAGAAACCTCAGTAGAAGTCTGTGGGAAAACAGCTTTCTGTCTTGACCTCTGGAAACACTTTCCTTTTGGGTAATGGACCAGTGCCTCTTCATCGCATCCAGTTTCTTTGATCCAAGAGTGAAAATGTTAATCTCGAGGCTTCAGAACGGGACTTCACATCAGCGGATGATGTCACAGTAGTTATGATCACTTTTCAAAAACCCAAAACAGCAGAGACTCAGAGAAGTTAATGAAATATGAATCCTTTAAATCTCAGCGGAAGTGAATCAGTTTAAATCTTAATATTCTGACTCTGCCTGAATTCTTAATCCTTCACAAATGTTTGCAAAGCCCAGTATGTGCCGTATGAGTGTGCATATTTAATATGTGATTGTACCGTTTGCATTCAGGCAAAAAGGCCATGGTAACTGAAGCTGAAGCATCACCATTGTTTCTATGGAAACAACCCAGTCAATGGACATTTGCTTAATAATATGACAGAATATAAAAAAGGAAGACGAAAGATGTACAAGAAAAGTGGTGGGTTTTGGAAACCTGAAGCAGCCTGCTCTGCTTACTGACACATTCCTTTCATATATATATATATATATATATATATATATATATATATATATATATATATATATATATATATATATATATATATATATATATATATATATATCATAGAACAAAAGGGTGCATGATCAGGATCAGTCTCGTGTGGCTTGATACAGCCAGTATTGATTCTCCAATAATACACAGATTTACAGTGATGCCTGTGTCTAGATATCTGAATTCTAACCAACTCCACAGCTCTGACCTTCAGGCTCCCAATGACTTCCCACTGGAAGGCGAATATTTCACAAGGATCAATAAGGGTTATTAGTAATAATAGTTTACACTTTTCCCTTTTGTGCCTTGAGTTTCCTGATCGGCATCAGCAAGAAATATGAACACCTCCTGTGTAAATGCGTAAACACAAAAATACATGTTTGAACTTTTCTGAGACTGAGGCTGAGAATGAGTAAATAAAGTTGTCCCTTAATGAAAGAGTGTTGCAGCTGAAAGGGCGTCAGTCTGTGACAGAAAGGGACTTAGGGGGGAGGTGATGTGAGTCACAGGGAAGGTTGAAGATGTGGGAGGACAGTAATTGGGATGTTAAGGGGATTTGACTTAAGGGGTGAGCAGTGGGGGTGTTAGGAAGGGAAATGGAAGAACAATACAGAGGAGGAGGACTGAGTGTTTGGAGATAAAACCTGAACGGAAGCACATTTATTGGAGGACGGGGAAGCATTTGATTGAGGTGCTGGAGTACGTGAGGGCTTTGTGATGTGGATTTGCGTCGGTGTAATTGGGAGTGTTTAAGGATGACTTTGAGATTACTGTTGAGACCTCTGGAGCATTTTTGGTCCCATTCCAATAAAACCGTCGGTGATCGGAGGAGCCACGGCAGTATTCGCTTCATTAGCTGAACATGGCTAACAGAAGGATCAGTACAAATGCGCCAGTGGTTGTGTTCAGTTAGGTGCCACGAACCTCCTGCGTGGATATTGCTTCGTGTTGCTTTAGAACCGTAATACCATTTAGACCGCGTGCTAATATGTAATGTACATCTGGACACATTTGCTTAACCTGGGCTATAATGGTGCAAAGGAGTAGCCTCAAAAACATGACACAGGAGAAGACCAGGCATAAGATAGAAGAATCCCAAAGGATAATGATGAGGATATTAACAAGAAGCATGGGGAATACCTCTCTAGGAAGCAAATGTGGGGAATATAGCTAGAAAACTATCTGGCATGTGACAGAGAGAAACTGGAGTATATGGGGGGAGGAGATAATTGATCACCTGCTGAATTTGTAAGTTTGCTCACTTACCAAGAAATGAACAATCTCTAATTTTTATGGTAGTTTCACTTCCTCGTCCACCTGTTTTACATCTAAACGAAATATGTGAGGGGACATGCTGGTGGGAAAGCATGCAGTGTCCCAGGTTAAGGGAAGCCATCCTCCTTTATGGGCTATTATCTACTACTATTAACTGGGCATCTCATAAGTTACCAGGGACCTTTCAGCTTGCTTCTTCTGGCTGATTCATTTGCATTCGAATCCCAGTCTCAGTCTACATTTTTTTATCCTTACCCAGACCACATGATACGCTGCTGCTTATTTATCAGTTAATGAATTGAATCAGTTTTCCTATTTAGATGGATATGTATGTGCCTAAGCAGATGGATGCATAATAAATTAGATTATAGATAAGGAAAAGTCATACAGCCACATATGTTATTGCCATGTAAATCGCATCATGAAGATTAGGCTCAACTCTAACTAAATGTCATGCTGTGCAGAAGCTTGAGACTTGAGTTAGCAATGTACATGAAAGAGAGGTGCACAGTGAAGTGGCTGTGGAGTAGGGGTGGTTATACTAAATGACAGATATGGTTGCTTTGATGTTGATTGATTTCATTTCAAATTCATCACATCACGTCACATATAAATTTCAGCGGCTTTCTTTGGAACGTCTGCTGCTCTCTGACCTTCACAATAAAATGCCACAGCGCTGCATCGCTCCCCTGAATCCCCTAAAGGATAAGAAGAAGCGTACTGAGGGATTCTGCCAGCTGGATTGAGCTAAGGGATTATCCCTGGATGAAATGCACAATGGAGGGAACAAGGGCAGGGGGAAGTTGTGTCCCAGTGCAGTGTTGCCATTTCCACCCTTAATCCCATAAGAAAGCCAGGGCCTTATTGTCAAGTGAACAAATTCTGACATATTTAAGGTTTTCTGTGCTACAGCCCATTGTGTTTAATCTCATATAAAGCCAACTGTGTCATTTTTCTTCCTATTATTATTGTTAATGATAGTAATAATATTAAAGCCACTATTACTACTCTAATCATAATATTATTATAATAATCTTTACAGTGTTTAACGCTGGTATGTCCCCAAATTCATGTGGACTACAATAAATGGGTTTTCCAAATAAAGTGTAATATGCTGTCAGATTAAATTTATCTGGGTTCCCATTCATACTTGAAATGCACCACTGTCCAAATGACTCTGTATTTAATATTCAGCTGTGGACAGCATTGTGATGACTAGGTTCTGTTTGTTGTTTTCCTTCCAGCTAATGGCCGCAATGGGAAACGCTGCCGCCAAGGCCAAATATGAGCAGAAGGTTCCTGCTTTCTACTATAGACCAACGCACACTGACTGCAAGTAAGCTCTTCTTTTAATTGGCCGTCAAAACTCAAACGCCAGAAAGCTCGGCCTTGTGTGTATAAAATAATTTTAGTGGTAGTTTTTGTACAAGCAGTTTATGTTTATTGTAAAAAAAAAAAAAAAAAAAAAGAAGCTAATAAGCTAAATCAGCTTAACGTGACATGTTAGCTAGTTGGTGACCGTGCACTAAGACTGAGTGAGCTAACGTCAGGCCACTTCCTGTTCAACAAACTAATTTTTACGGGAGCCCACATCTTTATGTGACCACCAGTGTTATTTCTAATATTTCTAATGACAATTTATTGCCATTTAGTTAGCCCACGTGGCAGGAGGAGGGAACCAACCCCATTTAGTTTCCCTCTTCCCCCTGAACAGCTATCTGCAGTTGTAGATTGTACATCACGCGTTAGTGCTGCTTATTCCTGGATCTGTTTGCTCACTATGATTAGTGTTGATCGTGCACTGTGCAAGAGGAAATTGAGGTGTTATATTGTGATTAACATCTCTGATTGTGTAAATTAGGAAACCTCACTTTCTCCCCTTTTTTGTGTGTATAAAAGGCCCATGAAAAGCGTGATGATTGAAGCCTGCAGAGGAGAGGCAGAGATGGAAAGATTGTTGGCATGTTGATGAGCTGCTACCTTTACACGATGCTTTGGTAGAAGGCTGTTGCTGTGTTGTATTGCAATACTGTGTTATAAAAGCATAAGCTGAAGGGATATCCCATTATTCTGTATATTGGGGATTAAGTAACAAATGTAAAGAGGCAGCAGGGATGAATTAAAAGTGTGCCATTGTAGATCTCAGTTCCCCAACTGGATGGTGAGCGGTCGTAGGAAGCTGCTGGCTTTTGCTGGGTGAAAGAGGTTGCACGACAAACCTCACTGCTTTGGTTGTTAGCAAAGAAAACGCAGGCTCCTCAGCGTCTCGTAACTAACCAGAGTACAAGTTGTGCCTCATCACTGAAACAAACACGTTTCAACAGAAAGCTTTTACTCCGAAGGTGAACACGCTCGTGGTTTATGTCGCACGTCCACAGTTTCACAAGCTGAGCATGTGCTTGCAGTCAGTCGGCGTCTCCGTTCAAACTGTGATCGACTGTGGGGCAACTAGAAACGCAAGGAGGCTTTTGGTGCACCATGTACAACTTTATGACAAATTTCACCTAGCGACAGCAAACGGCTTCTCACAGTCAGTTGTGGAATACATATTATTTTCTACTGACTGGATTTAACCTAGACGGTGCTAATTTTTACAATAGTAAAAACACTCCAATGAATTGTTGAACTCAGAAGCCAGGAGCTATGCATCTGACTGACTGTGAACTGCCCGAAAACATCAGAAGACCCAGTAAGAGAGGGCCTTTGGTAGCCGACTTGCTTGTTAGAAAATAAGAAGACGAGTTTAAATGCAAATGGGTCTCTCCACACTAAAGTGTACAAAAGTGTTACATAGGTGTTAAAAAATGGACTTTTTCATCATTGAGCATCTTTCTTTATGCCTTTCCTAATAAACTTCCAGTGTTCATTTCTTCCCTTTTTCACCCGGGATTGCAAATCTGAACGGACGCTTTTCTTTCTTGGTTATCTTAAAATTGTTGAAGCTGATTTTATCTTATGCATAGCTTTGATGAGTATGGATTTAAAATTAAGTATGAAAAAATATTGTGCCGATTTTGATTAAGTAAATATTATATTTCACACAGGCTCCAACTGTATAGTTTAGCGTGCAGTGACCCAAGTGGCTTCAGGTTAGCAGCTTATCTTGGAGGTGAAAGGTTTCTCTACTTCCAGGCAAGCAATTGAAGGAAATACCAGTGAGACTGCAGGAGGCCGTTGATTGACATATGACCTGGCAGTAAATACATTAGAGGGTTGCCTAGACAACTAGAGGTTGGTATGTCCGCAAGCAACCAGCCGTATGCGTCAAAGCAATTGGCAATGAGAAAATCGCTTCCAATGTGGATGCAGCTTTGGCCCTGTGGTGGACTGGTGATGTGTCTGCTGTGTACCCCACCTCTTATCCAATAACAGCTAGGCTCCAGCTCCCTGCAGCCTTGAGTTGGATAACCAGTACTGATAATGGTGATTTAAAAATCTGATATTCCGATACATAGGTCAATATTTTGTCTTCTTTCAGACAGACGAACTCTAAACAGGTTTCCGTAACATTTCTTATATGTAGTTGTTTATTTACTCATTTATGCTATCCCCTGCTTGGATCATCTGGCTGTTGTTCTTGTGGTGTTCTAAATATGTGTTGCTAGCAGGGAATTTGTAGAGTGCCCTCTGGTGGACAAAGTATGCAACGTCAACACTCAAAACGTGCTTGAAGGGTGTTTCTCCCATAACTTCTTTACTTTTTAAATGCCGCTGCAGATAGATAGGCAGAAAGTTAATACTGACCAATAATATAGGTCAGGCGCTAATAACAAAAATGGATAGATGGATATGTATTTCCAACTTAAGTTTGGTCTTAAGTTGGAATTGGGTTTAAAATATTCTTTAAAATCTCAAATATAAAACCCTGATCGTACCCCAACTTGCTGTTAGCCTTTGTGCTGGCTACAGTTACATTTTTCATGTCTATCCATTCATCCACATTGTGAGAATTTCTTTGGCAGTCCATTTTGAGTCAAGTATGAAAGAATTCAATTTTGGTGGTCAAAGGTCATGGCACCTCTTGCTTCAAAGGTCATACTGTATAGGCACAGGCTGAAAGCACACAAAGTGAGACTGGTCCGTTATTTCGAAGCAGTAAAAAGTAACAGTGAGCGCATCTTACTGACAAAGAAAAAAAACAATCATTTGAAGTGTGTGTAGATCGGGGCAATTGATGATGAGTGTGCAATTCACATAAAAGCTAACTGTGTGTTTTCATCATTTCTCCAGGATGCTGAGAGAGCAGTGGATCAGAGCCAAGTATGAAAGGAATGAGTTCGAGTTTATCGAGAAGCAGGAGCCGTACTCCGCAGGTACGTGCAAACTGATAAGGAAGGTAAAAGTCCTCCTCAGTCCTCCTCATCACTCTAAATGCTGTTTTTTTTTTCCTGTGAAAACTGCAGACACTTCCTATATTCCATAGTCAGAGACAGAAACTTAATTACTGACTTCAGTTCAAATCTTTTGACCTGGTAATGCCTGAAAACCAGAGCAAAATAAGATCGCCTGGGCACTGCAGCGGTTTTATCTCAGCAATGTAAGAAACAGTGTTAGAGGAATAATTGTTGCTAGGTATCACCATTAATCATCAATCAAGATATCCCGTTTGTTTAATCCGCACGTCACTGGTTGCCTGGAAACCTCACGGAGAGATGGCAAGACTCAAAGATGAAAACGCCAATTTCCCAAATCTTATGGTTTGGGAAATTATGGTGCTCTTATGGGTCGTGCTCGCTGGCTAGGTGAGGTTCTCGGGTTGGGGGTTGCCAGTTACTTCTAATGTCTTCAAATTCAAATGTATACGGCTGCTTTTAGGCTTCTGTAGCAGCAAATGTGCTGCACGAGCTAAAAGTATGGAAGTATGAACGTATCTGTGCTCCTGCCAGCAGACTCACGCTTGTTTTTCCACCTTTAAAAAGAGAAGCAGCAGAGTGGCCGGTCTGCTGTGGTGCCAGGCTTGCATTGTTTACCCTTCGATAAGCAAAACCTTGAAAACTCCTTGGATAAACGTTTCCCCGCGGATGCCAGTGGCACAAATCGAATTACCCTCAAACATCCATTGACGACTCTCAGACATTCATTTTCATTCTTCTCCTCCTGCGTGGTTGTGGTGTATGTTTGCAGTTAAAAGCATATTCAGGCAGTGACGTTGTAATTGTCACTGCTGGTGAATGGAACTGCCATTAAAGGGAGTGTGCTTGGTTGGTTTTGTGTGTGTGTGTGTGTGTGTGTGTGTGTGTGTGTGTGTGTGTGTGGAGGCTGTGGGTGCAGTACTTGTGTGCTTACTGGTATACATTTCACATCTTGATGAAGAGGGTGCTTCCTGATTGGCTTGCAGTGACCTCACTTGTTTATTGTTACGGTGAGGAACCGCACCCCCCCCCCCCACACACACACATGCAAACAGACTGTAATGATATGAGTCATTCTGTCATCTCTATTTGTGCCTTTGTGGTAACTTCATCACTCAATGTGAGGTGCATGTACATATACATTTATCTGGTGTGTGTGTGTGTGTGTGTGTGTGTGTGTGTGTGTGTGTGTGTGTGTGTGTGTGTGGCTGAGATTGTGAGATTGACTATATGCAGTAACCAGCCAACATTGATCTGATATGCAGAGAACAGAAGGAGGAAGAAGAGGGTCAGAGAAGGAGGCGAGGGTGGGGACAAGGAGGGCTATTGATTGATGAGGTAACGCCAGTGCAGGTGAATGTTTCATGCAGGAACGTCACAGACACAAAGACAGACAGACACACACACACACATGCACACACACACGGAGCAGAATGAGTTCAGAAGATGAAAGTATAGAAGAGAGGTAATCCACGGCTGTGAATAAAGGGAATGAAAAAAGAGCGGGAGAGTGAAGAAATTTGAGTGAACATGAAAGTCTCTTTAAATCTGACTTTAAAGCTGCGGTTAATATTTTTATATTAATAACTTGAACTTAATTTCTACATCAGCAGTAGTATTTGGTTTTATTTATCGCCCTCAAATGTATCATTTTAGTTCACCCTGATTAGTCCTTTTAAATTTCATTTAACAGCAGCAGCCACCTTTTTATTATTACTGGAGCTCACACAGTTGACATTGAGGTCCTTGTCATGTTCTCACCTGACATCTTCATAGCTTAACAAATAAAGCTCGTAGATTCTTTGACTCCCCGGATTTGTGAGGAAAATAATTTTCTAATCTTCCCTTTGTTATCATTCATGACACATTAATCCCATTTATTCTCCTTATTTGTCATTTCCAGTGGAGGGACATCAGTTTGTCTGACATCAGGCGTTAGAGAACGCTCAGCATCTTGAATGTAGATTGGTTACTTTTTCGGAGGACTACCTGATTATGCTTCTTATAATTTAAGTCACAAAAATAGATCCAGATTAGACAAGAAAACACTTCAGAGCTCGACAGAAATGGAAGATGAAGGCCAAAAAAGAGGTAGTGTGGGTAGAGCGCTCTACTGAAATAGACTAAAGGAGAAGAAGAAGACATAACGGGCTATAAATAGAGCAGCATATCGCTAACATGGGAAAGGATGTCCTATGTACAGAAACAATAAAAATGTCTGCGCTGACTCACGCTGCATTTCTGGAGAAGCCCCCCCCCCTTGTTTGTTTCTTCCCGCTCTGCCGTGTTTTCGTACTCTCACACGTCGCCTCCCTTTTCTCGCTCCTCGTATAAACGAGATTTCAAACGATCTTTGATCTGAGCTTAACTGAAGTATCATCCGACACAGCCAGTTACAACGCCTCCCCATCACCGCTGTAAACGTCTCCTCTGTTTGATCTCCTGTCTCCTCTAAAGGCTTTGTGGTACCAGCTTCCCTCACACACACACACACACACGCACACACTTCATTTTTTTTTCCTTTCTACCCAGGGTACCGAGAGGGGTTTCTATGGAAACGAGGACGAGACAACGGTCAGTTCCTCAGCAGAAAGTTCGTCCTGTCAGAGAGGGAGGGAGCGCTGAAATACTTCAACAAACAGGATGTAAGAGACACGATGCAGTCGACAGCAGAATTTCTCGCCGGCAGCAGCTAAACAGTTTGACGCTTTTACAATTTATTGTTTACGCCCAGCTCCTGTCAAGGCCAGAGATCCCAAGGCAGTAATGGAAATAGAAACCCTCAACGCCACCTTCCAGCCGGCCAAGATTGGCAACCCCTGCGGACTGCAGATCACCTACCTGAAAGACAACAGCACAAGGAACATCTTCGTTTACCACACTGATGCCAAGGTACGCGTGCACATGCATTATGCCTATTTCCATACAAGTAACTCCGAATTATTCTCCACACTGCAGTGATCGGTTTCTGCTACTCATATGCTACGCTTTAAAAAAACAGTACGGAGGAGTTCTGGCCCTGAAAAGGATGACCCTGAGGGCAAAGTGCAGAGTTTAATTTGACGACATCTTGGTTTAGATTCTGAAAATTAATACAATACTGTGCAAGAGTCTCGAGCCACTCCTCAATTCTTTATATTTTGCCAGGAAACTGGGAAATAGGTGCACTGAATTATTGGAACATGTGCAGACATACATAGAAAGTACAGCATATAAGGCAAAAGCAGAGTTTGTGCATTTCTAATGAGCCTGAAGTCAATATTTGGTGTGATCATCTTCATTCTGCAACACAGCCCGAACTCTCTGAGGTGCTTCATTTCTTTAAGCAGTCTTCAGGAATGGTTCTCCAGGCTTCTTGAAGGACATTCAAAGCTCTTTCTTGGATGTTGGCCGCATTTTGTTCCGTTCTCTGTCAAGATGATCCCGCACTGCTTCAATAATGCTGAGGTGTGGGCTCTGGGGAAGCCAATCCATCCTTTTGCCTCATTGGCAGTGTGTTGGGGATCATTGCCATGCTGAAAAATTAAGCCATTGCCAATCAGACACTTTCCAGATGGCGTTCCTTGGTGGATCTAAATCAGATGGTACTTTTTTCCAGTCTTGATTCGAAAAGATCTCCAACACCAATGGCTGAAATGGAGCCCCAAACCATGACGGAGCCTCCACCATGTTTAACAGGTGGCTGTAGACACTTACTGCTGTAAATCTGACCTCCTGTAAAGCTTGGAGAACGAGCAGGAGGAAAAGGCCTCGGGTTGAATTAACCTTACGGGTTCATCTTCTGTAGATAGTTTTTAGGTCTGTCACCTCCACTTGTTCGTTGTCCCCCACTGCACAACATGCGGAGATATGCCAAGTTTTGGGAATCACCTTTCTGGTTCAAAAATACAATTTTTTTATGTTTGTCAAACTGTGTTATCTTTGGCATTTTTCATATTTTCACCCAAAGAAATGGAAGCAGATTATGTGTTTTTTTCTGTTTGGAGCTGATTCTGATTAATATTGAGGACATGCACTGAATAATGTTAGCAGGCTGCGCTGGGTTAGGAAAATTCATTGTTATGAAAAATGCAGGTTGTGTTCACAGGTAGTCCAGCCCTCCTGCTGCCAAAGGGGAATGGATCAGTACAAGAAAACCACTGATGAGGCACCTTTCATCTTATGAAAGTAAAATCAGTGATTGTAACGGCCAGTGGATGACAGCATAACAACTAACCAGCTGATCCTGAGACAGCAGTCCTGCTCACTGGTCATATAGCTTTATTCCTCTATCTACACTTAGACAGTGGTTAAAAGTATTTTAGATATGTTTGTTTGTAGGCCAACAGTAGACCTTTAAGGTTTACCTTATTTTATATTTGCCGGTCATTTTATTAGGTACAGTTTGCTAGTACTCGGTTGGATCCCCTTTTGCATTCAGAGCTGCTTTAAGTCTTCATGCCACAGATTCATCAAGGTGCTGAAAAAAATTCCTCAGAGATTTTGTTTCATAATGACATCACAGCATCAGGCAGTTGCCGCACATCTCTCAGCTGCACGTTCAGGATGCAGCTCTCCTCTTCCACCACATCCCAAAAGTGCTCGACCGGATTGCTGTCCGATGACTGTGGAGGCCGTTTGAGTGCAGTGAACTCACTGGCACATTCAGGAAACCAGTTTGAGATGATCTGAGCTTTGTCATGTGGTGCGTTATCCTGCTGGAAACAGCAATCAGAAGGTGGGTACACTGCGGTCATAAAGGGATAAGTTAGCAAAAATGCTCAGGTGGATTGTGACGCTTCAACGACGCTTATTTGGTAGCAAGGGAGCCAGAATGTGCCATTACACCACCACGACCAGCCTGGCAACACATCATTTTACTGTTTCTGTGTAATTTCCCTGGGTGTTTGTGTGAAATGAGTATAACCTCTAAATTTACAGTGTGTGTTGCTGAGGTTTTTATAGTGCTAGCCTCACAATGTTGCTACATTACTGGGATTTGGGGGTAAAATAGAAGTAGATGGAGATTTTATTAAAACTGAGCAGATGAGAGAAGAAGAAGACATTTTAATAGCCATTTAGTGGAGTGAATTAGAGTGAGCGCAGGAGGGAGCATTGCCCCCTCTGCTGGTGGATTAGTGTTACTGACAGCGTTCACAGGAAGGGTTCACTGGGTTCATTCAGCGGCGCTGCCACTCTCTTTTCTGTGGCGGATTTATTGACAGCGCTGCAGCATCCAGGCAGCACACATGGTTTCGGCTGCACTCTGCTGTGTGCAAAAGGTGCTTTTATTGGAATCCAGAATCCCTATTTACTCAGAACAAAAACGACAGATTATAATAAATAAGATATGAAGTCCAGCAGGGCATGTTGCTACTGAGAGTGTTTTGTCCTTTACAGGAGATGGTTGACTGGTTCAATGCGATCAGAGCGGCCAGGTTCCACTATCTGCAGGTTGCCTTCCCTGGAGCAAGTGACGAAGAGGTGAGGATGGTGTGATTTAAACACACACCTCACTGTTACTGAGATTATTGTTGGGGGGAGGAAAAAAAAGCAGCATTCTCAGAGATGTCTCTTCATGATGCTTTTCTGCACGTGTCCGTGCTGGAATAAGTGCATTTACTTATATTTCATGCAGGCTTTTCTTTTGTTTGTTTTTTACATGGTTCTCTTTCGTCTGTTTTGCTGCTCCAGCTGGTGCCCAAACTGACCCGAAACTTTATGAAGGAAGGCTTCATGGAGAAAACAGGTCCAAAGGTTTGTGCTGTACTCGCCCCTCTAAAGTGAAATAAGGATTGATAGTATCAATTACGCCTCAGTTTTGGTGTTAAATTGACCTAAATGTAACCAAACTGTGTTAGCCTGCTGACCCCTTAAAATGTCTTCTAACAGCACACTGCCAACATTGCAACATTGTAAGGACTCCACTAGAGTTATTTTCCAGGTTATAGAGGGTCAAAGGGGTAACTCTGTTCAGAACTCTGCAATAAAAACGTAAAGATTAATGATTACAACTTTTCCTCTTTCCTATTCTGTGAAACATTACAGCCGAGAACCTCATTGACCTAATTAAGTCTGAGTAATGCCTAAAGCCAAGCTTGGCAGTGTGCTAATTTGTAATGAATGATTTAAGAATACGTGTGAGCTTGAAACTGAAAGAGTGAAAGTGATAGAACAAATGCAGCTTTCATAGACTGTAGATAAAAGATGGGTATATTTTGCTGAGTCTGAAAATTAAAGTGACTTAAAGCTACATTCTTTCTAAGGGCCAGCAGGGGGTGACTCCTCCGGTTGCAACATAGACAGCAAATAAAAGACGTCCCTTATTAATGAAGTCCTGTTGTGAAGCTGAGCGTTTTGGCTTTTGCCATCGTAAAGTTTTTAAAGCCGACCTGATAATCAAGGGGCGGATGAGGCTCAGAAACTTGGGGACACTGCACATTCATAGGCTAGGGACTAAGACTGATTCACCCAAAACCAAAAACTGCTTTGTCTTCCATTTTGGCTCTAATGGAGACCATTATTTACAAGATGAACCTCATGTTGTAGCCATTGCTGATTGGCTCTCCCATTTGGATTTAGGGTGCCGTTTGGTTTCATTTTCGAACTATCCAAAAACTAATGCACTCTCTCACGCCATTGACTGACTACACCTGTTAGTTTAAATTCCTCTCCAGTATCTGTTTTATTGAAACAAACAAATTAGTAATTGGCTTTGCTGTGCTTAGTCCATGTTTCCAAACCCAGTTTGTGATAGTCACCTCCTGCTGACCGTTAGAGAGAATCGAGGTTTAAGGCTCTTCCACACCGACTTCACTTTTCAGACCTGGAATCTCCATCCATCCTTTGTATACAGTCTATGACTTCCAGACGTATGATATTTGTTTGAATTCATTTTTTGGAAGCGTTTAGAGAGGAATGACTGTTGCATTATTAAAAGTTATACTTCCTCTGTTATGATAAATGACTGAATGTGCCTTTGTTGTTCCATCTCTTGACAAACGTGCCGTGTCTTACTCTGCATCAGCACACGGAGGGCTTCAAGAAGAGGTGGTTTACTATGGATGACAGGCGGCTCATGTATTTCAAAGACCCTTTGGTAAGAAGAGTCCTGCGTCGTCCTGACTGCTTGATTCTGTTGATTTGCTGGTCACTTAGTCTTTCTGTCCCCCAGGATGCCTACGCCCGTGGGGAGGTGTTCATCGGCAGCAAGGAGAACAGCTACACTGTCCTGGCCGGCTTGCCCCCATCCACACAGGGCTACCACTGGAACCACGGCATCACCATCGTCACGCCAGAGAGGAAGTTCCTCTTTGCCTGTGAGACTGAGGCCGAGCAACAGGATTGGATTGCCGCCTTCCAGAGAGTCATCAATCGACCAATGAGGCCACAGGAATATGCAGGTCATTGTTTAGAATATTTGAGCCATAAAATGATTTTTTTTAAAATACTGAAGCACACCCTGGGCATTTTATTGTGGGGGGAGGGGTATGTGTAAAACATGAAAATCTTACCATAATCTGCCGACTATAACCGAAACAAGAAGATAAATTCATTTCATCGTTTTATGTGTGTGTGTCCATGCAGTGGAGGCCCATTTCAAACACAAGCCTTGAAGTCTGCAGGAAACCAGAGCTCAACTGGACCAGCCCAGTCTCATTCAGATCAGAGACGGCCCCAGCGCGCGACCACCGACCATGGCGAGAAGAGGTGGGGTGGGTCTTATGGGTCACAAGGGGTTTTAGAGATGAGCCAAGATGAGAAACCATGAAGAAGAGAAAGAAAACGACGGAGGGACTTCTGTCTGTCCTTGTGTAGAAAGCCTAAAACTCTAAAGGGACTCGAGGCCCCTCGTGGGGTGATCCAAGGCCAAAGGGTAGATGATGTCATCACTATTGCGCCTACCAACCTTGTGTTGCACATTATCGCACCAGAAACGCTTTCCTCTCCTCAGCCATGTGGACCCTTTCCCTACAACAAGCTCCTCTCCCCCCCCCAGGATTTTTGTCTTGTGAATGGTTCATTATGCCTGTAATTTAATGTAATTATGTAATTTAGAGTCATTTCACTGGTTGCTCAACAAAGACAATGCATTGTTAATTTATTGAATGTACAGTTTTGATGACAGTGGCTTATTCTGTGTGTGTGTGTGTGTGTGTGCGTGTGTGAGTGTATGGAGTCGTGACGTTTTCATTGAGGACACTGTGAGGTTGAACCTCTGGCACTAAAACCCTGGTAAACCTGAATCTGCAAAGTGCTGTTAACAACAAATATGCATACGAAACACACACACATACACAATCTCTCAGTGAACACCCCGGCTGTTAAAGCAGCAGGAGGTGGCATATCTGCATCCAGGCAGGGTTATTTTTCAAACCTCAATCTGACAGATGTTCTCTTATTTATTTGTACTGTTGAACGTACTGAGTCATCATAGACGGTTACTGCTGCTTTCCAGGATTGTAATGTGACGGGATTGTAATTTATATAACACTTCTACAACCGCCGGGTTTACTTTTCGCATCTTGTTTCAAAGACACGTTGTTGTGTTGATCCTGAAATCACGGTGATAGTTTGTTTCATTATAAAATCAATACAGATGATCCTAAAATCGACTCAGTGTTCGCTCTTCTCTGCCGTCTTTGAGCACTTTTCCACTCGCGGACCCATTCACTGTCACTTTCAATAGATCTTGAATCCTGATTGGTGCTAAACTAAACCATTGCTGACATTAACATTTTGCATTTGTACACAAATATACCTGCTTAAAGTACTCAGTCTTTTTGAGTCATCCCCAATTTTTCCAGCAGATGGAGCACTTTAATCACCTGTGCCTCCGCTCATAGGGAGACGTGAATCTGCTGGGGACATTAATATAAGCTGAAGCATTTTGTACAAACAGACGGCAAATAAAAGGAATAGACTGGCATTTCAGAAGCTGATCCAGCGTAAACATTTGGCCAGAAGGGCACTCCACTGATTAAGGAAAGCATTGTTATAATGTCACAGTCACAACATTCTTGATTATAGAGGTTTCTCGTGCCATGTAGATATGGCTTGAGAGTTGTCCACTATTTTGTATGTTATAAAACCTCGGGTCTCAAAGGGGAAAATGCATCCTGTGACTGGTTGGAGAGGGCTGCTGGCTGTCATTAGGTGAAATCGGTCACAGAGAGGGTGCTGCACTAAAAACTTTGTGATTGCTTTGGGTTCAAGCCACAGTCACACATAGTTTGCATGGAAGATGCCAACCTGTCTGCAAACACTTGCTAACTGCGAGCCAGCCTTTGTTAAATTTGAAAACAGGCAATGCAAAGCAGAAACATTTCAAAGTAAAAGTCATGTGTCAGTGCTGCAAGACGTGTTTCAAAAGGCACAACTTTTACTTTGAAAGCAAACAGTTTTGTTTCCAGCATCTGTCACACTTTTCACTGTTTCGCTAGCTGCTGCGTGTTTGCAGAGAAGTCAGCGTCTACGATGCAAACTACAGACCACCGCGGCAGTCTGCTAGCGACCAAAGCAATCACCAACTGGGCTTAGAATGCACATTTTTTTCCTTTTGCCAGGGGGTCACTGACTGGCCCGTAGGCCTGTGTGAATGGGGCTTCAACAACTGATTTCAGAGCAACTGCCGTTAACCTCCAGCAACCACTTGCCAACCGGTTGGGGAATACAGATTTTTCTCTCGCAGTTGCCAGATTGTTGTAGACCTGTCATTAGGTCGGTGTGTGACTGGGGCTTTGTTCACTTGACCCAACATTGTCGCACATCCAAAATGGTGGACAACTGGTCATGTGACTGCAAAATCTCAATCGATAGTTTGTTGGTGACTGACTCAAGTGATATCACAAGAAATTTTATATATATCAACTGACTACATACTATAGATATAGAGTATGAACCAGGTACAGAGACTATGTTAGCCTGGATGCTAACAAAAGATAACTGCCAATTAAACTATAAGCGATATACTTAAATAGACTAAACTCTAACTTATGAGCTTGTGTTTATATTTTTTATTTTTTACGGACTAATCAAACAGCATAGGAGTACTTGGAAGCCCCCCCCCCTTAATTTCACTTCAGCTATCCCAATTTGCCTCTCCTTCCTGTGCTATGCTAAGAGGCTGGCTCCATGTATAGTGCTGGATTTAATGTAACAGTCAGAACTCAAAATTTTGGCATTTGCGACCTCCGTATTTGTCACACAAAGTGGGGGTAAGATATATTTGGAACATTGTTTGAAACCTGGCTGTGTGTTTAAATCTATGGTTATGTGTTATCAAACACAGAATTCACATTTCAAGTTAATCTAACAGCAGTGTTAACTTTAGAGACTAAAAGTTTGAGTGAAAGTTGAGATACGGACATGTTTCAAGCTAAGTCATTAAAAGCTGACAAACTGTATTTGATAGCGAGCTCCCATTAAAAAAAAAAAAAAAAAAGTCAAAACAAGGACTGATAAACCTTTAAATCCAAAGTTACTGAGTATGAAATCCCTGGTGGCGTTTTTCTTAGATTTTTAGTAGTAGGACATCAGAAATTCCAACTTCACAGTTGCCATTGAATGCAGCATTATACCCAGATGTGTGACTATTCCAGCCTGTCTCTCAATGAGATGTCATGATTCCCAACATGTGGAGCCACTTCTTTAAAGGACAGGACTTAAGCTCAAAGGTCGCTGAACTAATTCCTTTTTTTGTTGCTGTTTTTCAAATCAAATAAACCTGTTAGACAAGCCTCCGCCACGATCTCCAGAGCAGATTCAGTTGGCTTATTTTACAGGAGATGGTGCTCACTGGGCAAGTGGCAAATAGAACTTGGCACACGTGAAGTTGCACACTCACCATAGGACAAACTGAAGGTCTGTTGGTGCAAATGTCGCCTGATGATCTCGCCACTCTTACACAAACTTCCACACGCTGGCTCCGGGGCCTCGCGGACACGTGAATAAATCAGTGTTCCTCCTGTCTGGCGGCCTTGTTGTCGTTGGCACCCGGGTTGTCATGGTAAACTGCCGAGACAGGGAGCCACTGAGCTGAAGCAGCCGTCTCAGACCCACACAGGAAGTGTTTAAAAATGGGTGTGTGTGTCCTAAAGATACCATGGTCACTGAGTGGCTGGAACATGCAGCAAACATTTATTCTTGGTGAACCTGCAGCTTCACTGCACAGTAGTTCTACTCAGATATAATAAGCACAACCCCAGCTTCATTTTTGGTTATTTTTATTTTCAAGATTGCATGTTTTAAACATCCATTGAGTGTAGGACTTGTCTTTAAACCACCGGGCCAAGTCACTCTTCTTTCATGTTACTAATTTGCGTGTTTCGTGTGGTGCCTCTGGAAAACCTCACGCAGCTGTCCCGCCCATCAAACCTTGCGGCTGACGGACGGGACAGCCGCAGCTTGGACTGTGAAATTAAGTAATCTCCTTACAGGAAGCCCAGCAGGAGCAGCTGTCAGAGGGGAAATGAAGCAGCAGCGAGGAACCGATCTGCAGAGAATAACTGATGGGACCGGAACTGGCTTCAAAACCAGCTTCACATGTACAGCTCCTTTTTAGGTGAGCTCCAAACTGAGCAAAAACATCCTCTGATTGTCAAACAATCATACATAACCACGAAAGGTAACACATACTGTGACAAACAGCTGAGTAGGCGTGGGCCTTTAACGTTTCTCATTAAGAAAAGATACAATCTCTTGGTCATTATTGATGTAAATCACATTCTTACTGGCTAAAGAAGAAAAAGCCTTCTGGAAACGCGTCACTTTCACATAATTCTGTCATTAGCAAAGGGGAAAAAAATAAAAAAGGCAACGACCTTACTGAAAATGTACGAAAATTAGGAATCTATTTAACGTTGCCAGTTTTAGTGTGGAAAAGTGTTATAAAACACCCTGTCTGAAATAGGTGTGACTTTCATACTGAAATTTCATCAGCGTGGCGTTTCAGTGGAACATTTCAGCGTCCAGAGTGGGTTTAAATGTCATTCTGCAGGTGTTTACGCTCCAAGTCCAGAAAAACACAGAATATTTAGAGTTTTTTGTTTGAAAAAGCAACAATCAGCAGTGTTCTTCAGAAATCTTGTCAGTCTATTATTATCTGCCTATATGAGTGTGTTTTTATCTCCTTCAAGGCCTGGTGAGGGTAGTATAGATAGGCTGCTCCCAGCCAGAAGGAGGACTATGTGTAGGTGGTGCCAAGGCTAAGCTGTTGATAAGTGGGGTAGCATAAGACCTGCGGGAGGAATTAAAGTATGGGTACTGATACAGACTAGCAGGGTGGCCAGAGAAAGTGGTGTAGAAGCTGGAGCTTTGAAGGTCAGTGTAGTCTGACTGGTTGGCAGATAAGGAGGAGGAGGTGGAGGAAGGGCAGGCGCCTGAACCCAGGGATGTGTACTCAGGTTGGTGTGACGATGGTGGAGGACTGGAAGAGTTGTAGTGACCTGGGCTCATCTGCTCAGTTTTGATTTGAGGTTTTTGGCCGCCGTCCTCATGCAGCCTCTGGGTCTCACAATTGGAAGATAATGGCGGCATTCCGGAGGACGTCCCACCAGATGTTTTGGATGTCCAGTTGGGTGGGATGAAAGAACCGGAGGGGTTGCCGGTATCTGGTGGAGTTAGAATAGTGGTGCCCTGGCTGGTTGGAGGCAGGTACTGGTCGAGCTCATGAACATCGAAGCCATCGATGGTGCCGATGACATCAGTGCTGAGCTCTGAGATGTCCACGTTACCGAAGTCAATGTTCTGACGGTTGGGAGGAAGAGCAGAGCTAGAGCTCGTCGTGTCCACGGACCGGCAGCTCTCGTGTTTGGTTCCCATGTTCAGGTCTGTTTTAGGGGTAGTAGGAGGAGTTGGAGGTCCATGAGACTGACCTGGAACCCAAAACCAAGTGAACCTTAATCACTTTTTCCACACAGAATCATAAAAGGTAAAAGAAGTGAATTGCACTACATGCTCTAATGAAAAAGAGTATCATAGTCTCATCACCTGTCCTGTCTGGATGGTAATGGTGGTCCACTTCCTCTGTGGCAGCCAGCCTGGCCACACTCGGGTCCATTTTATACAAGCCCTGCTGCTGCATCTGCTGCTGCTGTTGGACCAGTGCAGGTCTGCAGTCCCCCTGGTCCGGTTTGGTGCTCTTGCGTCTCCGAGGCTGGTATTTATAGTCCGGGTAGTCTTTTTTGTGCTGCAGCCTCAGCCTCTCGGCCTCCTCCACGAAGGGACGCTTCTCGGCTTCAGAGAGAAGTCTGAGGGGGTCAGGAATGAATTAGAAAATAACTGAAGTGCTTTAAACACGGCAGAGAAAAGCTGCTATTTTGTACTACTAACTCCAGTTAACAGTAGAGAAGAACATTTTGCTCCATGCTCTAGTGTAATGTAGTTATATAAGTACTGTGTATGTGTACAAATTTAAAGTATTTCCATTTTATTCTACTTTATATGCAGACTCCACTACAGAAACAGTCTTTTAGGTACATTTTGGTATTTTAATGCAGGACTTTAACATGTGGTGTAGTTTTTGTAATAATTACTTTTATATAATTTTTACTTAAAGGATTTTGACCTTTCCTTTAAAAAACAAACAAAAAAAATATACTGCAGTTTTCGAGACATTACCGAAGAAATCCTAGTTTGTTTTTTCTCCCCCTCAGACCTGCCGCAGCTGTACAGGTGTTCATCAGATGCAAATAAAGCTTCTTGACATCCAGCAGACAACTCACCGCCACAGTTTTCCCAGCGTCTTGCTGAGCTCTGCGTTGTGCAGATGTGGGTACTGGTCCGCCAGCTTCCTCCGCGCTGCCTGCGCCCAAACCATGAACGCGTTCATGGGCCGTTTCACATGAGGTTTACTCTTCAGCCCCCTCTCTCCGTGACTGGGCACAGGCACCAGAGACCAGTCGTAACCTTTCAGCACCTGCGACACCGCGTCGCGAATGCAGGCAGGGAATCGCTCGTCTTCCGGGCAGCTATCCAGTTTGCGCGTAATCCCGGGCGGGCGCGATCCCTCCTGCGCTTCGGGCCTTACTGGAGAGGCCGTAGAGTCTGAATCCGATCCATGCTGGGACGCAGAGCCGTCGCTTTCCGCTGGACTGCATGGCTGCTGCGCCACCGACTTGTTCTCCTCGGTCATGTTTGGTGTTACAAAGTTCTACTGACGCCCCAAGTCCCAAAGAGCTCTCCAGTTGCGTAAAGGCGCGCAACTCTGTAGAAAGATTGTATCCCCACGTAAACGAGCAATATCCCAGATTTCTTGTATTGAACTTTCCATTCCACCTTACATCCTTCTCCAGGACCAGGCAATCTTTGACGACGTGCTGGTACATTCAACTCTTTTTAGCATATTAGTGCCTGTGTCTCTCCACCCCTCCTGTCCTATTGGCTTTTTCAGTTTGAGTCCCTTCCAGAGCCCCTGAGTCTAGGTTCCTCTGAGTTTCAAGCAGAAGGAAGCAGATAATCTATATTTCCAACATTTCAACTGTACTTTAAACATTTCTCTGTTGCTACTTAACATAAAATTTCCACATTTTCATAATTGATTAATTTAATTGTGGTTCATCTTTATTCTTTGTTTTTCATTTTAATCTATGGGTAAGCACGTCATTACTTGAACTATACTTAAAAAAAAACAACATGCTTTACTGCAGGCAGGTGACAAGTTAAAGAAAAATCAAGTCTAAGGAGCTGAGCTACTGCATGCCCACAGAGAAGCCTCGGTGCATCTCGGTGTGGACTCTGCAAGTCTGGAAAACTACTGGAGGGACGGAACATTATCCTTCCAAAAGATATTCCCTCATTTTGTGTTTTTAAAGTGGTGTTAAAGGGGTGCACTGTCCTTCCAGAATCTTCCACAGTTTGTCATTCGCCTCTGGAGACACCTCATGCCCTATGGATGTCGATCCGGAGGAGACCACTCCCATTAGGACGGAAATGTTTCATCATAGCGTGAAAGGGATCTTTCAGAGCATCTCTATTCATTTTAACTTACGTTTTGCGGTAAGACATTAGTACTCAAATCGTGAGGCACAGAGCCACAGCAGGCGGGGGGCATTTATGTCCAGGGGTAAAAATTATTTTAAAAAAAAATTCATCTTGCATGTTGCATGCATGTGTGTGATCTTTTCTCAGCCTCTGAAGCAGGAATGCCAGAGAAAAAGGTTTGAGAACCGCTCCTCTAAAGAGAGAGGTGGACCCAAACATGATCCGCATAATGCCCCTCGAACAGCATGACACAGATACCAGATCCCCTCAGGCCATTCAAATATATATATATATATATATATATTTGAATCTTTGGGAATGAAAAGTAGCGTATAAGCTACCTTCAAAGCATTTGTATTGCGGAACATGTACTTACTTTAATTTTTTAATTGCTTTTGAAGAAAATGCTCCAAATAAATTAATTATTTTTAGGAATTTTGCATAAGGATAAAAATTATTAAAATAATTGAATTAATTATATATTTAATTAATAATATGCTTCCGCGTCTGTTTTGTCACGTGACCGTGAGATCCTTCAACATGGCGGCGAGCGGGGACCGTGCGGAGAGCTCAGTGAGGAAAAGACGTGGAAGAGCAGAGGGCGAGCAGAGCAGAGGCGAGGCAGAGTCCGCTCCCAGCGGCGGAGAGGATGGAGAGAAGGGCAGCAGAGACGCGGAGAAAGACGGGCCGCTTCTGTCCCTACAGCCCGGGACTTACTGGCTCACTCGCATTGTGCTGCTGCGCTCCGTCGCCTTTATTTACTGTATGTTGGCACTTACACACACTCTTATAGACTCACTTGGGGCAGAGTTAGTGCTATGCGCCGTTTGAAACGCGGCAGTTTAACGGCACAGTCAGGGAAACACGTAGCTGATTACATCTGTCTCACTAATTCTGTCTTTGTAGTTGTGGCCTTCAGTGTTGCTTACAACCAGAACAAGCAGCTGATAGGTGCGCACGGCCTGATGCCCTGTAAGAGCTACCTCAACAGTGTCAAGCGCTACGTTGGGGGAAAGATAGGCATGGCCGCCTTGGCGTACGCCCCCTCCGTTCTGTGGTTCCTGGACTGGAGCGACATGGACGCCAACCTGGATGGCATCGCCCTGTTGGGGATGGCGGTGTCGGGGTTCGTCCTGGTGACGGGAATGGCCAACGCAGTGATCATGTTCACACTGTGGGTGCTATATCACTCCCTGGTCAATGTAGGACAGCTGTGGTAAGTGTTGGATAGTTATACTTTGACTCTCAGACTAAGCAAATGGGGTTTGCTTTGCTCTAATTTATATCACCCAATCTTTAACTTTTATCAGATATCAGCATTTTATACATTATCAAATACATCAGCAGGATAGTTTGTAGTGATAAACCCACAGAACATTATCAGCTCCAACTCTTTTGGCCTTCAACTGTATCTTTTAGTCTGTCTTGAGTGAGCATTTTCCTTTGGCCCAGCATCCACTGCCTTTTTAACATCATTTCCAGCTGTTTATTATTGCTGGTCAGTAAGTGTCTAGCTGGTGAACACAGAGGAGCCTTTATCAGCTAAAGGGGCTGGAGCCCGGAGCCTATCCCAGCTGACATAGGGCGAGAGGCAGGGCAGGTCGCCAGCCTGTCGCAGGGCCAACACAGAGAGACAAACAACATTTCACACTCACATTCACACCTATGGGCCATTTAGAGTGGCCAGTTAACCTCACCCCAGTGAGTGCATGTCTTCGGACTGTGGGGGGAAACCGGAGTACCCGGACAAAACCCACGCAAGCACGGGGAGAACACGCAAACTCCACACAGAGAGAGAGAGGGAGGCCTGGGCCAAGGTGGAATCAAACCCAGACCTTCTGGATGTCAGTCTACCTGTGAGGCAGCAGTGCTAAATTTTATATTTTAGCTCATTATTACTGTCAGAAGTGAAAAGTTGTTAATTAACCATCGACTGTAACAATATAAGGATACCTAATGAATGAGTAAGTTAATAACACTACCAATTGCTGGTTTAGTTCCTGGTTTTAGTCTCTGCCAAAACATGATTCATATGGCTGCCCTGTTTTAATGAGTCTTATAATTTTCTTTTTCTTTTTTAAATAATGCTTAATTTCTCAAACATACTTGGATGTTTTACATTTTACTTGAATTGTCTCCTAATGTGTTTTCCACTGAAAAAGGAGACACAGAAGGAAATATAAATGGTTAATAAAAATGGAACAGCTGGGAGAGACAGTCTACTGTAATTGGTCGTTGTGTTATTAAGGTGGTATGAATGTGGCAGACAAGGCAAAGAGCCTTGAAACCAATGCCACTGCTCTAAATATTATTCTAAAAAAATCTTTCACATACACTTTGCATCTACATGCATAATTTATACATTGAAATGTAAATAATTTTCCTACTATTTGGAGGGGCTCACAAGAATTATGTTGCAGGAGAACGCGGTTGCCTTCCAAAAATCCCCTGATTTGGGGGTTGCAGTTTAAAGGCTGGGTCTGTAGCACTTAACATACACAACACGATTGGATGAGTAACTTACTTGCAGCAATTCAGGCACACCATCTCAGTCATGTCATGGTCAATTATTGCTCCAGCTACTAAAAATGTGTTTGCTTACTTAAGATATAACACATAATTTTTCCACTACTCATAGTCAGCACAGCATTCAAGGTTGTCCCGTGATGCTCGGTTCAACCAGGAAAGAGAAACAGAGAGCAGCGGTGCTTTACTGGGTCAGAAAGGGAATGAAGACTAGAAAGAGAGTTAGGGGAAACTATGCACTGAAACTTTTTTGTCTTCTACTTTTAGATGCTCCCCTTTAAGGGTCACCACAGCAGATCGACTGCCTCCATCTCACTCTCTCCCTGGCATTCTCTTTTGTCACATGAACCCTTTGTCCTGCTTTGTGATGGAGAGAAAGTAAATAAGATCCTGTGATGGTTGTGGAAGAAGGTCATCCTTCAGCTTGATACCTACTTTCCCGTCCTATTATGCTCTGACTATTCATGGAGCTAGGACATCTGAAGCAGCATGGGTTATCTGTGATCTTTGAAAATATGATTTCTTGTGGGAAGGCTATAGGATTTAACATTGGTGTGCACTGCCATTCTGCCAAGCAGTATTGACTTCATAAAAAAAAAAAGGCTCCAGAATTGAGTCATTCTCTTACTGTATTATTATGTTTTGGATTGTCCTTGAAAAACTCCCATTTTATCCAGCCACAATGACTCTATGGAAATATATAGTAATTCTGCCAAATATTTCCATCCATCCATCCATCCATCCATTCATTTTCTTCTGCTTATCTGGGGCTGCGTTGTAGGGGCAGCAGCCTAAACAGAGAAACCCAGACCTCCCTCTCCCCAGCCACTTCCTCCAGCTTATCTGGGGAGCACCGACACATTCACTGGCTTGCTGAGAGATATAATCTCTCTAGCGTACTCCAACAGCTGCCACCAAAGTCCCACAGGCTAACCAAGTCTGATAGGACTCCTTCTTTAGGTTGATGGCTCTCGTCAGCTCCAGTCTCCACCATCTGGTTCAGGGATTACCACCACAACAGCCTCATTAATGGAGGTGTAGCTCCTCTTTTCACCAAGAGTGCAAAAGAGTGTCCAGAACATATGATGATAAGATTACAAAATTGATCGTCAACCTGTGATCTGGGGTGTACTTGGTGCCACGTGAACATTTTTATATTTAAACATGGTGTTTGTTATGGACAAACTGTGGTTTGTACAGAAGTCCAATAAAAGAACACCACTCCACTCAGATTTAGATCAGGCAGGCCCTTACTCCCAGTCATGCCCCTCCAGGTCTCACTGTTGTTTCCCGTGTGAACACTGAAGTCTCCCAGTAGGACGACGGAGTCACTGGATGGCGCACAATTGAGAATCCCACCCAGTGACTCCAAGAAGGCTGGGTACTCTGAACTGTCATTCAATGCATAAGCACAAACAATAGTCAGCCATGAAGGCCCAGGAAAGTGACAATCTCATCCACAGGTGAAATCTCCAAGGTACAGGCAGCAAGTTGAGGATACCCACTCCAGCTTGCTGCCTCTCACCAAGGGTAATTCCAGACTAGAGTAGAGACTAGCCCCTCTACAGTAGACTGGTTCCAGAGCCCAGGCCATGTGCTGAGGTGAACCCGACTATATCTAGCCAGTATCGCTCAACCTCACTCACTAGCTGGGCTCCTTTGCCACAAGAGAAGTGACCAATACATAGCCTTGAAAGTCAAGGATCAGTCCACCACCCAACACACACTTCACCTGACCGTTATGATGCCTCCTATGGGTGGTGGGCCTACAGAAGGGCAGGTCCACATCTTCTCTTCAGCCTGTGCCCAGCTGTTCCACATGGGTTAAGGCCTGGACACCAGGTGCTCTCCCTCGAGCACCTTCCCCAATCCTGACTCTAGGGTGGGGTCCAGGCAGGGTAAACTGTTCCTTTGAGCTTTCTCTCATAAGGGTGTTCTGAATGCTCTTTGTCTTTGCACAATGACTCCATGAAAATATATAGTAGTTCTGCAAAATATATATATTTTTTATTATTAAATTAAAACCTGTCCATGTTCACCTGAAAATTGGAAATGATTTTTTTCAAGGGCATACGCACACTGTTGATAGTCAATCATTCAATTCTTCTAACACCACGATCACTGGGTACATATTTTATTTTGGCCTACAAAAAAAGTTTAAATTTTCAGTTCTTTTCAAGAAATAGCCTTGGAGTTGTGTGCTCATCCGCTCCTACCCCTTCTTTGTGTCTCTCCTCTGCCAACCTGTCTTCATCTCCCTCTTTCACCTTTGTTTTCTAATATATGGGATGGGAAAAGGATGAGGAGAGGTAACAAATGATAGGAGGGACAGTCACCCATCTGTTGCCTGATGCATTATTGATCCCAGGCTCCCATCAGGGTGAAAAGAGAAGGTTTCTGTGGGTGGAGTAACACATCCCATGGACACTGGTCCAAATACACAAAAAACAAGCCAGAGGTTTCTCTGCCTACAGCCCAATTATTTTTGTGTATGTCTAACATTTTCAGGTTACTCTCCTCAACAATTCCTCTGCACAATTCTGAAAAATAACTCGGTTTTTAACCAAACAACATCTGACACCTCAGCGTCTAAGTGCTTTGAAAAACCTCCAGAGAACTTCAAAGGTTACAAATGAGGCAGATGATGGCTGTGAACGGCAGGCAGTTTTATGACATGTTATGAGATAGCTGTACAAGTTGACAAGATGCGTCGGGAGCGCTGAGGGCAAATTAGAAAGCAGATTAATTATGTTGAATACGTGGCCATAGCGCAACAGGATATAAATGTCCTCGTGTCTGCAGAAAACAGATGAGTTCATAAACAAACAGTGGAGGATGGTCTGCTTCCCGAGGCAGTGTCTGGAAGTGAACTGTATATGCATATGCATGTGGTTGTGTGTATGTGATTGTGTGCAGTCTGAATGTACACCAGTGTTGAAAAAGATCAAGAGTGATAAGTGGATGCTGTGTATTTCTGCATGCCAGTGTGTGAATCAGACAGGCGCCTTCCTCCCCGCTGATGACCAACCCGTTATGATACTTTGTCCTCTCAGGGTCAGTGTACTGACAGCTTACAGTAAATCAAATGTTGAGACAATGCCATTTCCATGCTATAAAACTGAATGGCAGAAGTTTAAACTACATTTGACAACAAGCAGATTTATACTTTCTGCCTTCAGGGGTTACAGAGCAATTGAGCCCTTCATATTTTTTACGCTTCCACCCGAGTCCCAGAGACCACCATGGCTTGCATAAATATAACTCCACCACAATGATCTATTTAGTCTTATTCCACTCTTAAATTTGCATCATATCAAAAACATCAGACTCTTACTTTAACCTCCAAATAAAGTTGCAGGTGATTTGGCAAAGCTGCTGGTTCATTTATATTTTGTCTGTTTGCCTGAGAGCTAGAGTTAGTATTATCTTACTAACAGAAGTGCCAATAGAACATTTTAGAAAAGCTGTAAAAGTTAAGTGCAACAGCTCAGTGTCTGAAAGTAAATACACACTCACGCACAAGAAGCATTACATGACAGCGATGGTGAGAAAACAGGGCTTGCTTTAACCACAGGGACTGGTATGTTAATCAAACTTTAAGGTGAAGGGGGGTCAAACAAGCATGCTTTTTTCATCCTGTGCATTTGTGCTACAATCAGATGATTTCAGTTCATGAGCAAGAGAAGGAAAATGGGGGAGTGGAGGTATGGACATTACTTTTTTATTTCACCAAAGGACAAGAGAGTGATGGTAAACAGCCTACAAGACAGAATCAATTGCGTTATATGTCTAACACAACTTTTTGCAAGCATCTGCACAGACAGCATGCTAATACAAAGCTAGGCAAGATCCCAAAGTGATGTTAAAGGTGAGTATATGCTGACCACAGCCCAGCAGCCAGAGGCTGAGCTTCAACAGGTATCAAAGGCAGAGCAATGAGTTAGGAACTCAACACTGATAGTTTCATCAGCTCTAATGTGAATGTTTAATATGAGGAAACACTTTATATGGCCTGAGACTAAAGGCGTAATTTCTCTGTAATTAAATGGGATTTCAATGTGTTTTATTTGAAATTGCAAGGTAATTACATTTACCTACAAATAGTTAAAGGGAGGTACATTAGTGTACAAATAATAAGTGAGGTTTTTACAGAAAACAAATAAATAATTACACTGTAAGTAAATTTAAGCAGTGTGTACGCAATTTTAAGTAATGCATGAGTAATTTCAAGTATTGCATTCAAGTAATTTACAGGAAAGGAGATGCAAATTATACTGGTAAGTAATTTTAAGTACAGTGTAAGTCATTTTAAGTAGTGTGTAATTTTATGGTAATTTTGTGGAAAAACAAAATTTCCCCATCTTACATCACAAGTACGCTGTACTTTTCGGGGTGTGGGCCACATTATGGAGTGGATTAATCTTGGCTTTTTATTGTTTTACATATTTATTTAATATTCTGTTGACGTGCATGATATTCAACTGCCCTTTTGTTTTACCAATATAAATGTCATAAGGACTGTTCTCCCTTACCAACTTACGAGAAAAAAATAAATAGCATCAAAATTTGCAGGCCTATGTGACCTTATAATGATGGAGATAAGCCTAACTTGACTTTTTTTTCTTATTCCCAAGCAATATTATAAAAGGCCTAATATGAATATGATATGAAGTACAAGTTATTACACCAACTAGTGGCATTAATACATTAATACAAAATACCTATACTGTCAACAGCAAATAAGCAAACACACCACTGATCAACCTTTACATGATCAGCAGAAGCAAGTGCTCATTAGTTTACTTATTTTACCATGCATGGACTGATAGAATCCACCCTCTACACAAGGTTATCTCTTTTGGCAAAATGCACAGCACTATGTTTAGCAAAAACCAAACTAAGCCTAGCAGCTCAAACACCTCATGCAAGCTGTCAAGCACAGTGGTGGTGGTGGGGGTGATGATTTGGGCGTGTTTTGCAGCTACAGGACCTGGGCATCTTGTAGTGACTGGGTTAACCATGAGCTCCTCTATATACCAAAGTATTCTAGAGTCAGATGTGAGCCCATCTGTCCAACAGCTAAAGCTTGGCTGAAATTGGGTCATGTAACAGGACAATGATCCCAAGCACTGCAGCTAATCTACAACAGAATGGCTGAAAAAGAAAAGAGTCCAGGTGCTGCAATGGCGCAGTCTTAGTCCAGACCTCAACCCAATTGAAATACCCTGGTGAGACCTTAAAGGAGCTGTATATAAACAAATGCCCACAAACTTCAATGAACTGAAGCAACATTGTAAAGAAATGTGGACCAAAACTATATTATTGTTCAACTCATTCAACTCATTACTACATTATCATTATCTTTACATCTGCTGATGGACTGATGGTGTGTCATTATTTTGGATCTGTCCGTTCATCAGCCTCCGGTCCCCATTCTTCCTCCATCTCCTCCTCCCTGCCCTGGGTTCAGGTGGAATAACGGCGGATCGAGGAGTACCCAATTCCAGTCATTCAATTACACGCCGTGGACATGATTCTCCACAAATCGTAAATACACACCCACACAGCGACACCGCTCTCTCCCCCTATCAGTTACTCTCTCTCTCTCTTTTTCATCTTATTGTTGTAATGGAACTCTGTAAATAGGGCCATTTTGACTTGAACAAGCTTCAGGATGAATTACACTATATAGGCTCCATGAGTCAAGGCAGCCGGGTAATGGATTTTTCCTCTTTCCATTTTTTTTCTCTTCCTTGTCTGCCTACTACGTTATGTATTCTGCCAACCAATGCATATACTGTATGAAGTGGCAAGTTAAGGTGCGGAAACAAAGGATTAGATTTTTTTTTTTAAAGGTCTGTTGCTTTGAAAGCTAATAAACTCAGTGTTTCTGTTGGGCAGAGAAGAGATATCTTTGTCCTTGGCTTGCTCATAACCTCATCAGAATTGCTCAATGAATCACAGAGTGCCATAATTCATGACAGGGGCAGCTGTGATACAGTTAAGAACTACCCTCTGTGGAGATGTGGGAGCTGCATAGTGGGTTTAACTGGGTAAGGAAAACATGTTAGGAGGCTCATATAAAACACAAGCACACACTCAAATTTGTTTCATTTAAAGATTTTCTTCAGAGTTGTGGCATGCAATATGCAAAACTGAAACATCTACAAGTTGTTTTTTTTTTCAATTTAACAAGAATAGGCTTCTAAAACTGGAAATCCAAACAATGTCCTTATTTAGGTTAAATAAGTACATTTAGCTTGTTTTACTAGTTTTTAAAGTTCAGACACACCGCATATTTCTCTTTGATTTTTCTGAGAAAGAATTTTGTGACAGCAAATGCAATATCAAACTTTCCGTCCTTGATTTAGTCGTGTTGCGATCATTGTTTCATATGTCACGTTGTGCTTAGCCTTTGATTGGAGTTCTAGAGCTTGTGAGGCCAAGAACACCATAAATATTTAGCTATCAGCAGGCCACCATGACTTAGAAACCTGTAGTCAATGGTGTTCTTGTAAGACTATGAGTGGGGCAAAGCTGAGATTTGTCTCACTGTCTTGAAACATAATATAAAAATGTAAGTAATCTTAATGACATTTTCTGTTGATTTTGTGATTCTTTATTATTATTATTTTTTTTTTGGTAAACTGATATTTCCAGCTGATTTGCCAGTCTATTAGTATCAGCATTTATAAAGACTAATAGATGACATTTTCAAAAGTAAAGGAGAGACAGAAGAAACACAGGAGTGTTGTCGCTGCCTATTTTGTCCACCAGCCTGCACTCTGCAACCTCACTATTGGCGACACAAGCGTTTGCACCGCTACAATCACAACAACCAGCTGATCTGAGCAGTAGGCCCATATATCAGAAAACTGGACTGTTAAAAACACCAAATATTGGTATCAGTCTTAAAAGTCTTATATTATTTGGGTTCTAATACTATATAAGTTTATGTAACTCATACTTATAAAATAAACTGGTTGGTATAACTTGTCCTTTTTTAATTTGATTGTTTGTTTTTTTAACGTTACAAATTTTCATCAATTTACAGCATTTTACATGCAGATGAGAACAAGAAAGAGAACACCATAAAGCACATATATTTTCATATCTTCTATAAAATTGGTAACTATAAACTATATAACTATAATTTTTTGTTTTTAAGGACTCAAAATCAATCTTACACTTTACACAGTCACTGTGTCTTTCTGCAGCATAAATAAAATCACACAGATGCAAATCACCCTAAATTGTTACCTGCCCGGAAATAATCTCCATGACCCCTGTGTTTGGTACACACACACAGTAATATTTCTTGTGAAGACTTTCCAGCTTAACTTGTCTCAGACAAACTCAGTAAGGGCTGAGCTCCCAGTTGTGGATGAGAACTGTGCAGCAAACAGACTTACATTGTGAATTAACAGGATTAAATGTTTTAAGAGGCTTGACAGGTAAACCTGAACCTGCCCGCCTAAAGACTGAGACTGACTCTGAGCTACTTTCAGCCACTTTGAAGTCTCTAACTGTCTCATCCATGACTGGCATATCAGAGGGCCTGTACAACACACACTACAGCAGTACAACACTGTGATTTGGCATGCACTGCTAACCGGCAACTGCTAGCATGCAAAAGGGGAGGTGCACACCTGCACAGTGTGAAACACACACAGATAAAAAACATGCAAAATAATGGTTTAGGCACACAAGGTGTTTGGCATATTACCAGCTTTCAGTTTTGCAAAGCCTCACCCCAAAGAAATCCTTATGTATTTCAGCTACTCATTTCCTAATTTGCAACTTTGACATGAGACTCACAAGACATCCAAAACACGCATTCAAGAGAGCAGAAGAAATTCTCATTTTCTCTCATTATAAATCCACTTCACACACTGTATTAAAAGAAATAGATAGCTTTAATAACCTCCTACCACAGAGATATAGAAATTAAATAAAGAGAAAATGAAACAGTCCGTCAGAAGAAAGGAGACGTTTTACTCCACTCCTGGTTTGGTGTAATACTTCTCCATGAGAAAACATAAAAAATGATTTGTAAGTCAATAATACTGCAGTGGGGAAAATCTGACTTTTTTTTACTAACAAGACTTGAGAAACTTCAGTCACATCCCTGCCAGACACCCAGTCTTTTATTTCTTCACTTACATCAGGTTACCTGACTGTCAACAATCAACACTGAAACAGTGAAAAAAAATTGGAATAACCTAGAAATCCCTTTTACTGTGTCTGCCTTTGATTTCAGAAGCTTGTAAAAGAAAGCAGGACAGGATGTGGTTTTCTAGAGGCAAAAGGAACCACATAACATTTAAGGAAATCTACACTTTTGAAATCCCATGTCACATTCTTAAGAGAATTAAAGATATGCTCAGGGTTTTACTGATGTAAGGTATAGATGAATGATACTTTATTGATCCCACAATGGGGAAATCACAGTTAACAGAACACCCATCCAAGAAGACAAACAAACAAACATGGGGAGGTTGGTGAACTGTGGCCATGGTACCACCTTCTGGAGGTGCTGCCTTTTCAACAGTGTTGATGCTGAAAATGCAACATCAGCACGTCATATGTACACAAACTGTTATCTTAAAGAAACTTTTATTCAGAAACACTACTAATATATAATATATAACTTTAAATTACATTATGTCTCTGGACATTTTTAGGATTCCTGCACATTTAAATTTTTGATTAAAATTTTTTTTTGCACATGACAGTAAAGCATTCTCTCTGGATTTTGGACTGTTGGTCAGACAAAAAAAAAGAAAAGAAAAAATAAAAAGAAAGAAAACGAAATCAAATGCATCACTTTGATCATTTGTGTACTCTAATTAGGGTTTATGCTCATTTATTCACAGCCTGGAGGCCCATTTAGCCTAAAATGATGCTTGGTGTCAACCTTAACCTTTTGGATATATCTTAATCTTATAATACATTTATAACTACAATTACAATTGTATGCATGTTTCTGCAGGGACACTAGCGAACACAACAGTCAGCATTTGGGGGAAGTAGTTGCTTTGTTGTGGATAATATTGGACTTTGTGGATTTTTTTTTTTTTTTTTTTTGTGGCTTGTGGAACAAAAAGAGAGAACTCACATACATCTGGTACCCAAATATTTGAGTATTAAACAAACAAACTAAACAAGGATAAAGAGACTAGCAGAAACCCAACCGGGCAGCGTGGTGATTTTGATCGCAACCATCCACCCCCGCACCCCCACGGCACACACACACACACTCTCTCATGGATGAGAGTCTCAGGATGGTGATAAGAACCCAAGTGGCCAAAGCTCAGAGACCCCAAGTGGCTGCCAAGAAGTAGTGGACATCTGTGTGCCGAGGCAGAAACATGCAGGAAGGTTTCCACCAGTGCCTGGGGCCCTTGCCAACACCCAGCAGAGGGCAGAGAGCACATCCTGGTCCCAACCAGGCACCACGGGCAGAGGAGTCTATAGCACCGCACAAGCTGAGGGACAGTGAACAAACTCAAAGCCCAGGAAGGACACCAACCAGCACAACCCACCCCAGAGAGCCAGGTACGCAGGCAGAGCACTAGACCCATACCACATGGGCCAGCACAGGGTGTGTGTGCCCCCAGCCGCACTGCCCCCAACATCCACACCACCCCCACCCCACCTACAGATGCCAAAACGGAGCCCCCGCACTGCCATCATGACACCCCCCCACCACGACAAGCCACCCCCCACCCCTATAAGAAACAAGGATATATATTATATTTTCTTGATTTTTTTACATTGCGTTTTAATACTTTGCTGCTCATTCCTTCGGTGCGGTTTTACCAAAGTAGATTGGTTATAAAAAGATATTGATTCCTTTGTTAACAGGAATTTAAAAAATGGTCTATCAAACTTACATTTTTTGTTTTTAATTAAATACAGTTTAATTATTTTAGGAGTTATGCATGATTGATTTTTTTTTAAGTGAACAGTTAAAATTAAGTACCCCTTGCATCAATTAGTTTTGGATTATATGACGATCCACAGAAGAAATACTGTACACTACCTGCCAAGTACTTTGAAAAACTGCAAAGGATAACTTTTGCACCTTTAATGTCAACGGCTTTCTTCTGTTAACTGCACTTTCTATGAAGCATGGCAGTATTTTTCACTATGTTTAGAGCCTCAAACACTCCAATAGTTTATGTGTTACTCTGTGTCTCTGTAATTAGAGGACAACTGATGGCTACTGAGACCGTCCAGAACTGTGTTTACACTTAATATTGATAATATATTTTAGTACTACATTTGGTTCGACAATTCTAAAATAAGAAAATAACTACAGATTCAATTTTTTGATCCATTTATTATTGTGACAGGATGTCAAGAAATCTGAGTGAATTTAGTTTTAAACACCCACTTTGATTTGTGAAAATGTGATCTTATTTTTTTGTCATTTAGCCAACCAAAACCCAACATACTTGTCAATCCCAGACTAAACTGAAGAAAAGGTATAGTGGAACATACTGTATTTTTCTTAAAGGAAAAAAAAAAAACACTGTATGTATTTTATTAATATTTTGATGTGCTTGGATTTTTCTGGGCTGCAGAGACCAGGCAGTGGGTTTTGTAGCCTCCAACACTTAACAGGCTGCAGGTGAAAAAGCAGCAAACCGCAGCAACTTGCCGGTGAGTGGTATCACCGCAGACCCCCTCAAAGCTTTAACAGTGACACATTTGCTCCCTCTCCAATTGGATCTTCCCTTATATTATTAATTCCTCACCCAGGAGAGGGAGTCACCTGCAGCTAGCATCAAAGGCCTGTGCAGACAGAGCTCTTCCTCCTTTATCAACAAAACGACTCTCAGATCACGACTGTGTGTCACGTAGACCGTACCGAGGAAAAGAGCCAGAGTCAAACAACTTGAGGACGAACCATACTGAATCATACTGAATCAGTCCATCTGGGTCAAGTCATGCATATTTTGTCCTATTTTACTTTTGTCTCAATCTTTGTATTATATACTCAATCGCAAAAACAAACAAAGAAAAAACTGTTTTAAAACAATGTTTTGCCCCTGTAATATGATGCGGTAGATAGCTGATTGAAGCTTTTAGTCACAGATTTATTAAGGGGGAAAATAATCAAAGATCAAAATATTCCTACTCCAAAAGTAAAATGTGTATCCTCGCATTAAGGACAACTTCTCAAATGAGAGAAATTGCAATCAAATTTCATAAACATCTAACACAGAGTGCATATAATATATTCTACTTTATCCTGAAATAATCAAAGTCAGAGCAGTCCAGTGAGTGCTTGCATTTACAATTTTCTAAGGTCCTTCACACTAAATTACAACAGCCCCTCATTTTGTGACATTTCAAACCTGAATATTGCAGCCAAGAATATCTCAAATGCCACTATCACGCATAAAGCTTTGAACCCAGCAGTAACAGTATGCATGCAGCAGAATGCAGTGGTTTCTATGGAAGCACAAGCCTGCCTAAAACGGGCCCTGGAAAACTTTTCTCCATTTGAATTTTTTAAGCGACTCTCTTCCTTTGAATTCAAACCTGGAAACTCACCACTTAACTGAATCTTATTATCGTCCATTTCTCCAGTGAATATTTAAAACTGATCTACTTGCAAAAAAACATACTAAAATCTTTCAACCCTGGCTGTAGATGTAGATATAGATGGGTTATTTCTAACCGAGAGTGGGAGAAATAGGGAAGCATTACATTGTTTGGTGAAATAAACACATGGTAGGGAGCTAAAAAACAATGATGTTGCACCCACATATGTTGAAAAAAAGAAGTACATTGATTGGAAAATTGTCATCTGGCCCAAAAGATTCATAAGCAACATTTGGCCTTCTTCTCCCTGGCTTCTCATTGTAACCCACAAGATGTTAACATCAGTTCTGACCTTATATAAATATCACAATATCATAAATTTAACACTAAAGCCAGCTGAAAACAGCTGGATTTTAGTGTTCCCGAGAGCCTACCTTGAGCTTTAAAATGTCAGCTCTCAGTCACAATCACACAGTTTTTTTGGGCTGATTTTTCAAGTATGTTTCAGTCCCGGCCACACCTCCATGCCTCTTAAGCACTCAACATGCTTAAGAGTGTCACAGAAAAAAAAGGCACTACTACCCCACTGTGACTCAGTGCTGATTTATCCTGTAAGGACATTTTGAAATTAAAATATGGATATGAAACCTCTTATATGGAGAAATGAACAGTATGAAGTGGAAGATAAAGTTGCTTACAAGGAAACTGAGAATTATACAGGCGTGCAAAGGCTCATTAAGGCCCTATACTGTAGTTACCCAATTGAAATAAATGTCTGCTTGAGGAAATATTGTGAAAACTGACATTTACAACAACAACAAAAAATTCCAAACCCTTTATAATTCCCAGGATTTGTGCCTTGACTATTACTAAAATCCCCCCCCAAAAAAATCAGTCACAATTATATAGACAATATGACTCACAATTGTAGCTTTCACATCTTTGCACAACATGAGTAATCATTCACAGTCTGAGCTGGAAAAAGTTGTCTATGTGAACTTCTCCAAAGGCCACTTGGAGTCAAGAAAGATTTGTTGAAACCATGTCTGAATCACATTTTTGACCTTATAAGTGTTGTTGGCTGAAAAAGGCCGCAAAATCAGTTTCATCACTTCACAGTAAGATAAACTTGTCTACAAATGCAGGAAACTCTGGAACATTTCTTCCTAGGAAAGGGCATCCTGCAAAGATCAAATCAAGGTTGAAAAAGGCAAACCCAAGATGACCCACAAAGAGCAGACAAAACCACAGCTCCCCAAAAAAGAAACACTGCAGTCTGAGTCAAACTTGCATAAGACCACCATCTTTCACAACACTTCTGGGACAATGTTCTGTTTTGGCATGTGAGGAAAAAATAAATGTTGAACACTATGTACATCAATATAAAACCTCATCTGGATGTTTACATTGGGACCTGGATGCTTTGGAGTCACTGAGGGAACATCATCCATCCATCCATTGGTTTTCTTAACCACTTAACCAACTGAAGGTCATTGAGGGGCTGGGCCCTATCCCAGGCTGTCAAAGAGGGAGAGATAGGACAGGTTGTCAGGCTATCACGGGGCTCACTGTGACAACACTGAATTCCAAATTCTACAGATTTGTTTAAGAGGAGAATGTCCATGACCTGAAGCATATGACTGATGCAACAGACAATGACAATGCAATGGTTTAAAAATTCAGGCAATAAAAGTGGTAAGAGAAAGTGCATAACTTAATGCATCTGAGATGCTGTGGCATGGCTTGAAGACACATGTTCAAATCAAGACATCTCTAAAATGCTGATGAACTGAAGCAGTTTTTTATTTGATTTTGCAGAAGTCTTAAGACAGCTACATGGAATTTCTACTGGAGGTTTTGCATTGCATTACAATTTTACTAAATTTACAAGTTCTCATACCTTTCAACAATGTAAGAGATTACTGAAAGGTTCAACTGTTTGCGTATTGCTGGTGTATTCATCAGCTCAAGTGTTATTAGAGTGCTGCCATATGAGAAAAGAATCAGAAAGACTAATAAAGTTCTGGATTCATGCCTCAAATACACTCTCACCTTGACTCTTTGTTTCTCAAAAGCACTTCAAAGCTAAAGAGTTCTACTGAATGTTGACCCATTTCGATGAAAGACTGTATTAATCAAAATGGTCACCTTGCCAGGTTTTTAGACACTTTTTCTTCTAGTGGTACAATCTGGTGGTTCTTTGTAATTTTTATTGCCGGAGGACTAGGGAGATTTGAAAACCAATTCACGGAATCTGATTTCCCTTGGACTTACTTTCTCAGAGGGTTAGATAATTTAAAAGCAGAAAGAAAAAACATCTTAAAGACAAAAAGGAAAACTCTGTTCTCAGGGGCTCTGCCCAAGTCTTGACCCTGTGAAAACAGAGGCGAATCATAGAGTGTATAAATGAAGTGGACCTAGCCTCTCGGTCTGACGTGCAGCCAAATAAAAAGTGGTTTAAGCATACGGAGCCAGCAGGATGCAATTACAGTAGTTGCAGGGTGAGGAAGTAGGGGTCTTCTTTGCTAGTTTCAGTATACACTGTATGCACATGGCCACAATGATGCCACCATAGGTTTGTGGATTAAGGATTTGAAGCCTCAAGTTTTATGAGCAGTGTCCTCTTTTATACCAAACATCACAAGCTAGATGTGACTGAAATCCAAGGATAGTACACACAATCATACAGTATTGTCTTGTCAATCATAATGAGTAACCTAACACGTTATCATTTGCAATCCAATAATCAGATTAGAGTAACATCCAAGTCACTGTGCGTTACTATTTTTGTCATTTTCCTCTGTACAAAGATATATTTTGGCTTTTGTCTTGCGTCTCGGGGAGTGACGTCTGGCCTATGCAACAATTATGTCCCGTTTTCAGCATGAGGACAATAATAGCACAGAGCAACACAAACGTAAACAATGGAGGGAGAAGAGACAGGCATGTTTTCTAGCTGGAAAGGCACTATTCTGAGTTTGTGTCAGCTAAAGATGACAATATCAAGGTTAGTTGTGTACTCTGTGCTGGTGACAAAGTGCTAACTAGCTTCAAAAACACTACGTCAAATTTGAAGAAGCATTTGGAGTCGCAGCACGGCACAGTCAAACTTACAGAGCAAGTCCCACCAGGTGGCGCGAAGCAGAGAGCTGCAGCTAATGCAGGGGGCCCCCCAGCACCCAAACAACAAAAGCTGGACTTTGGTACAAAACCAGTCAGAGGGGGAGAGCTGAAGAAGTTGGTTGGACAGTATGTAGTAGAGGAAATGCTGCCCTTAAACACGGATGATTCGCCCTCGTTTCGTGGTTGTCATTTTTTTTTTGTTGGGGGGGGGGGTGCCGGTGTTGTGCCATAAGGTGATTTCTGTTGTTTTTATGTGCTTTTATGGGTAATATCTTTGCTAGAATATTTAGGAGTCTGCATTATTGTACCTATATCATAATCAATCCAGTGCTTTTTGGCCAATTAAAATATCTTCTATCTTCTAAAATTAAGTAATCACTAAAGTAACTAAGTTACTTTTTAAAGGAGTAATCAATAATGAGATTACTTTTTCAAGGTAACTATGCCATCACTGAAGACTACCTCTGGAATTTGGGAGAGGGTGGAATGGCCTGACCTCAACCACATTGAACACTTGTGGGATCAGCTTGGGCTTACTGTTCATGTCAGAGTGACCAACACAACCACACAGGCTGACTTGTGACAAATTCTGGTTGAAGAATGGGATACCATCCCACAGCAGTGTGTGACCAAGCTGGTGACCAGCATGAAGAGAAGGTACAAGGCTGTTGTGACTGTCTATGGTTCTTCCACATGCCACTGTGGCCCCTGTTTGTGAATAAATTGTTAAATTGCCAATATGTCTTATTTCTTCAGACTTCAATGATTCAGTGCAATAAATGACACCAAACAAGAGTCAATAGCAGAATAAGCTGTTTGGCATGTTTTGGCGGAGAAGATTGGCAAGATTTTTTTGAGGGTGGGGCTGAGTATAACAAAAGGAGAGTTAGGAGCAAATGCCTGAAGTAAAATAAAATAGTAATAAAAAAAAGCCTTCCATGACATAGCCACCCTGGTTCTCACACTCTATGAGGAAGGTAAGGTTGAGTTTGGTAGCCGGAGGAACTACTGTAATGCTGGTCTGGAGTTTTATACTGTATTCTACATACAGCTTAACATAACAACCAGAGAATCATAAGCAACTGAGTTTATTTACCCCCCAAGGACTAATTATAGGTAGAGAAGAGTATGATAAACTGTGCTGACTTCAAACAGTTCAAGTCAAGGTTTTACTCCTCCGGGCCCCCGAGTGATTCTTAGAGTCTATGAGAAAACTACTTTTTGTTATGTGATTTAATGTTTATCTGGAGCGCAGTGCGAGTGCAAGCTGTGAATTCCCACATATGTTCTAGAGTATACCCTTCGCTGCCAGTCTGAAACTGCTTGTCCCTGCTGTACATTAATTAAAAGCAGTAAAATGTATCCGAAGCATGCCGTCACTGCTGTGAGTGGAAAATTCCAATTTCACCCCATTTTTGTTTTGTTAATGGGGCTCTCATATCGCATCTGCCTGGAGATTGTGTTGATTAAGATTCCTATTTTAAGGTTTGGTGATACATAGGTATTGATGAAATAAACACAGCGATACTTTCAGTTTTTCCTGCTTCAGTGTAGCAAGACTAGTTTACCCATTCCTTGTATTTCAGTTTTAACTGATGACACAATAACAACACATGGAAAGATGTTTTACATTCTTCTCTGTGCCTCCAGAGAGATTCAGTCAGGGGCATCACTGCAGCTCAGAGCTGAGCATGGCACTTCAGACACCCAAACTGATTTTGCAGTATATACACACAGATGACATTATTGATTACCTCAGACTTTATAACCTGTTGTCAGAAGTGAAGCCTGCTTTTTTATGAGCCAAAGTCCACTGCTGAGAAAATACAACACCATGAAGCCGAGGTTTACTGCAGCGGCTCACTGACAATGTAGTATATTATTTGTAGCTGTTATGATTGATAAATGATAGAATCATACTTTCCAAAAAGGGTAATTTTGAGGTGTCTTTGCAAGAATTGCTTTTTTTAAACATAGCTTCGGCGTCACGGGTCACACTGTCTAATAAACTTTATTGCTTTCCCACACGCAATTTACCCCAACTACATCAACTCTAGTGATAGTCCAATCATGATAACAGTCCAATGAACACATTTAACATGAGTCGCAAAGTGTTTCCAAGAGGACCACTGTTGTAAAGCAGTTCATTTATTAGACTAAAACAACTCATAAATTATTTAGTAATCTATTTAGTATAAATCTACATTTTATCAATTAATACTATTATTCTATTTACTAAATTATTTCATGTGAAGGTTCCAAAGAACTACCAAGATGGGGAAAAAATACCAACACACACACGCACACACACACTCACACACACACATGCCTGCACACCACCGAGCACATCCTTGGGCTGAGAGGAAGAAAGGAAGGAAGACAAACTAAAGGAAGAATACCCCATGCCACCTTAAGGACAACATTATTAGTCACAGGAAGACTGGGGGAGTCATGCACTGCTGAGTGTTATTTCTCTCCCCCTATCAGTGGCCTCATCTCTCTGTATCTCACTTCTACCCTGTCTCTCTCACTCTTCTAGAGGAACTCGTTATCTCCTGGCAAAGAGGTCTTTGGTATCACAGAGGCCAAGGAAAGGATCATTGGTTCTACTTGTATGAGTATGTGTGTCACATAGTGAAGGGTGCATTGCCATAATAAAAGCATTAGTGGAAAGGCTGTGATAGCATGAAAATGTAATGTAAGGACATTATAATGAAATGGATGCTTATGGGTTCTGTTCTAGCCTTCTTTCACTTCCCTTGCCTTTCTTCCACAGAGTGAGTCGGGGGAGCAGGAAAAAAAACAAAAAACAAACAAAAAAACAACTTAAATACAGCTCTCTAAGCATCATATTAAACAAAATTATTATTACATGAGTTGCTTATTCTGTAAATCAACTGCCTCAGGGGCTAAGAATCAGATTAAGTCCAGTGGTGGGTCAACTGATACTCTCATTTCATCATCACACGTCAGTCAGGCTTGCTATCTTAGGCCTCAGTCACACAGGCCTAGAGATCAGTCTGCAACCTCCTGGCAACTTCTGGTCATCAGGGAAAAATTTTGCTAGCTGCTGGGTAAAATTTGTTGCAAAGAGTGTGCTGCACCAAAAACCTCCTTGGGGCTGCTTTGGTCACCAATAGACTGCTGTCTCCTGTAGTGTGCATTGAAGCTGCTAACTTGTCGCTTGTCACTAACTAAACATTGAGCGGTAGTAAAAACATGAAAAAGCGCACCACAAACTGAATGGTTGTCTTACTGCTGTAATCAACATGTTTCAAAAAGCACAACTTTTATTTTGAAGATGGACAAACTCGATTTCTACTTTGCGTCTCACTCTTTACACTTTCACCACCACGTAGCAAATAATTGAGAGTAGACAAGTCAGTGTCTTCAATACCAACTACTGGAGACTGCAGCAATCTGCAAGCAACTTGCAGTTGCAAAGAGATTTTCAGTGTAGTATCACTGAAGTGATTGAAAGCAACCTCCCAAACCACTCAGTTTTACAGAATTCCCAAAAAACGAAACAAAACAACAACAAATAACCTGAAATTAAAAGAAAATATTACTGAAAGTATTACACACAATAAAAATGCAACCCCATTACACCAGCTCCAATTTAAATCTTTAAAAAAAGAGACAACACAGGAACGTGTATGTCAGGAGTGACTGCGCTGGAACTGTCTTGGCAAGCTTTAGCTGAGCTGAGCTTGTGGCTGAGTTAGTGGCTAATTCAGCAGCACATACTCTGTGTACAAAACATGGGAGCTGTCAGTTGAGATGCTTAATCGTTAAGATACGATATGATGAAGGAGAATGCAAGCCTCCCCTGAACCTGATCACCTCCTTACCCTGAGGAGCTGCTATGGGTTTTTTCGCTGTGCCAGAAGAGACAATCCACTACTTTGTTCACTTAAGCTGAGTTCAGCTGAGTGAAAGCACAAGACTGGACAAGTTGATTTCTTTGTTTTATCACGAACCAGAGTGGAAACTGACTTGTCTGACTAAAGCTAGCTAACTGACTACATTCAACGTAGAAAAGTTGAACCTGAGGAACAAACTAAAGAAATTCGAAACTCTTAAATATCCCAGAGACATTTCCCTGCATTATCAGGCTAAAGTAGCCTTTAACAGTTAAATACAGATATTTTCTTTGTGGTGTTTACCCTTTGTAAAGCTCTGTGGAAAAAGTCACTATTTCTCGGTGCTACCATCCACATGTTTTATTTTAAGTGAAGAAGTTTCAGTATATTTAAGTTTAAGTACTCTGTATCTCCTGCTGCTCAGTATTTTCAGTATTCTGCAACCCTTAAGTGAGTTATATTTACATCTTGCAATAAACATTTATATGTTCTGTATCCATTTGTGCAGTGTCTCTTACTTTTTTCTGTTGTAAAGATACAGTAGCTGAGACTCGTTTGAGTCTCGAGGTTCTGCAGACCTTTCAGTTTCAGTTATAAATGCTGTGCAAGGTATACTGTAGACGGCCCTCACTTTAGATGAGGTCACACAAAATAATTAACTAACCACTAAAAATCATGAATTAGATTGTGAAATAAGCAGTTATAAAATCTCTTTTAACACATTCACCAACAACTAGTTCATTTCATAATGTGTATATGCATAAATATCCATCTAAATATGTTGTTGATCATTTGCTTAGACTTTCTTAACAATACCATGGACTATTAACAGCTCCAAAATAACTTGTTTGTACTTGACATACTTTTTTATAATGTATAAAAATGCAGTAATTAAACAAAGCTTATGAGCTTATTATGCAAGACTAAATCAGTTACATCCATGTTTATAAATGACATACTAAGGATGAGTAATGCTTTATGAGAGAGGAATTATTACTTAATATCTTGCTAATGCTTAATAATGTGTAGTTATTATAAACTGTTACCTCAGCTACTTGTTACAAAGTACTTATGCTGTAAAAAAAGTGTCAATACAGTTACGGTGTCAATACAATACGGTTAAATCTTTGAATGGACTTGTTCAGATAATAAGTCACGAATAATAGCATTCCTCGCTTTACTTCAGAGGTGTTTAGGTTTGTCAGTAGAGGAGATGCTGGATCATTACCTAGTACAATCAGACTCAACTGATCCACATCCAGCCTCAGCGAACACTCACACAAACCCAGCCATAGTCTATGGGATTATGTTTACACTATAGACAAAGCTGCTTGAACAAATTAGCAAGCAGGAGAGCCAAAGCTCAGTTACACTATATTTTCTGCTTTTTTATATATATACTTTATATGTTTACAATATATTATTAGCTGTATCTCAATGCTACTATTTGCTAATCTTAACATTATACAGAGTATACATTTTTACCCCATTATGTTCTGAATAGGTGCTTATTCCTGGATGGAACAAACTGTTTTTGTGGCGGGTGGGTAGTGGAAGCATCAGGATTAGAAGTGTGACTGTGTGGAAAGAGCAAATTATTTACATGGCTCATAGGTCAGTTAGGAAGGCTCCTAAGTAGAAATTGCTTAGGGCCCCAATGAGATCAGGACTGGCTCTGCTTCCATCGTATCACTCTTTCCTCTCTTGTTCCTTTCTCTCACTAACAAGCTGTCTTTTAGCTGATCAATTTCAGCTTCCCTTTTCATCCCTCACTTCTCTCTGTGCCGAGCTGCAGTAGGCACACTAAATACACTGTGTGCCAAAGAAAGAACAAACAGGAAAGAGATTATATTTCCATTAAAATCTTGGCTGCTCTCATTGTTATTGACATGGCAGAGATCCTTGGTGCTTTGAGGGCAAACAGCAGAACTTGTGCATGAATGCACACACACACGCACACACGTGCAGTTTAAATCATGGTGTTTCTTTCTGCTGTGGCTGTCTACTTCACTCAGACAACACATGTACCTACCGAGAAGGTCCAGTGCTGGTTTTGTTGGTTTCTCTTGAAACCCCACTGTCCCCCACTACTGCTATGAAACTTTACCAAAGCTTTGATAAACTGTGGCTCACACAGAGCTGAGCTGTGTTACAAAGGCAGGTGCATCTACATATGCACACTGAGACATGGCGATTTAAATAAAGACACACAGCAGGCATATACAAACTCGCTGCAAGGACAAAAACACAAAAATTGGTTATAAGGTACTTACCACCATGAACACATACTGCCTTCACAGCCAGCAGGCGTCACCATGAAATGGAATGGATGGGCTGCTGTTCCCTCATTGGTCTCACAGTAGGTGCATGTGGCTTGTGTATGTGAATGAATGCAGAGCACACTTGCGCATTTGCATGGGTGAGGTGGGTGGGGTGTGGTGGTGGGGATTGCTAGTGTATCTAAAAGACAGCAGTTCTCATTTAAATGGAACAGAGCTTTGAGAACTGTGTTGTTCACCACTGATAAGTGAGCTAAGCCAAACCATAAAGCAAGTGTTCTGAAACTCCTCTGTGACCCACTGTGTTGTTATCAAAGCTGCCAAAAATGTGACCACTAAGCATCAGAGACGGATTTACAAAAAACGCCATGTCCCTCTTACCCATTCGTTACCAGCTGGGCCTTTTAAGGAAACCCAATCTGCTGATAAATTATCGGTAACTCGACAGTGCATCTCAGTAACCCAACAGAGCAGCATGCTGCAAGATTTATCCTGGTGTTTTTTTATTGTTCACTAAATAAAAAGGTCATCCGTGTCCTCTGTTCCACTGTAACTTTTACAATCACAGTTAACACAGAATGAACATCTGCTGGTTATTATGAGTGTCTCAATATTCTCAGAAAGTGACATTGGTGTGCTTATTAAGCAGATCATTTTAGCTGTATGAGAGAAGGCAATGTTCAGTTCATACTTTTATCCAGATTAAACTAACCATTAAGCATTGAGATATAAAAACACAATTCAGATGATTTAGGTCTAATTGCAAGAAAGCTATTTTTTATGCAAAAAGCAAGAGACTGAAGAAGGCAAATGTGGTGAGCATGGATGGATACTAACACCTGGAAAATGACTAACACTAAAGTTCATCAAAGAACAAGTGGTTACAGAAACAACCTAAACCTGCACTTTGCTTCTAGTAAGAGGACACCTGACAGATAACAGTAAAGACTTTTCTGTTTGCTTTTTCTTGAATACACACACATTTGTGGGTGTTTTCACGGGCACCTGAATGGCGCCTATCTGTGTCCGTTAATCAGCTTTATATCATGAAATATTGATTTGTGGACCACGGCACCAGGAGGGTGTCCAGCCAAGCATCAAGGGCCAGCAGACTGACTTTTAGTCTGCAAAAACACAGTGTGTGTACACATGAAAATCCCCGTCTCATGTGAACAGTCCTCAAGGCCCCATCAGCACTCCTTTTTATCTTTCTCTTATCACAGCACACTAACCCCAGACTCATTTGCAACAGGGACACCACATTTGTCTACATACTCTTTGTGTCTACTGAAAAGACCTTTAAGTATGCAGCTGATTTTTTACTTTGATGTGGCAAATAAAAGTTAGAGGTCATATGACTTTTCCCACTACACACACAATGACACCGTAACTTGGACTAAATTTTAGTGTCTAGATGAGTCAGTAAGTTTCCAAACTACAATTCCATTCATCATGCTAGTCTGTTGCTGGCTAAAGTATTTGAAGGACTCATTAGTTATGAGGCTGTTTCTCCACAGACAAGTTTCAAAGTCAAACCTGCTCGTGAGAACTTTTATGACTTTTGTTTTATATTCATCTTTTTAAAATTCTGCTTTATTGTGGTTTGGATAAGGGTAAATTTGGCTAAAGGCACAATAGGAGCTGCTAATTGTTCAACTGTCATTTCTTCACATGATTTTCACAACAAAAGGTATTCTCAAAATAATAATAAACATAATAATGATTATAGATAACAATTCTGGGAATTCACTCCACCCCAGACCACTCTGTTTATGCAAACTAACAGACAGAAGTCTTTTGTAGGATAAATCTTTGTGTTGATTAAAGCTGTGGCACAGTATTTGACTTTTTCTTTATATTAGCCCCCCAAAAATCACTTAAATTACTAATTTAATATCTCGTATAGAAAACTTTCAAACCAGAATGCTATCAGTTAAATTAATTTTTTACATTATTTATTGTGCATTTTGTCTGAATAATATTTAAAATATAAGTGGAGGTGGACGAGAGTCTGTAACCATAACCATGCAATATTGTACAAGCTGTTCAAAAGCATTTATTTCAGTGATTATGTATGTTATAAAGATGATGCAATCCATCCATCCATTTTTTTTAATTGCTTATCCAATTCAGGGTCATTGGGGAGCTGGGAGTCTATCCCAGCTCCCACAGGGTGGGGGTAACATTCATGCTCGCATTCACATTCACAGCCAATTCAGAATCACCTATTAACGTAACTTGCATGTCTTTGGACTGTGGGAGGAGGCCAGACAACCTGGAGAGAACCCTCACAGACCCAGGGAGAAAACACAAATGCCCCAGTCAGGGAACAGCTTTAAATTCAAGCATCAAACACAGGTATTAAAATGTTTCACTGAACTTGATCAGGAACTAAAACAAATGTTTAGCTTTTGTTTTTGAATGACGTGGTCCCCAACTGGCACTTATTTTTCAGCACTTTGGTCCCACCTTTATCTTTTTAAAGCCCTCCTTCTCTCCTCCACCTTTTATTGTGCTAGGTTTACCCTCCTAATCCTGCATGCTTGAGCATGTGTACATGCCATTTGCACCGCCGCAAGAGTGATACAGTCACACCTGGTGTATGGATTCTGCATGGTCTTAAACTGTCTCCTGTATAATATGATATTGCTTGTTGACTGTTTGCGTGAGGCCAAAACAACCTTCATTCCACTAAGAAACATGCCAGTGATATGGAACCAGATCAGGAATTCAAAGAAACTAAAACACTGAAGTCTTAGGAGGGTAGGTATGGCAATAAATTTGAGTTCTGTGGCTGTTCTGAGGAAGTGAAGCAAAAATGTGCACTGGACTACTTAATGACAATGATAATTGTCATTATTCTTATTAAATATAATGCTAAATACTTTTAAAGTGTCGGCCTCTTCTCCTTTATATGCTTTATATCTTTCCCTCCATCACTGTTACTTTTGGGGGGTTTTTTTCACTCTAACGTGATCCTTGACTGACTTATTGATCATTAATCAGTCTGCAGAAAATCCTGCCTTTTATTTGACCATGGCTTTATAGTTCACTGACCTGTCCCACCGGCTTCCTTAATGAATTCTTGAAAACTTGACAAAACGCATTGATCTTAAACACTTTGAGCATAATAAGAGAGCCCACAGAAACTTAGAAAAACCCGCATAAACCTTGCAACTGCACTCGACCTCTGCATCTCTCATACTTTCACAGACTTCAAGGAAAAATGACCATCTGCTTGGGTGTAACACTGGCTTCTAGCCTTGTGGTCCCCGCAGAGAGATAACCAGGACATAGCTTTAAACACCCCCAGACAGACCCTTATCCCTCTGGCTTAATGTCCTTGTGGCTGAGGGTAATGCAGAGAGATGGATGGCCCCGACCTATCCCTCCTCGCCAGGGTCCCTGGCTGTGAGATTGCATGTCTGATACTATCCTCCATCTCTCTGTCTGCGACACCAAACTCCAACTCCCTCACTTCCTTCCCCAAGTCCTCCCCCCACCCCCACCCCCACCCTCCCAGATCAATGCGGCTCACTGATGTGCTGTCCGTCAAATCCATGGGGTAAGCAATACACCACATACCCATAAGGAGTGATGGGTGCGAGACAGTGCATGAAATGGAGTTGAGACACACGTGCGCACCCATACACACATGCGTGCTCACCAGTTCCTGAAACGGATCACTCAATCTGGTGCCAAACGATGAGCATTTTTTTTTCTGGCTGTTGTGCCATCTTTCTCACCAGCTCTCCTTCCTTTGCTCTCTCTACTCACATCCTTGACACGCCATGATCAAACGGGTGCTTTAGGAGTTCAGTGGCTGACCTGGACTCCAGCAGGCTGCTGTTTCATCACAGCCATCTTCTCACTGCATTTTTTTCTTCATCACTTCCTCCCTCCATCACCTCACATCCTCTTCTCAATCGAGAATTCCTGCCATTTCTCTTCCACCCAGGATAGATCGTTTCCGTATCATTCACATTTATGTGAACAACCCTTCACCTTCCTCCTCAACTCACCCCTGTGCTCCATGAGGTATGATAACCGACTGGCTGAGATGGTAATAGTGAATTGGAAGCGTGGCCACAAGCATGAAATGAAAACATGGATGATCCATGAAAAAAAAAAACCTTGAACAGATGCCAACAGGAAGATGAGTACCTTGATCTTATCCCATAATCCTCAATCACTCCTCTTCCCAGCTCCACATACTATAATTCAGAGGGTCACATTATTGACATTATATAGATTTTTAAAAGATTTCCATGTGACACAAATCATGAGCAGTATTTCCACAAAATATTATGCCCAGTTGAATACTGTACAAATTACATTGCACTATAGTTATTTACATAAAAGAAGAAGAAAAACTAAAGAAACCTTGTTAATAGTAATTAAAAAGTATCCCTGCCCCCTTGCCCTTGCGCACACAAACAAGCATACGCAAGCTCTAACAGCTTTTTCATCTGCTTTCTGCTCCACTTCCACATGTCACATTGCAAAAGCCACAAGTGAGAGCAGGATTTCGTTTATATGTGCAAATTGTGGTTAAAGTTCACTCCTCCCCTGAATACAAATAACATGATTTTAAATGCAAGTCATCAAGCAATTGAGGCAGCGGTTCCATTTTTTTTCTCCCCCCCCAACAGATCAATGAAGAACAACAATATGATAATTTCACCTGGATTTTTGCCACAAAGTTTGTTTCGACGGGATAAAAAAAAGAAATTACTCCTATACTTACTGCTACAATCAACAGGATTTTATGAGTCACTGTGAGTTTCTGCAATTAATGATATGACGCGCACGCAGAAGGGTTCTTTCAAAGCCAGCGCTGCACATGGCAGAAGATGTAAGCTGTAGTTAACAGACCTCGAGTTGACTGTGGGTGGTCAGAGCTATATAGGAGGGGAACTGGTACACCCGTGCAAATGCAGCGCCCAGTGTGAGCAATAAAAGAGATATTTACTGTAAATCTTCAGCAGCTAGGGGAGCAATAAACATCACAAACACAATCAGCTGCTGCTTTAGTGCTGCCTACGCATCTGCTCTTCTCCTATGGAGAGAGGGAGAGAAGAAAGGGATGAGGTGAGAGGAAGAAAGGCCACTCTACAGTATTTCTTCCTCACCACTGTCAGCACCACGCTACTCTGCAAGAACACTAAACCCCAGACAGAACAGTTGCCCTCAAATCAAATTTAACCAATACACATATAATTCTGACAAATGGCTTACTCAGGTCTCATAGTCTGATCAGCCTAAACACTGAAACCACTGACATTTCAACTAAGTAGTCTTGAAAATCTCAGCACAGTGGCACTTGTGAGGGGTAGAAAGTATTAGGAGATGTGAACTTTTGAAGTTGATGTGTTGAAATCAAGGCTTCAGCAGAAGGTCTATTTTCACACTCGTGTCACTAGGGTACAATATATACGCAGTATCTGGGTTAAAAAAAAAAAGAAAGAAAAAAAACACAAGCTGCTGGTGATAGAAGTTATTGTATCTATGGAAGTAATTACATTTTTTTAATCCTACTACCCACACTAGTCGGTCCATAAATAACAGTCTGTAAAATTAATTATTAGTATTTTAATAAACTGCAAAGCCAGTAATTTGCACTCAACTGTTACCAGCTCTGGTTGCAGCCACAGGAGATGGCAGTATCCTCTCCTCCAGTACTTGCATGTTGTAACAAGAGTCATGTTTGCCTACAGAACTCTGCTCTCAAATGTTTTACTTGTAAACAGCCATATACAGTATTTCTGGAAAAATTTAAAAAATACATATAAAATCAAAAAAGTCAAAAATTGAAACTCTGTCGCCCCTATTTTGTAGAACCTTACTCGAAGAGTGTTTATGCCAAGTTTGAGAAGATTGCAAATAAAAGTAGCGAATCTAGAAAAACGTTGACAGATGGACTGTTGATGGACGGACAGCTCCACAGCCGCAACTTTTACTTTGAAGGCGAACGTTTTCTGTCTGCAGTTTTAGTGTTGCATTTTTCACACTCTTGCTATTGCTCAGCAAGCAGTTTTTTGCAGACAAACTGGCATCATCCAAGGGAAGTACTGGCAATCTCAGAAACCATCTACTAACTATTCTAACTAATCTAGTATGTGCAACATTCAATCTGTGCAATGAGCTTTAGGGTACATTTTGAAACATTGTGTCAGAAGTACTACAGAATCAGAGGCAATGCACACGTATAAACCATGAGGTGCACACAATGAGTCAGCTTGATAGCTTGCATTGTGTGAAACACATCATGATTTCTGTTTAATTTTTTGCTGTTTTGTTGATGCTAAACACTGCAGCAGCCTTGGCATGTGTGACACAGTTGCCTATAGCTTTAAATGAATTCCTATTCAGAGGGGCACAGTTTCACCAATTCAGACAAATGTGGCAAGAATACATAAGGACAACATATTAAGGAATGCAGGTTTTTTTCTCTTTTTTTGTTTCTTTACCTAGAAAAACTGTAGCTGATGTGTATTTTGTATTTTCCCCATACTCAGAAAATTCTTACAACAGAGCCTCCTTTTCTGCAATATGTCAATACAAATAGGTGACACAATACTACTTGGTCATGTGGCTGATAACTTCAAAAAAGAATGTGATTGACAAATAATAATACAACGTTTGTAGGTGACGCTGTTTTTGTTGCTTATTAAACCCACCTGTTCCAAAACATGCTCCACCTGTTTGCTCCATACATTGCATCACTTCCAGCATACCACAGGACACCGAAAGACCTAGTGAGAAGCAAATTATTAGAGTAGCAAATACTAAACATTGCCAATTATAGACACTAATATGAAAGCAAACTCAGGAGGTCATGTCGTGTGGCACTGATGCCAGAGCAAATAAGACTGATAGAGTGAGAGCCTGATGAAGGTGCCAGCATGCCATCTGTGCAGCTCTTGCAATTTCTCACCTCACTGATGCACAACACATCTACTACTTCTCTCTGCTCCTTCCCACCTTCTTTCCATCTTCTTTCAGGCTGGCCAACATCCATTTCCAACCCGCACACCAGTCTACCTCAACCTCTTTTTGCCATTCTGCAAATCTGTTACGTGTGTGTAATTTTCTTGCATACTTGCATGTAAATCCCCAGCTACGCAAAGTGTCAACATCTAGCTGAAGACATGTAATTGTGGGGTGTCCTAATTGGTTGGAGAGACTCTGACATAAATTGGTAGTTCAAGCCAGTAACTGAGCTGCTGAGACCTTTTCATTTTACTGTGGATGGAGAGAAAATGGATACCAGGTGAAAGCGGGGAGAAGGTGACCTCTGCATCAAATCAGTGCCCTGCAATCACTCATGACCATCACTTATGGCAAAGAAGAGGTCAGCACCCAGGGACAGGTGAAAAGATTATCTCAAGAGTAAACCTGTCCAGGAAAGTGCTGAGGATTTCCTGTGCACAGGTCCATTTACCAGAAGCCGTGACAGAGGAGCTAGAAATGTCAAAACAGTCTCAGGAACGCAGTGAGAGAGTGGGAGAAAGAAAAGGGTGGACTACAAGTAGAAAAAAATGACAGAGAGATGTCATACCCAGCAAGGAAGAATAAACCACAGCCCTGTAAACCACTGGCTCTCAGAGGGAAGAATACAAGCTAAGACATATTCCAAGATCTCCCCTGACCTGTAGCAGATTTTATTGCTAAACCTTATGAATGCCTCATCACTATTTCAGGAGTGGGCTCTCAAAATCTCTTACTTTTGCACTTTTATCCTGTACTCTCTAACTTAACCTATATTTAAACAGTGAACCGTGATGTAGAATACTGTGAGCAGGAAACTGGAGGCTGATATCTCAAGCTGGTGTAAGCACTATAAATTAAAGAACTGATAAAACAGTCTTGTAATAATATGACATATTTATCTAAAGGGAAAAGTAAATAGAAGTAGACTGCATGAATGATAAACCAACTCTTAATACTTTTTCAGCAAAAAAAAAAAAATGTCCAGCTTTTTATTTACATTTGAAATTACACCTGTGCACTGCAGGCTTGTCCTTAAATATTACTGTAATGTAATTAAATATTTTGAACATTCACTTTTCTCTGATGTATCTTTTTAATTCAGAGAGCGGCCCCTTTTTCCCCTCTTAAGCCTACCTGTAATCCAAATTAGGAGTCCAGATGGAGTCCCTTTTCAGCTCCACAAGAGAGTCCTTGACCCCCAGTAGTGGTGGTCGGCTATCCTCCAGCTCATTGAGCTCAGCCAACATTCCATTAGCATGCTTCCATGTATTACACAATGTAAGTTTAACACTTTAGTGTTGCTTTAAACACTTATGGGAAATGACAATCACTACTGCACTTTGCGACCATTTATAACTTGATGGACTTTTGACCACACATACACAATAATATGGAATATATGTAACAAAGACGAAACTTGAACAGGAACAAACGACAAACTCTGCCACAACACTAGATCGAAATACCTAAAAAATGGGACTGTTAACTAGGTAGCTAGTGCTAGCACTGCAATCAGCACTGATGGCATATCCTCCGACCTAGCACAAGAGAATTGTTTGGCGGTCCCAAGATGGCGACCACTGAGAACCTGTCCACAGCACAACTGTATTTTGGAAAATGTTGCTTTTTCTATTCTTTTGGCCTTCTTATATTTAAAAACACTGAAATCAGAGCTTTGGATTTCTAGAAACTATAGTTCTGCATTTTTTTTGGAGTGGACAAGAAAAACAATTGACAAACAATGACATCAGATTGCGTATTATTAATCTCCCTAGGTTTCCGATTGGCTAACATTTCTATAAGTTTAGGGTCATATTGCCGTCTGTTAACTTGGCATGGCCTTGACAGCACTTGAAATCTTTTTCCATGGGGATGAAGACATTTTTCAAAATACTGCTCATATGGATTTTTGTTTCAAACCTGTGTACGTGTGGATGTAGCCTAAGGGTGAGAGTTATAAAGCTGTCTACACTCAACTTTTTGACAGTTATAACTAATATTGTGAGTTATGAGTCAAGTACTTTTCATGTAAAGTAGCATAGTTATCAATCAGAGTGCAGTAACGATAAAAGGATTTAGCACCTTTCCGTAATAACCGTGCCAATATAGCTCCAGCTATTTATGTGCTTAACATAGCACAGTAAAAGAAATTTAGTGGACAGAATTCAAGAGAAAAAGCACCAAACTCTTAAGTTTTTCTCTTCTCTTCTCTTCTCTTCTCTTCTCTTCTCTTCTCTTTCTCTTCTCTTCTCTTCTCTTCTCTTTCTCTTCTCTTCTCTTCTCTTCTCTTCTCTTCTCTTCTTTTATGAAACATCTGCATCGACTTTTAACCATCGCCTCTAAAAGCTCACAAGTAAAAAGAAAGGCAGTTTAAATAAAAATATTCTAGCACAAATATGCACAATTGAGAAAGCTTGCCTTTGCATCGAACACTCTCGCTAAACTAAATATTTATGGCTGGAGCATAATAATTGTGAGGGGGCAACTCCTGCAGAGCTCGTTACATTGGCGCTATGCCTGTGTGAAGCTGCCATTATTGCCGGGGACACCATCAGAAGACTTGTACACACACGCACTGTGAAATTCAAATTGAAGCAATCTGATGTAACAGAACAAAGGCAAACAGTTTTTCTTTGACCAGTCATATGTTTTCAATTATAAGGCGCACCGAGACATACAAATAGCATATATGCTATGATATGCTGTCTTTTTTCAGCTGCATCGCCCTAACAAGGGATGAAGCTGGAGCACAAAGAAAATGTGTTTGTGTTTGAAGTACATATCCACAGTACAACATCCAAGGGCGCTTCTGATCTCTGAATGCCTTCATGTAATGTCAGATGTTCTTTCACTAAGTCCTATTGCCTCATGTGAAAATGAAATACCATACCATCATTACCCTTTAAGATGAAATACTATCCTTTTGCTCATCAAAACTGACATAAATTTTTCACCCATCAGACTTCACTGGTTCATATTAAATAAAACCTTTTTTAACAAAAATCCCCATAAATCCAGCTCTGGACGGCTTTTAAATAATGCGGTGTTGTGGCAGGTATGACAAAGCAGACAAGACTCAACATCTTGCGAGCTGGCCTTCGTGCATGTATCCCCTATCTTCAAGGTTATTTCTGAGCCATTTGTTGCGCGTTAGATAATTGACTCTTAGATGAGGGATAACCATGATTTATGGTGAAAGAGAATACATATTTCTCCATATCTCAGTGGTGATTTATGGCGTGATAGAGCCCAAGTGATGGCCATTTTATCTGATTATATGTCATGCAAAGTAGTCGATCAAGTCTGCGCAATCGGTCACACCTTGTCCCGGCTGAGATGACAAGGATGAGAGACAGCGGCTTCTCTCATTGGTTTTCTTGGATATACTTAGAGCTCTTTAAGGCAAATTATTACGTGCAGAGCTTCGTAAAACACTGCGGCTTAAATCACACACACTTGAAACTCACTGATCAAGAAAGAAATTTATGAGCTGTATGAGAGATAAACTGAGGCCTTGGGGTGTTTTTCATCATAAGTGTGTTTTTTTTTATTTAAGCTGAAACTCCACATTTAAAACATTTTTTGGCCCTTTTATGTGACTATTTCAGTTTCTGCTCTTTACTGTAATGTACTGGCCCTTTTAGCTGTTTTAATTCACTTGAGACTGTGAGTAGGTCTCCATTCAGTCGATCTCCCGCCACAGTAAGCTCAGTATCAAGCATTTTCCCCTCTGAGAAGCTTAATATTTCATTTGACCATAGGTAGCTAACAAGGGGAAACTTAACTCTCTCCTGACCTTTGGAATACAGATCCCTGCAACTTGCTGAGGTAGTGCGAGTGTGCGTGAGTGTGTGAGTGGGCATGTTGGGCATGTTGGCCATGTGTGTCTGTGAGCAACTGTGGCGCCATCAGATTATTAATTCTCCATATCTAATTCAGGATCCGGTCCTCTCATATTCTGGGAGTGCTCTCCTCATGTAGGGAAAGAAATGGAACTATAGATACAAATAGATGCTCGAGTCCTGAAATGATTTGGCCCAGATACCTACTGTCCTCCCAGATTTAGTGCTGGATTTTTGGCAACCAATTTAAAAAAAAAACAAAAAAAACATACTACCTTTAATCCAACCTCCTTCACATCCATCAAGTTAATAACACAGAGAGTGCCTGTGCCGCTCTCCAATTATTTGTCATATTAACCTTTTTCTTGCCCCCAGGCTTTCACTGCCTCCCTCCAAGCCTTTTCCAAATTATTTTCTTCTGTTTCTCATTGGCGCTTTATATGTAAGCTTAAAAAAACACAGAACTCTAGACTTTCATTTTCATCAACTCGGATGCATTCATAATGCACAGTCCTGCTCTAATCCAAATTCGCCTTGCAATCTCACAGCCTGTTTTCATACTAAACTGATATCTTCTTCAATGATGCAAATCATTAGAATAACTCTTTTAGGTTAGTTTTAAAAAAAAGCTATTCCAATTATAGATTATACATTATGTGGTGAGTGATCAGTGGAAAGTGCACAATGCTGAGTTGTTGTTTTTTTAATAGGAGTGTGTAGTCTAATGGTTATGGCTAGCAGCAGTTTAAGTTCAAATCATATGAGATATGCCTTTTTTGGCTATTATGACATGTTTTGTGCTGGGTTCACACCATGCTCTGCAAAGGGAGAAGCAAGAAGAGAGACTGGAAAAGGTGGAGGGATGCACTGGAGAGAAGAGGAATGAAAGTCAGTAGAAGGAAGATGGAACACGTGCGTGACTGAGAGGGAGACAGGTGTAAGCGTGAAGCTGCAAGGAGGAGAGTTGGTGAAGGTGGACAAGCAATGGACAGTGTTTACAAAAGAGAGTGCAGGCAGGGCTGTGGGGAAGATTTATGGATGTAATGAATGAGGACATGGATAAAGGCTGGTGTGACAGAAGAGGATGCAAGGGATGTGGTTTAAATTGTGATGTACTGTACTCAACCCTCAGTGTTTAGCTGAAGATTCAAGTGTGGTGTATAGCATGTGCAATATCAACAGGATTAGGAGACAGGTTAAAAATTTGTTGACTTCACACTGTGGGTTTTGTACAGATTAAACCACTAAGATGTAGCATGTTAATGTGCTTTATGAGGCTGCTAGGTGGATTTTGTTCTCCCTTGTTCCCCCAGTCCTTATGTCTGTTTCTAACCAAGTGCTGCTTGTAGAATTACATTTAACAGGCAGAGAAGAAAGTGTGACTCATCTTAACAGTCTGCCACAAAGTGTAAAAGCCTACTTCACAAAATGCCACAAAGAAGCATGGATAAGAAGATTCAGGTCTCATTTTCAAGCCCAGCTGGACCTATAAAACCTACAACCCTAATAACTAAATATAAACCACTGATACATTATTAAATTTATGGCAAAGATCATGGTTTATGGGCAAATGTTTTTTAAAAAAAATTCACCCTTAAGCTGATCTATGTTTTTTAATAAACTCCTCAAAGCTTCCCTCATTTAAGCATTCTTCTTTTACATTATCTTTGTTTACTGTATTTCTCTTCTATAACAGGAGAAGTCACTCCAGCATTTCCCCCACTGTAGCAATTTAAAGTGATCTATTAATCCCACAAACTTTAATCAAGATAAAAGTTCGCTGATATCTAAAAAAAAAAAAAAAAAAGCACTAACAACATAGCATGTAAATGGAGGGTATCGATCTTGATATTGCATATACTGGCTCAAGTCATCTGTTACATTTTCATTAAATGCAACTCTTAATTTTAAGTCTTATGGAAGTCAGTTTGTTTAGTGAGTGCACTAAACCTACATGCAGATGCTGTTGTTTTCCGCGACTCTTCAGAAAGGCAATTTTCTGTTTTTCTTTTTTTTTTCCAAGGCACGGGGACTAATGGTAGCCTGAGTCATAGACACTGAAGCTACCACCATGTTATACCAGCCATTAAGTCCACATTTAACCATGAAATGAAAGCTCAACAGGGGGCAACAGTTTGTTGCAGGTCAGGATGCCCATGCTCTGCCCCCCTCCCGTCCTTCTCTCTTGCTTTTCCTGTCTGGCTCTTCATTGAGAGGTTCCATATAAATGTTTAACTCAGGGAAGTATATCCTGCGGTGAGGCTTGTCAACAGTAGAGAGAATCCAGAAAGTTTTTAAACTTAACAGACAGACGCACCCTATGACTATATCAACAAGCACAGATTTTTGCATCGCGTGTACTTTTTTGATTATTTTGCCTCGTGTTTCTTTTATATCTTGTCATACTGCCTTATGTGTGTTTTATAAAACACTTGGTTTTCCCAGGTTGTTTAGGTGCTGCACAAATAAGCCTACCTCGCATTGTACAAAAACACACTTGCCCTGCTCTTCTTCTCACTCACAGTGATTGACAATATTTCAATCCAAACCCCTGTAGATATCATTTGCCGGTTCATGCACCCACACCGTTCCAGTGTGTGCCTGAACAAGAAACGAGAGTCAACAGCAGAAAAGAAAATAACAGAAAAAAAAAAACACAGCATCAACTCTGAATACTTGGGGCAGAACTCTGCCTACTCAGGCTTTGGCAATACACCTCTGCTTTGAGATGGCAGCATGGAACCAGCAGTGCTGCAGAGCCCTTGTGTGAAAGCTGATTCTAGACCTTCTCAACATGTTGTCTTGTGTGACAGGACAACTACTTCTTGAGCATGGGGTTAGTGAGTTAGTGAGAATTAGGGTGAGGGTTTGGGGGGAAGTTAAAGGTACATTTTAGAAGTCCACATTGGATTATTGACTCAACTTTTATGCATGCCACAACTGGCAAAGCAGAAGCACTTTCTTAGACAGTCTTAAAATGCCATTTTGCAGCTATACTAGCTGTGTGATGCATTAGGCTTGCAACTAGTCCAGTGCGTTCACGATCCATAGCCCATCAGTTGAGATTCTCCAATAGACTTTGAATTCTCCTGATCACAACAACAATCAATAATAGTGTTGCAGTTTATTGTCACAGTTTGAGAGCAGCTGGAGGGTTTGAATTAACTGAGCCTGGAAAAGGGGGGACAGCTTGGAGACAAATAAGTGAAACAGTTAAAAAAAAATAGACGAAGCTTCGAAGTCTGATAAGCGGGTCCAACGCAGAAGTGCTTTAAACCTGCATTATGTGTATTCTATTTAAGGGTAATGTTGCAACGTGACCTCAGTAAACACAGTCCTGATGACTTTTTTGGCCTAATAGGAAGTCTCGTAAAGATGACTGATTTTTTTTTTAAGTCATTTTCATAATCAGAAAGGATGATTCACCAATGAGGTAGATGAGGTAATAAGAAATATGCTCAGCTTGAAGTTGTATATTGGGACGTCTCTAAGCTGTGGCTACATCACAGTGGCTACATCTATCTTTTATACAGTCTATGGTTTCAACAGCTGGTTGTACTTTAAAAGGAAGATGACTTCCTATGTATATTTGAGGGCTGCAAAATGGTCCACAAATTGTAATGTTTCGTCGTGTTTGGTCAGAACACCCCATGATGGTGCACGCTGGTGCTTTAAGCGAAATGCTAATATTAAAATGTAAATGTCAACCAGTTGGTGCAGTATTTTAAATAGGGAACCCTCAGTCCTCAGAATACTAAACTTTACTTTGGAAATCACAACAAATGTGAAATTATTCTTTTTCTTCTTCTTTTTGAAATTGGTCAGTTAGAAAAGGGAAGTTGAGCGCGGTGGAGTCAAAGTGTTAGAGGCCCTGGGCACATTCTCATCATCAAAAGGAAAGATTCATAGTCAGTTGTGTGGAAGCCCTCGTCAGAGTTTCTCTTTCCATGAAAATAGTCAAATTCATCTGAGTTCTAATCCTGTCCATACTTTTAACACGGTTTTGAAAGTTTGGCTGTTCTTTAGAAACACAAAGTCTTACTTCACCCTTATAGCAACTGTCTTAGTCAGCTCTGCCCAAGATAGTCAAAAACAAATCCTGTTTTTTTTTCTGTGTTAGGAAGTTTCTCTTTACACACACTGTGACCTGCATGCCAGCCACTCACAGTAATGAGAGTGTTTTAATTATGGAGGCAGCCTTCAGTCTGCATTTTTACATCAGGATGATTTTAATGTTACATCCACTTCACACTGGGATTCTAATTAATATCAGAACATAAGGTGAGAGCACACAAAGGCAAAACAGGAAAACAGAAAAGTGCAGATTATTAGTGCAAACACTGCAGTTTTAAATCATTCCCACTGAATATCTCAGTACTAACAAGCTATCGGTATGTTATCATGGTAACATTTGTTACTTTAGAGTTTAAAGCTTAGTTGAAACTGATGGGTATGACTCTGGTTTGCTGGTTACTAGAATTTGGTCATAAAACTAAGTGAAGTGAAATGAGAAATTCTTAACCTGACATCACATAAAAAGTCAGAGGGTCAGCAAAGGCATTAAGGCTGGCTTACACGGAAGGAAAAAGTCAAAAGAAAGCAATCGCAGTGTAGTTTGCGCTTGTAATTTTTGTGCTTCACAAAGCTACAGCACTGCAGCTTCATACAACATTAACACATTTACAAATGTGAACTGTGCACAGAGCTCTCCAATTCAGCTTCAGTGACAGAAGCCTACTGCCACCTAACCTTAACAGTGTTCAGAAAAGCACACTGTGCATGCACAACAATTAAGGACTAACACAACATGACTGTAATAATGATGATAACACTGTATACTTAACACTTTGAACTTGAACATTAACAGCCCCACTGCGCCACTGCCTTGCAGTATCTGGAACAAAACCTGTCCTTGGGCCAAACAACGACATTGCATTTGTGATATTGTTGCATTAGCCTAAGGGGGACATAACTATGTGTGATGATACATCAATAAAAAACAAAAACAAACAAACAAACACAAATATAATTGTTATGGTGCGTGTATATGTGTATGAAAACTACTGGGTGGCATGGTGGTGCAGTGGTTAGCACTGTTGCTTCTAGCTTCCTCCCACTGTACAAAGACATGCATGGGGATTCTAAATCCACCATTAGGGTTTGGCGATTGGTGTGAATGTGAGTGTGAATGGTTGTCTGTCTCTCTGTGTTAGCCCTGCCACAGGCTGGCAACCTGTACAGGGTGTACCCTGCCTCTCACCCTATGTCAGCTGGGATAGACTCCAGCCCCCCCACGACCCTGAACAGGATAAGCGGAAGAGAATGGAGGGATGGATATTATCATGGATGATATGATATGGCACAGCCCTATTGGCCATAGACGTGAACGGTGTCTGGACCACCCTGGACCAGACTGGTGACCTATTCAGGGTGTACCCTGCCTATCCCCCTATAACAGCTGGCACAGGCTCCTGCCCCACTCCACAACCCTGGGTTGGACAAGCTGAATAAATGAACGGATGGATACAGTCTGAAAATTTTTATGACACCATATTAGCTATTATATTTTTTGATGGCATTGTCATAAGCACTACTCACACCCTCATGTACAAATACATGATTGTCAGTTTCAGCGGAATCTGAGTATAAAAAACTGTACATGCCTAGCAGCCATGCCTTAGGGCCCCCAAACAAAAACAAGTCTTGTCCATTTGAAATGTTATCCTGCTGACTGCACTGTCACTATACTGCTTGGTCACCTCTTTCACTTCATCTTCCATGAGAGCTATGAGGGGACACTTGACAATATCCATCTCTTCATGCACTAGTGGGGCTGCTGTTGCTTGGAGTGACATCTAGCTTCCCTCTGTTAAAAAAACAAACAAAAAAAAAAACCTTCACATTTAGTACATTTCACCACCCGTCACTGTGCTTTTTCCAACATATCCTTAAATTAATCACTAAGACACAAAGGTTCTGATTACACATACATACTATTGTCTGTGTGAGCCTGAATACTTAAGAGGTTTGTTCAGTAAAATAGTAAATCTAAATTCTTTGTTGCGGATGTCCTGATTTGGCTCAGTTTGCTTAAGTGTTTGTGTTTAATTTTTCATAATGCATTCACTTGTTTAAGATCTTTAGAGGGGTCCATCATTAATATTTCTCCTTATATTCATCAATGTGCTAGTAACTGATGAAATGCATATATGAATTATTATGTTTTTTTTGTTCAGTGGATAGAAGCTTCATTTATGACATTAACTGTTCCACAGGAACTGTATGAGATGTGTATGTGATGTGGGAGCATGATGATATGGCATAAATGCCTTAAACATAACGTAGCTTGTTACGGTGAATCCTAATACTGCTCAGATCACAACACATGCACGTTTACTCATGAGCTATAGATAGAGCCGGCGTTTTCTTCCTGTCCACCTGTACCACATTTTGGGCTTCAGAGTTCCAAGGCTAACCCAGTAGACCACAAACACTAGGTTATGAAGCCATCTGCAAAGCTCAGCAAACATTGTTATTAAAAATGAATGAATGTCTACTCTGGAAGCACTTTTGTAAGATTCCTACAAGTGTGTGTACAATCACTAAACATTGTTTAATTTTTAAAGTTTTGGACTTGTCTGAGTTTTTAGGGAATGGTTCAGGGAATAAAAGATTGTGGCCCTACTCTACTAATAAAGGCGCTCCTTGAAAACGCATGCATCACTCGGACACTATTGGTGTTATTAAGTTGTTTGAAAACAAGAATAAATAAAAACGCAACCACAGTTGATAAATGATCACAATAATCAGTCTTCAAATAACAAAGCATTCCTTTTACAAGTTTCGTTGACCTTTGACAAAAACTGAATTCTGGGATTTTAGATTTCTCTCTGCTTCAACTGAGTGCTTCAGTCCTCATCTTACCAACAAATCTAACATGCGTGGAGCACTAAGTGGGGTCCCTGGGGAACACAAGAATAATTTACCATAAAAAGCATTGTAAATAACAAAATAATAATTATAGAAAATTCTATTTCTTCTCACAGAATTATTAGATGTGTAATTAATTCAAGAAAAAAAGAATTATTTTGCAAAGTTTTAATTAATTTGCATGTTTTGCAAAACAAAACCCTCTATACTTTTTCTTACATCTTGCATTTTTTATCCAAAATATAATCCACATTATTACTTAAAAGCTTGTTTGCAATCCTTTGATTCTGGTATCACTTAGTGTTTCAATTTCAGTTTATTACCTGACAATATTGTGGAGAATCCCGAAGAGCTGCAAAGTTATTATTATATCATATGTTAAGTTATTGTTGAAGTGCTAAGCACTATACTTTAACTTAATATTCCATGGAAAACACCACCTACGCTACTTTTGCACTTACATGTGACTGGATATAATAATGTGTCACTACTATTGCAGTGTAATTCTGCTACTGGCGCCTTGTGGGAATAGATTCACGCTTTGAAATAGGTAGTCCTTCCTCAGTGACAGTAGCTTATTGGAAAAGAAGGTTGGAATATGCAATCATAAATGCTCCTGCCAGCAAACTGCAATCACTAGGGGTGGACAGCCAGTTTTCACCTTTGTGAACATGATAAATCGAGAACCATGTGACCTCGGATGAGTTTGAATTTCAGCGACTTTGACCTCAAGGTAAAGGTCAGAGGTCAAGTTTTGAAAATCTTGTGAACGCGACAGTGTCATCAAGTATTTTCAACTTGATAGCATTGGCGCAATCTCACTTAGACCTCACACAGGTTTGAATCTCGACAACCTCAAGGTCAGAGGTCAAGTTTTCTGAAAATCTTGTGAATCTGATCACTGGCAAAAGATGTAACCAAGGATTTTCAAATTGATGACATAGATGTACCGTGATATAATGGTCAATAAATTCACTGAGGCTTGTATGCACCCCATTGAGATCCACTGAGATCTGGTAAGCATGTGTTCTGGAGCTTGTACTTCCAGGGGATTTGTGCAACCTAAAGGTTCTACTGCCAGGAGGCTAAGGGGTCAGCAGTCAACAGTATTTTTAGTTTTGTTTTCGCATAGCTTTCAACAGAAAACTAACCTCAAAGACAATCAAACTTACAATTTGTATTTGATCTTATTTGGTTTTTTAAGTACAGGAGCAGCTAAATATCATTTCTGACAAAGCAGTTTTAATCAATGGGCAATGTGTTTTGCACATTGCACTTTAGTAGCACAGATGTTACAATAAAGTTGCATGAAATGGGAGAATATTAAATTTTTCTTCAGGTTGGATAAACTACAACATGAACAACCCTCTCCTCCAGACATGGTAAAATATTTAATCTGTAATGTATAATTGATCTGCTTCTCTGCTAAATACTTCTTTTTTTTTAATTTTTGAAAAACCCCATAACTCTATAGCACTTCTTAAGTTTTGGCAAAGCCAACCGTGCCACTAGTTCAGACTTCACTCTGGTCTTGAACATTTGACATCCTTGGGCTCAAAAGAAAGTTTGTGGCACACACTTCATAACTCATCTTTGCAGTCACTTGGCAGGAATTTGATGCCCCTCAGCAAAAGCTATAATCTAGTTAAAGCAGAATCCCACATTGGCTGATAAGGCTTATTTGGAGAAGAGAACAGAATGAATTGTAATTATATAAAAGAAAGGACAAAAAAAACGCTAAAGCTCCCACAGCAACAGTTTGTTCCATGACTCTAATTGCTTTACCTCTTAGAGTCATAGTGTCACATCCAGCAAAAGCAAAAAAACTCTCTCCCATCATTCTTCATTGTTTTTCCTAACTGCTTCTCATTCTTCTTGTCAACAGCCTATCCTGAGGCTCTCAGCACAGGCAAGGCTTACTCTGTATGATGAGACTTGTTTTTCATACTATGTTACCCAGTAAACAAAATCAAACATTTATGAGAGGTTTATGCAAGACATCAGAAGAAACCCCTGTCTGTGGCTGGATTGGGGGTTATAATTTGACTCTCCTTACAAGAGCTTTCCTGCTCTGCTCTGGACACTCTGCTGCCTTATTAGCTCACTGCAAGAGATGTCAGCAGGTCACTACAGCTAACAGCATACCTTTGAACTATACCCACTATGTGTCTTGCTTTTTTTTCTTCCTCACAGTCACATCAACTTTCATTTTTTATCATCTTTTCTTTTTCTCCATTTATCTGTCCTCCGTGGCTGTAATCAAAGGTACTGTATGTTTGTGCTATCAAAGACCATCTTCAAATATTTATGTTAGAAACAAAACAATAATATTCAAGTGAAATGATCTGTCCAACAGTTATAAAACCTTAAAATAATTTAGACACAGTATTTCATCCAGAACTCCAATCAGCAACCTCAAACTTGCCAATGAAATTTTCCATTTTTTCTGGCACAGCTCCTCTGAGCCCCAAACAAGCCAATCCACCTTCATCTGTTGGGCCAAAGTTGATACAGAGCCATCAATTCCATTAAGCACTGGCCTGATACACCGTACTAAAGCTCCCCTTTAGAACAGGTCTCTGAACCTGATAAGAGCTGGCAAGGAAATAGACTGACTTGTAATTCATGATATGTCACTGTCTCAAAGTTTCCTTGCCTACCTTCTCCCCATAGATAACTCCAGACAGTTCTACTTTGTGACTTAATTACAGTGTGTGGTAAGTCTGTGATAAAGTCATCTTCTGCAGGGGGATTTAGGTTGCCCTAGAAAAGCAAAAAAATAGGAAGTGTGAGTAAATATTGAATGTACCTATTGATTTCTGCAAAATGCTATGATAAAAATACACAGGCATCTTCTTTGTTATTTCCGTTAAGCTTTCATTGGTTTGTCAAACCTGTTAAATAATTCTCTCAGCGTATCACATGGTCTTTATTAGTCCCTTTTGTGTGCTGAAGCTTGCAGTTTCATCAGTAGGTAAACATGCATGCCTTTGCTCTGTGTGAGCACAAAAGACGATTTACATTGCAGCAAATGTGGAACACTGAGACCCACAACAAGTCATTCTCTTCATTTTTTTTCATGTTAAATACTGTATATAATTAAGATTTGTGAACATACTCACTGTCTAGTGTAGAAACTTCCATGTGTGTGTCTACGAAAATGGCACCTTGCTGATTTTCTGAATAAAATACCCTTGCCAGCATTGTAACATAGTGATAATATCATATGGATGTACACTCACTGGACACCTTAATAGGTACCCTTGCTAGTAAAGGGTGGGACACCTGTTTGTCTTTGAGACTGCATTAATTATTTGTGGCAAGTATCAGCAAGGTGCCATGACAGCATCACAAATGCACATCACAATTGCAGATGATGCAAGGTGCTCTATTGGATTGAGATCTGGTGTCTGCGATACAATGAACTCATTGTCACGTTCAAGAAACCAGTTTCAGATGATCTGAAATGACCTGTTATCCCGCTGAAAGTAGACTGTGGTCATACAGGGATGGTCATGGTCAGCAACAATACTCAGGTATGCTGTGGTGTTTAAACGATGCTCAGTTGGTACTAAGGGGCCTAAAGTGTGCCAGGAAAAGATCCCCACACCATTATACCACCAGCCTGAACTGTTCATACAAGGATGGATCCATGCTTTCATGCTGTCTACACCAAGTTCTGACCCTTTCATCTGAATGTTGCAACTGAAATCAAGACTCATCAGACCAGGCAACGATTTTCCTCTTCTGTTGTCCCATTTTGTTGAACTTGTGTGAACTGCAGCCTTAACTTCCTGTTCTCAGCTGACAGGAGTGGCACCTGGTGTAGTCCTTTGTTGCTGTAGCCCATGTGCATCAAGGTTAAATATGCTGGGCATTCAGAGATACTCTTCTTCATACCTTGGTTGTAACAAGTGGTTATTTGAGTTACTGTTGCCTTCCTATCAGCTCAAAGCAGTCTGGCCATTCTCCTCTGACCTCTGACTTCAACAAGGCATCTTCACCCAGAGAATTGCCACTCACCGGATATGTTCTCTTTTTCAGACCATTCTCTGTAAATCCTAGAGATGGTTGTGTAGGAAAATCCCAGTAGATCAGCAGTTTCTGAAAAACTTAGATGCCCTCTTTGAACTTCAGCAGGTCATCTTTGAATACGTGTACCTAACAAAGTGGCCAGTGAGTGCAGTGGTTTGTTGACAACTGTTTGTCTGTAACAAATATTATGATAATCCATCCTAATAGCAATCAATATTTACTCAAGGAAACAAATGTAAACCTCATGTTGACACTGGAGCATAATTGAGGTGATCTCATGCTCGGAGGTAAGGCAGAAATCAGTCTTTATGGCAATGCATCTACTTGTTGTTGAGGGATTTACCCCCCCAAAAAAAGAGAAATATCAGTCTCTCGGTGGTGGTAGAGGAAATGTGAGGGGATCGCCAATTTGCTCTGGTGTATAACACACAGCATGGACTCATGTATTAAGCACTGTTGAAGGCTGGATAAGGAGGCGTAGGGGTTGAAGTGGTATAAATCTGTCAGCCTATGAACCTCCAATTAATGGGGATTAATTTTTTGCTCATAATTGTTGTTTGGTTAGGTTAAGGTATTAAGAGTACTTGTTTGCTTAAGGAAACAAATGGTTTGGGTGAAATACACCCATTCACAACTGTGACATTCAACCTGCATGTGAAAAAATTTAACTAGAAAGTGTCCAGATATTACAGCTGATACAATAGTGATGGACTGTCTGACCAAATGTTCCTCAGCCATCCCTGAAGCCACACTCTTACTGTTGGGGGGGGGGGGCACAAGAACATATGAGATGTGCACAAAAACACAGAAAACACTGGAGAGATTTTTTTTTAAAATATCAAAACTCTTTGGATATGGGATGCATTTTTAATTGAGTCTCATTTTTATGAAGGTGGATAGAGGTATTAGATCAATCAGGGCAGACTTTAGACCAGACTTCTGCAAAATAAAGAGATTTGGGAGAACCCTGCAAAATAGTCCAAAGTGCCTAAAATTAACTCTGGCAAGAATAGCGTGGCCTGCCTTAGCCAGGAATAAATTATCTTTACTGGTGAGCGCTTAACTTTGCAACCTCTGAGATTTCAGCTTTTTGTTTTATCCTTTAGAGACATTTGAAGCAGTGATAATGCATCCACAAAGGCCAAGTAATCATTAGGAATAATATTACATTTCAATATATATATATATATATATATATATATATGTGTGTGTGTGTGTATGTATATATATATATGTGTGTGTGTATATATATATATATATATATATATATATATATATATATATATATATATATATATATATATATATATATATATATAAAGGATTGACAGAGTTTTTGAATGTATTTATCCTAAATAACTCTTTGCAGTAATTGGTGAAAAAGGTCAACACATGGATGGGATCACATTGAATACATTATATGAGATAACAAGAATCAAGGTATAAGAAGGGGCTTTTTTCTATTTTGCAAGTAAAAATACATACTTTTTTTTTTTCTAAGATGCCATCCAAAGAAAACATTATTGACCAGATGAACACACGGGGGATTTGAGAACTTTAGCGTGGAAATGCTGTTTTTGTATGATATTATGTTTCAAGGTTTCCTGTCAGTCTCTAGATACAAAAGCAAAAAAATATCTATAAAAAAGAAACAAAAAAAGATGATTGGACCTGGATGTGGAACACAATGTTCCCAGGGCACGCTACACACACACATATTTGATATTCCAGTTGTTTCAGCTTGTGTAGCAATTGCCTTGCTGGACACGGAAAACGGACCAGCGCAGAATATAAATTAAGAATAATACTGGCCTTTTATAACTTGAGAAACAAGACAGTGCCATCACTTTTTTTTTTTTTTTAACCACTTAATTGGTATGTTGATAAATTTGGGTTTTAGGCTATTTCCTCATTTCTGCAACAGGATATTTCATTGTATCGTCCAGGAAAGTTTGAAGCACTGATCTATTAATTATGTTCTAACAAGCAACTGGGTGAAATACAATAAGCAAATGCTGTTTCAAAGTGTTTGCTTCCAGTGGCTCATTATATCACTAATAATGTCAGTAAACAAATGCGCAGCAAACAAATTCACATTTGGATGAGTTTGGACAGAAAATTAACAGTGTCCAAGTTGTTGGAATGTTGTCCCTCAATAACATCATCTTGCATTTTGAGTTTTGGGTCAGACATATTTTGCAGCCCTCCTACCCCTTTTTTTTTTTTTTTTTTTTTTTTTGCAGATGGTGATTAAATCTTTAATTGTCAAGGGGAGGCGGGACTGCAGAGCATGTAGAGGAAAAACTGGCAAACAGATTTTTAATTATGGCTCACTAAATTAAGATACCCAGATTCAGTCCCATATCTCCAGCTGATCTATTCCTCTCTCACTCACTCTCTTCTCTCTCTCTGACTCCAGTGCCCCATGGCTCTGATTGTATTACTCATTCAGAGAGATCATCAGTCATTCCCAGCCATCATACAACGTGACCACATGTAACAGCCCAGGAATGAAGGACAAAGTGACAGTGAGATACGGAGTGAAGAAAATTGGAAATGGCAAAGAAGAAAAGCAAATTACCGAAATATTTGAGGATTCCTCTGGTGCTGCATCCTCTACTAGCTCTCCAAGAGTCTCTTAAGTTTATTTCTTTAGAAAGTTTGTTAAAAGCTAGTGTGAGATGGCAAACAAGTGAAGCAGATGTTTATTATTAAAGCTTTATTTAAATACTAAATAAATGTGTGTGTGTGTGTGTTCATGACTGATTTAAATTCACTCTGGGAGACAAAGGAGCAAATCTAATACTCTGAACACGGTGCTTTACTTCAGTATATTACCACAAATTAAGACTTGTGAGTTTGAAATGTGACACAAGGCAAAATTCCATGGTGGATATTCTGTGTGGGAAAAAAAATGGTGTTAACATCATTTGTTATTTGCTGGCTGTATGCTACACTACTTTTATCAATTACGCTCAGAGAATTGTGCGTCTACATTTGAACGCTACAAGATATGATGCATATATGCATCAATCGGGGAACTGGATGTCTGTTTTTGTTGTTTTGACAGCATGCAGAGCCTTCTGTCTGGAGATCAGGGCATTCATTTTAATCCTGCACTCACACAAAGACAGCACGCAGAATGACATTGCTGGGGCATAATAACAGTGTAGCAGCTGTGAAAGTGACATCGTATGTGAAAATAACTGAGTGTGGATTGGGAGCACCCCAAAATCATATGTTTAGATTCAAATGACAAAAGACTCTCCTGGTTAAATTAATTATAGGCTTATTATTTCCACTTAGTGAGGAGGTTGGGGTGGATGGACGGGTTGTTTTGCTTTCTGTACATGTGGGTGTGTGTGTGTTTGTGTGTGTGTGGGGGTCCCTAACTAAGTAATAACAACAAAACTACAATAAAATACCAAATGTAGGAAATTCACACTAGAAAACACACATTTTGGCAGAGGCCTAATACTTTTTTTCTGTTTTAAAAATCCAAAATTTTTGCCACTGACCATATTAATGCTCAGGGACACATTACCCAACTCAATGCTGTTTCCAGTCAACCTCATTGCAGTTATTTTATGTTAGAAAAATGAAAATGTGTGTTGTCACCATACAAAACCAAAAAAGAAAGAAAGAAAGAAAAAAAAAAGCACCATTTTATATTCAGCTTCCAGAATGAGTAAACCTTGGCAAGGGGAGTGAAATGTTATTTTAAACAGGCAGAGTGAGGACAGCCTGCCACAGTGGTTCGGTCATCAGTGTGGTCATTAAGCAGACTGTAATGGGCCATGAGAGAGGCTGTTCTGCTCTGGCGCCGGGCCGGCCGACCTGTGGATCACACCGCCATTATCAGTCGATGGATCGCACCATTATGCCCTTGATGGAGGGGAACTCGGAACACGTCTGGAGGAGACCTAAAATAGTCGCAATGTGCTGCATGTCTTCAGGCATACCGCGAGCAGGTGTGATAGTGGGAATGCACTGAAATATAAATTCACACACACACACTCACAAACAATAATGTAGATACCCTTTACAAATGTGCATTCAGTAATCTATCAGGATACAAATCTGAGTTCAAATCCGCTGAAATTGTGGAAACGTTTGTCCTTTTGAAATGGTATCAACAGGCTCCTTCAAATAAATTTCCTTCCCTGTTTTATCCATTTTCATTATATTGCATATATGTTGAATGTTGAATGCTGAAGCTGGGGGGGGGGGTCATGGAGAAGAGAACATAAGGAGATGACAGGAATGCGATCACAGCTAAAGGTAATCACGGTAACTGTCAGCCCAACCACCCACTCCCTTCTTGTTTTTCCTGGCGTAGACATGTCTCTCCAGGTGACTTCTGACAAAAAAAAAAAGATGTTTCTTTTGTCTAGATGCCTAATGAGGCAGCTTTCATAGAAAGTCCAGGAATAAACAAAACAAATAAAACTCAAAGGTACAAGACTGTCTTGGGAAAAGAAATAAACCATCAACCCTGATCTGTGGTGGTCTTACTTTCCAGCAGCATTCTCCATCTGCTTATTAAGTTTCTAGCTTTCCCTCGCTGTGCTGAAATGTCATGTCAGGGCAGCATTGAGAGCAGTTTTTTTTTTTTAAGTTTATATAACTTGCCTGAATACAGGTGAGATTTTTATGTAGAAAAAAACAAAAATGACCACCTGAACATTTTCAGCAAACACCCCACATTCTTAATCTCACACACATCGGTCCATGTTTTTTGATGGCTGAGCATGTAGCCAGCGGACATCACAACACTGATTAATCTTGGAATGACTTTCCTGGTGGGAGGTGGGGAATTGTAGCCAGTTATGTCTTTCTCCACATCTACCGAGTGCTCAGTCCAGCTGCCAGCAATGGTCCGAAAGAGCAGAGAGGAGGCCATTCTCAATGGAGAGGGATGTGGGCCGCAAATACCCACAGCAGCTCTAGGACAACACTCACACAGGATGGCAGCTGGCCAGCCAAACTGTGCCGAGAGTCAGTCTCGCTGAGCTTACTGGTGGAGTTCAATGATTTTTGAAGCCAGTGTGAGAGACTCCGTATTCGTTGGGGAGATGGTGTGAACAGAGGTGGTGGTGGTGGTGGGGGGGGGGGGGGGCTCTGTTCAAAACCCAGGACATCAAAAGGTGGTTGATTTCACTGATGGAGATTATTTCATCTCACTTAATCTTAGCCTCCCTCATGAAATTTGCATCATCTGTTTTTATCTTTGTCTCTTTTTAGGTTTTCATAAAAGACACACACAAAATGTTTCATGTACAAGCCATCCAGTCTGGGCAGGAGGTCTGGACTCTATTTGTGGCCATTTGGTTTTTTTGGTTGCCAACACAAATTGAGTTAGAAAGAAGAATTTTCAGCACCACATGAAACAGCTCCAGCTATGACCTTCAAACAGAGAAGAGGATATCAAAATCAAACAATGCTCTATATTACAACCAACATCTTAAAGACACTTAAGAAACAGTAATATTTCTTGAAGAACAGTATCTCCAGCTAACATTTTTTCAAAATCTCTAATATATGAAGAAATCTATTTTTCCGACCCTAGTAAGGGTGCTGTTATACCTGCTGTGCACTGCCTGGCGAACAGCACCGCACAATAAAGTTGATGTCACATCCGCATGTTGCGAGCCACCATTTCCTGCCAGTCGAGCACCTCTAAATTTTTGTTGTGCTGCCGCCACTGCAGATGGGTTGAAGACACGAGTGTACGGTGTACAGAAGCGGAGTGTACAGAAGCTCAGAGATGCACAAACTACACTGGGAGATGTTGCAACACTTTGAAAGGACGAGAAATTGCTTTTCTTCTGTTTTTTTCTTCTTCTCCTCCTATTTCAACACTGGTGTGGAGGTATTATTTGAGTGGCGACACATACAGTATCATTCAGGAGAATACTGCATTTGTTATGTGCGCCATAACAGCAAGAGTGATTGGATCTCGTTGTGTGACGGTTTTGTGCGAAGCACTCAATGAAGCGGGTATTCTGGAGGCTTAAGTGCAGTGCTTGAGGTTGTTTATCCCTGTATGATGCATCACATATGATGTTACATGGTGACATCACAGTCCAGGTAGTATTGCTCGTTCTTGTGCTTGATTCATGACTTTAAAGATGTCAACAGTTTTGATGAAATAATTTATTAATGACACTTCACTGACTGCGACATCGACCACTGTTGATGCTAACATGCCTATGACAGCAGAGACGACGCTGCTATACCATGACTTTCTTCAAAGGCACGAACCATATCTTCATATTCCCACAGTGATTTAAAAATGCATTGCTTTACCCACACATGGAATCAACATTCAGTTGATTTTCACAAGCCTTAAATCTTTAAAATTAAATGAACTTAAAATTTTATAAACTGTCCGCATTAACTTTAGGAGAGCTTTATAAGAGGCCACAATTCATCACTCATGCTTTTTTAGCATTCAGTCACAGTGATTGATTTGTCTGTCAGCGGCAGAGACATTCCGAGGTGAAACACTTTTTCCAGTGTAGTCCCACAATGCCCTTGCATTCTGACCTTTTGTCCAAACCATCAATTACTTCACTGCTTTAAACTCATTTATACTGACTGCAAAAAAAAAAAAAAATGGAAATAACAGTGCCCATATAAACAGTGCAGTTACTCTGTACACACTCTGACTATACACATATTTACACCAAATGATTAATGATTAGGCTTGAGTAGGTTCACTCCTCCACAGCCTGCTGTTGCCCCACATGTCTAGAGAACTTATACACGTGCCAAGAAGCAACCTCCCGAAGCCAAAAATAAAAAATAAAATGCCCCAACCCCCCCCCCAAAAAAAAATCAACCTAAAGCAGAACTTCTAAAGTGGACATGCAGTTCCCCCTAATGACCACTTGAGGCTGGTTCTAAAAGCAAGCAAATCCTTATAGACTCATCTGTTAAAATGTAATTTTGTCCAGCTTTGTAGCAGAAGACAACTGAATGGGGGGACTGTTATATTAAGAGATAAAGGTGTGCATTAATGGATGCTTGGCTGCTTTGACAGTCAGGTGTGCCGACACAGGTTTCTGTAGCTGGGAGCTGTCTGCTAGGCTTTAGCTTACCTAATTGGAGTCACTGAAATAGACCTATTGGCCCCATTTGTGGGGTTTGTGCCTTTTGGAGCATTTGAAAGCAATTATAAGACAATATGCCATGCTGTGTGGTTAATTGTACTAATAGACCCTCCAAGAAGTCTGTGCTCCAGTTTTGCAAGTGAAATTCTAGCCCATTTTTTGTATATTACTTAGTACCAGGTAGCAGGTATCTGTGTCTGTGCAACGCACCCACCCAATCTATGGATACACCATCCAAACAAAGTTTGATAATGTTAGGTGATAACGTAAAATAGCATAAATGGTCTCTTCTGTAATAGGAAGAAAAAAAAAAGAAAAAAGAGACAGCCAAAATACTAGCCTAACTGCATTAAAAAAGAGACAAAGTAGTGGGTGAATTTGGAAAGGACTAAAACCCCTAGAGAAGAAAGATAATAATAAATGTGACAAATCAAAAATAATACTCTATTAAAAAGGCCTTAATACCAAATCTAAACCATGATTATTTAAATATCTAAAATCAGTTCTACTGTAAGAATCTCAGCATAGCTTTGAAAAAAAAAGAGCATGGTTATCGATGACACCAATGGGTAGCAGCCAGCACAGCACTGTCACCTCACATCAAGATGGTTCCTGGTTTGAACCCAGACTGGGGCCTTTCTGTGTGGCGTCTGCATGTTTTCCATGTGCCTGTGTGGCTTTCCTCCAGGTACTTCAGCTTCCTCGCAAACACATGCATGTTCGGTTAATTTGTGATGGTAAAACAGCCGTGAGCTAAATAAAGTGCTTTAAGTAAAAGCGCTTTGTAAATGCAAGTGCATTATAACATTTTGTTGCTTACCGTATTTTATATAATTTGTACACAACTAAGAGAGTGTATATACTTTTTACACTTTATTTTTCGACAAAGCTGTCAATGTCAGATAAACTGCATGTCAGCTAAGTTAGAGTTAGCTGGATAACCACCTCTGAGCTAAGCTATTAAGATAAAAAGTAACTGTTAGTGTTACAGCTTTGCTTTTTGTGATTACATGTTTTACAGCGGAATTTAGAATTGTATGTTTTTTGGGGGTTTTTTTGGTGTGAGCCACTACTCTCCCTGCCATTTCCTTTTGCATTCATTTGCAACTAGAAAACCTGTGTATATGCGAATCAACAAATTTTCCAATGCTTCCGGCCTTAATGCTAGATTAGTCCTTTAAATGCAGTTTCCTTCAAGGGGTATCAAATGCTTCACGTGTCTATGAAAGAAGTTCAGATGGTGAAAAGGAACCTGCTTTCTATTCATGTCTTCAGTTTCTGGTTTAGTTCTCTCTGTATCTCCATTTGCCACTTACATATGATTGTAATACAAGAACCACTTCTAAAAAAAAGGCACTTTTTTAGCACTTTGTAATAACATGGTAACACAAATGTAACTCTCAATAAAGCTATACAACTTTACTCTGCTTCTTGCTCAGAATAAAGGTTATACTTTTTATGGTGTGGCAGGTTCACTGTCACAATAAGTCTTGCTGGCTGGAAAGGATACCCCCCCCCCACACACACACACAGCAGTGCTTGCCTTTTGAATGAGTGCAACATTCAGATCCTTCATTAGCTCTCTATTACTATGAAGCAGTTCTTTTGAAAGTGTATTTAACCACTGAATTTATTTCTCTGTTGATGCACTGCTTTGACCTTTGGTAGAGAGAGGGACTTGTGTGCCGTAAGTTAGCTACTGCTTACATGTCTTAATGCAAACATGACAATGAACAGCTAAATTAAGACCATTATTCTGCATGCAACTACAGATAAACAGAAACCTGTGGCAGCTTGCCATTACATACCCCCGGTCCAAGCGAACCTTTGGAAAGTCTTGGTGAAAAAGCCATTAACTCGGATATGATGCTTGTCACCCCGCATTTGATCAATGCTTGGATTTTAAAGCCTCTTTTAAAATGTCACATCTACTTAATATCACATTATTCACCAGATAGAGTTCAGGCCTTTAAGGTTTTCCATGGCTTCTAAAGCAGTGGAAATTCTCTGTGTCATGGAAATCTTCCAGCAAATGTCACCTGAATGATAATTTGTATATTAAGCGTTGCATCAAGGACTCTGTGGCCTTTTAAATGTGCTTTTCAAATGCAACATGAATGGAAGTAAAATGTTTTTGTCTTGGGGTTTTAACCAAGAAAACTGCATTTAATCTGAAATTGGGGTGTGTGTGGGGGGGGGGGTCTGTTGCTGGATTATGTGTGTAATATTAAGAGGGGGAAAAAAAGCCTTCAGGGACTGGCTGTGTGGGATATGCTACAACATGTAAACAATCTCAGTGTACAGTGCAAACATTACATTCAGGCTTTATTTGTTGCTATTTTATCCTCTTACGGCACATGAAAGTAGATATCTTAACACTAGAGGGCTCACATGCATTATCATACAATAGAGCGGGGGGGGGGTCAGATGACTATCCAATGTATTATTGATTACACTTTATTGTGCTGAAACATCCCTTTTATAACCATGGACAAAAATCTAGAGAGGACGGAATGTATCGTCAGAATACATAACCGGTATTCTAGATTATGTTATGACTTCTGAGTGTAAATTGAGGACACTACGAACTGAGAATTTTTCAGAAGTTTAAAATTAATTCAGAAGGAGGGGTTGCAGAAGAGAACGGCATTAAGAACGGGGACTCATCGTGTGTGTGCATATGTTTGTGACTGTGTGTCTGTACATGAAAGAAAGAGAGGAACAAAAACACCTGATTGTTTCTCCATGTGCATATTCCTGTTTCCTGATGTCCATGTCATGTAAAGTTTGTGTTATCGTGTGCATGCTTCATCACACCGCTGAGTCAATCCTACATGGAGTAAGTGCATGTGTAAGCCTTTGCAAACTGAGCAGCTGGTCTCCCCTGTGGGAGTCATTAGCAGTGAGGCTCATCCTTTTGTCACACACTCCAGTGTCTGTCCCTCACCTCTCAGCCCAACCTCAGGGCCCATCATGTTCCCCCTGCACACCTGGCTTTACTTCTTTCTTCTCTCTGACTTCAAGGCTCTGCTGGCTGGCTGCTCCCATAGAAACTGAACTAGATAAATAAAAAGAGAGAGGGTGATTGAGCAAGATATGAACAGAATGGAAAAAAGAAGAAGAAGACAAATGGGGGAAGGGCAGGGGGAGAGAATGAGGTCTGTTTGCCCTCCACAACCTATTATCCTTGAGTCCCGGAAGATGCTATCCCTATACATACTCCCCTAGACAAAAAGATAGCTCACCCTCACTTTCTTCCTCAGCACCAGCTCCCATGTTATTTCTGTAAGCCCCTTGCCTCCCTCACCCGTCCATCCGGCCATCCCAAGTTTACTTGCTGCCTCTCTGCTGTCACACCATAGAGAGAGTCAGTTATATTAAAGCCTCCTCTTTTCTTCTAATCTCACCATGGCAGAGAGGCTGGAGCTGGCTTTGCTTCAGATACACAGACCCCCACTTGCCCGCCTCTGCCCAGAAAAATCTCTGCTCATAGTTACCACTGACAGTATGCCAACACATTTTCCGCACCAGCCCAACAAGAACCAGCGCTCGTCTCCTTTACGGCTCATCTCCTTTACGGCTCATCTCCGACCCTACTCAGCCTCACACGTACTTATTAAGATGTAAATTCAAATTGTTTGTCCACCTTCCCTTCTGTATTTGTGAAACAGATATCTGAAAGTGGGATGAGGTACTAAGAGGTGGATTGAAGATAAGATAGGGAGTAAGCAGGTGGCTGGATTTAGGGATGAGTGCTGTTGCTGAAATCCAATATTTCTCCACTGGAGATGTCCCATGCCTCATCTATATCAGACAGAAGATGAAGTGCAATTGATCCCAGGGGCAGGCAGTTTAGGAGAAAATGCCTGAACACTTTTCCTGCTGTTACCATAAGCCCCGGATTGAGGGAAATTAATGTGATTTTCAGACTGGTCCACTTCCCATATACTGTATTTGCTGTACTCTCTTGGGATGGTTTAGGATTCCTCCCAGCAGTCTGAGGCCATCCCTCACTGGATCCAAATGGAGTTATTGAAAATTGGGAATGAACTCCATTTATGGATTTTCACTCCAAATAAAGTGGCTAATTCTGTCCAAAGAGCCATGACCCCAGCACAATTAACCTAGCAATTTGTCACTTGCAAGGACATCTCCGGGGAGTTTTCCGGAACTGGGCAACTTGATACAATCCTTCATTTCCTGATCAGTAATGGAGCAGAGGGGAGGTGATAGACATGATTTACCATAACCTACAATTTCTCTCTGTCTTTTAATCCCTTTTTCTTTGGTTTTCTTCTCAAAATTTGATCTTCACTTTTGCTTTATTATGCTGATATTTAAGCTCCCTGTCACAGTATTTACGTAAGAGTCACGGTATGTATACCTTTAGAAGTCCGTTCATCACGACTGCAACAACTGCTCACAGGAGCAAAGCAATGTGGGCCCTCCCAACTGGATGAATGAAAATTCCATTGATTTCCAATGAAGGCAGAGTGCCAGGCCTGATGCCGAGGCACAGTGTAGATCAGGTGTTAAAGAATATCAATTTTAACAAAAAGAAAGAACAGAATAAAGAACAGACTGTGGAGAAGAATTGGCAGCCAAAAGTTTTTGAGGAGTTTAAGTAATATAAGTCTATTAGCAAAATTATGGCTGTTGCATAAAAAAAAAAAAAAGAGTATTCACAGCAGCCATTTGTTAAAAGAACCACTCCTAGTCAAAGCATTATTAACAATATACTGACACAGTTTTCCTTTCAGTGTTTTTGAAAGAACCTATTATGATCAATTTCAGCTCTCTCTTTTTTTTATTCGGGGATGCCACAAAATTTGCTTTGCATGTTTCAAATGAAAAAAAAAGAGGAAAAAAAAACATCATTAATCTTTGTGTAGTCCATCAGTTCACCCATTGTCTGCAAAAAAATAAAAATAATTTAAAAATTAAAAAAATATTTTTAGATCCTGTCCCCCTCCCAGGCTTTGCGTAAGCATTTGCTTGAGCACCTCCTCATCCTCTTTTCAGGGGGAAGAAAAGAGAACTGTAAACTCACCAAGAAACATTAATTTAGTTCTTGGTTGGAAATGGCAACTTCTCATCGTTCATGTGTAAGACAATATCTGATCTAATCTTTAAGAAAAATGATTCAATATTACATGTGAGAGGCAAAAGTATGGAAAGCCTTCAAAGACTCTTGAAGTCTTTTAGCTACAATGACCGCAGCTAAATATTTCTGATTACTGTTCATCAGTCCTCCACATTGGCTTGTATGTATTTATTTTGTATTTATTGCCCAGCAACACATTACCTTTATTAGTTACTGAGAGATTCCTTTGTGACCTCCCGGTCGACCAGTTGTTGAAGTGATCTTTATTTGTTGATGATTCCTTGGGAGAATCACAAAGATCTCACATTTAATACACAATCTGCCTTACCAATCAAAATCTTCAGCGATCATTTTATCTTTTTTTTTCCCAGACAGATGAGGAAGAGCAATTATTTTCCTGAAGTCCTCAGAAATCATGTGATCATACATTTTAATATGTTTTATGGAAGTCAGACCCTGATAGATCCCTGTTCCCTGTTAACCCACCTGACAGGAATTCTAATTTCATCTTTAAATTTACTCTTCATCTGCCACATCTACATATATTTCATCATTTTTTTTTAACTATAAGCATGTTGTTTTGATTTCAGTTGTCTGACTGGCTTTTCTTCATCTACTTTGGTTAAATGTGTGATGAGAAGAGATCTTTTAAAAAAATTCACAGACTATATTAGCTTCCCTTCACTGGCTCCCTCTTAAATGCAGAATTAAATTTTAAATCATCCTTCTCACATAGTACAAAAGCCAGAATGATCAGACCCCATCAAAAGATGCCATAGCACCACATTATACTGTGTTAGCCTTCAGCTATGAGTCCCCTCTCCTGCAAAACCAGCTCAAAGTCAGGTTTCATGAGACGGACACCCTCTGTACTGTTAAGATCAATCTTAAAACTTTGATTTCTGATAAACCTTACAGTTACTTCTGGAACAGGTGACCCAGAACCATCCCTTAGTTCTGCTGCTGCAGGCTCAGGCTTCCTTTGATGCACTGAACACTTCACCTCCACTCCCCTCTTTTCACGCCCCATGTGAGGTATTATATGCCACTATTTTATGCCATTAACTTGCATTACTCTAACCCATAGTTTTTGTTTTGTCCTGATTGTTGACTGTGATCGCTGCCCGCCTGTTGTACTCTTCTCTTCCCAATATAAAGTGCCGTGAGGTAACTGTTGCTTTGAGGGGGCTCTGCATAAATTTAATTTAATTTAATTTCCAATTAAAATGTAGTTCTTTTGTCACCACATTGGACAATTTGACTTTGTAGGTTTGCTGTGCCTTAAACAGATGACAATGAAAAGAAATCCATGCCGAGCTTACCACAGCTCGGCACTGAAATAGTAAAAACATTGGAATCCTATTGTTCAGACCAGTCTAAAGCCTGAGATTTAGGCTCACAGGAATTACTTTTACACATGGTTACCTCATTATCTGAAACTTGACACTTAACACTGTAACATTACAGGGAAAAAACAAGGAAAAACATAATTCGTACCTTTTAAAGGAGCTTTGTTTTCACAATACCAGTGATGTGTAAGTTTTTCTTGGCAACGATTCTTTTGCTCAGACACAGAGGAGCTATTACGTTATCACAGCCATTCGTGTTTGGTCTTATCCTCCTTCAGTGGAGCGATTATCAGGGTGACAGGGTGAAGGCTGTCGTCTGGACACACACCAGGTCAAAGCAGGCTGTCCTCCCCTTGCTCTGCAACCATTGTTAATTCTTCCCTATTTTACACCATTGATCTCCTGCCTCCCGGCTCAAACATCGAGGTCTTTGTGGAGCTGTTAAGCTGCTCCGCAACTGGACTTTCTGCCTTCGTGTTGCAAGCACAGTATCGATCCAAAACTCCTGGACTGCCAACTGGGTGGAAAAATAAATAAAAACAAAAGGGTGAGGTACTTAGTATGATGAGTGGAATGACCTTAAAGGACACTGGCGTGTGATTGAGAGTTAAATATTTTTGGGGTGGATTTTACCCACATTAGTGTTCATGTATCAAATCAGACAATTTTATTACTTTTCAAGAGTAATTATGTTCAGGCCCGCCATATTTATTGCCCCATAGCTGTCATCCTATCCAACACTTGGTGACTCTGGTGACGTAATGCTTATTTAGTGTAGTGGTTATGAATACAAATCACTTAGTGGCAATTTCCAGGGGAATTCATATGGTCAAAAGAATGCTACAATCAACTGGTCATTTTCCCCCCCTCAAAGAATGCCATTTTCTCTCCCATGGTTGTAAGGGATGCCAGGAGACGTGTGTCTTTTTTACTATTATTAGAGCCTTTTTAAGCCCCCCCCCAATTTTATGAGACGTATGGGGGAAATAAAAGAGGAGTACTTAAATTTGAGAGGGATTGTTGTATTTTAACATATTATCATGTGAATTGTGTTTTATTGGGCATATTATATCAGGTAAAATATTTCCAATGGTAGTGATAGTGTTACAAAAATGCACGTTAGTGTTCCAGGGTTAACTGAGGGCCTTTTTCTTTGAAAATTCTATTCCTATACTGAAGGGTTACTTATATTTAAGCAAAAACCAAAGGAGTTAAAATACCAGTAAATACATACACAGATGGCATTCTGGCTTGCATAAACAAAGTCAAAGAAAAGAAATGCTGATGCCGTGGGTCAAAGAAAAGGCTGTCAATAGAAAAGAGTACTGTAAGTGCTTATGCAGTCGGTGCTGTCAGCATCATATTTCTTGTGTTTATCTTTCTTCCTGGCAGTCAACTGGTATAAGTCATATGGCATCTGCAATAAGGCTGCCATCATAACACTGGTATTCTGGGCAAGTAAAGCAAGCAGCAACCTCAGCAAGCAGCAAATGCAGTCTGGTACATAAAACTCTTTAGGCCTCTACAACCAGTTCCCACTTTCTTTCCATTTTTTTCTTTTTTTTATAACCCACCCCTTTGGACATTGCTAAGGCTAAAGGGTGTCATCTACAGTATAAGCTTTAGCCAATAACTCTTCACCCTGTCATCCAAATATGGTCACTTGGTCACACTCTAAAAATCCAGGGGAAAAAATTCTCAAGTTGTGTTTTTTTCCTTTCAGTTTGGTTGAAAAATTTGTTTTTGCCAACCTGAACCTTAGCAATGCTCACATGCATACCTCTAGTTCAGAGTGTAGTCAGTGCGGTTAAAAGGTGTTGACATTATCAGCTAAAGAGGGCCACGTAGCGCTGCCTTTCAGGCTACTGTTAAGTTAATGTCTAAAGAGCCACTTTGTGATTTTCATATTATCAAATATTTTCAGTGTGTGTGATTTAGGTGTAATAAATGTGCTGAATGTATTCAAGTTTCTGAAGCAGGCTATTTTTTTATGTACTTGCTTTGTTTTCTTTGCAGCTCAAGCACTTGCTATCAGTCAGTGGTCTAGCTGAAACAAACAGCAGTTGCTTTGACTCCACAGGCTACTGTCAGTTTAATCTCAGGTTTAAGAAGTGTCTTTATTCTGACAAAAGTATATACGTAACTGAACGAGTAATGTTACACA